>JAQJVL010000725.1:0-233594 GCA_035578905.1 Stictocephala bisonia
ACTGGCCATGGTATTCCATAAATTTTCTATCGGATTAAGATCCGGGCTTCGTGGTGGCCACTTCAGAACCTCAACATCATGATTACTGAACCATTCTTGTGTGTGTCTTGATTTGTGGCACGGTGCATTGTCTTGTTGAAAGATGTAATTTTCACCAAGCAATTTATTGGCAGATGGTAACATGAATTCTTCTAGAGTTTGACAATATTTAATACTGTTCATTGTGCCTTCAACGAACTGAAGCTCCCCAGGACCCTCACTTGAAATGCAACCCCATATCATCACTGCTTCGCCACCGGCCTGAACTGCAGGCGCTACACATGCTGGTAGAAATTTTTCAGTATTGGTACGTCGTACCCTAACTCTGCGCCTTGGAAATAGTTCAAAACGGCTTTCATCAGAAAACAAAACACGCCGCCAAGCTTCTTTTGTCCACCCTAATCGAGCCTTGCACCAAACTTGGCGTGTCTTTTTGGCCTTGTCATTTAACAAAGGTTTGCGGATAGCGTAAAATGATTTCATACCTGCATCTCTAAGTCTGGAACTCACAGTTGCTACACTCACATTGTAACGATCATCATCTTGTTTCATGCTGCTTAGTAAATCAGGTGCACTTGCATTTCGGTCCTTTTTGCTCATCACGAGTAGCTTACGATCCTGCCGAGGCGTGGTTTTACGTGGCCTACCACTCCGCGGGCCATCAATCACGGTACCGGCTAGGTTAAAACGTCGCACTGTATTTTCAACACATGTTTTAGACACATGTAACTTGGATGCAATTGTTCGGTATGAACTACCGGTTTTATACATACCGTACCGATAACTTGCCATTTAATGTCCTCGGACACAGATGAGCGGCCCATAATCACAGCTTTAACTTTCACAAAACAGCGAAATAAACAAATCACAAAGAAGATTGCAGTACAACTGTCACAATGGCAGTGTGGAATGCGCGCGCAGGCTTGTTTCACAAAACAACCGCCAGAGGAACAATGACGTGCAGACCGCATGTCTGTAAATGAAGGCGTCTACTTGTAGAAGCGAAATTAAAACTCACATTTTTTGTTATAAAATGTTCGAAAATAAAATTTTATTTGTACCCTGACCAGTTGAGTACAAAATTTATTTGTAACATGACATATTTTTTTAAATGATCATCATATTATAATAAAAGTACTGTGCAAGTTTCATTACAATATGGCAAGCCGTTAAGAAGTTATAAAAATAAAATATCTAAAAAACAAGGTTTTTTTGGCAGTTCCTTAAAATACATTAATGCATGCTTCTTCCACATTTTTGGAGATAAAATATTGAAATTTTGAATAAAAACTTGAATTGATGTCCTTAAAACAGCCAACAATCAATAGCATTGAGAAATTAGTTAGTTTAGGGCCAACTGTAACATTTCTCTTTCAGACAGGTGTCCCTAAACTTTCTAGCGACACTGTACATGGGTGTTGCTATTAAATTTACTAAGGTTATTTCTAACAGAAATCAAGTTACTACAAACGTAAAAACAAGTTAGTTTCATTATGTTAAAAAAGGAAAACTCTCTTTACAAAACTCACGTGAAATTAAACGTGCTAAAATTCTCACCGCCATTTTTTGCCACAAAAAAACCTTAGTGGCAGAATCAGAATTTCCCCAAAGTCGGAGCCCATAGCATAAATGGATATGAAACAAACCAAAGTAGGCCAGTAAAAGTGTGTTTGGATTGACACAATATTTCAGTTTTCTAAGAAGATAAATAACTCTAGCCAATTTTTACAAATGTGTTCTGTATGCATATCCCAACAAAGTTTACTGTCCAAGATGATACACAGAAGTTTAACTGGTTTGAACAAAGATTCATTATCATCCTCCAAGTGTTTTTTTAACGAGAAGATAATACGTTCCATTTTATCATGATTTATTACCAGGTTATTGACAGAATACCAACATTTTGCAAATTCCAAGCTTTCGGTGAGAAGAAAATTAATCTAGATAAAAGTAATCAGATCAAATTAAGGTTGTATCATTGGCATACAATATTGATGAGGTTAGTATATTAAAGCTAAAGTCATTTATAAATACTAGAAGTAGAAAAGGGCCGAGGACCGAACCCTGGGGAACACCAGCAGTGACATCCAAGTAACCTGATGACTTATAAGTATCAACCTTCTGTTTCCTCTTAATCAAGTAATATTCAATTAAACCTAGTTCTTTGCCTCTAATTCCATAATACTCAAGTTTCTTGCATAAAATAGTGTGTGAAACAGAATCAAATGCCCTGCATAAATCTATTAACATGGTTCCCACAACTAATTTTTTTTCAAAACCTTTGAGGATTGCCTCAACTAAACATTCCACAGCCATTGAGGTTGAATATTTAGGTCTGAACCCAAACTGATGCTCATACAACAGATTATTAGTCTCAAAATAATAATCTAATTGGTCAATTATACAAGATTCAATTAATTTACTAATTACTGGAACTATTACTATTGGGCGGTAATTCTCAGCCAAGTTACGGTCACCTATCTTAAAAAATGGAATAATTTTAGAAAACGTAAGACATTTAGGATAGGTGCCTGATATCAATATTGAGACCCATCCTCCACCAAAACTGGAAGTCGTTCCGTACTGGGAGATGGCTCAAATCCAGACAGGCGATAGGATCACGGGTGGCTGTGGGAGAATTAAATCACAACTCGGCAGCTGAACGAAAAAACTACTTATTTCAAAAAAGAAAATAATTTTGACAGAAGGCTAATATGTTACTAAATTAATTACTTGAAAAATTAAATAAAACATTAGATGAGTGTTATTTCAATGTAGAACCATTTAGTAGTAATTCTTGAAAACAAAACAGCTGAAGATATTTGTATTTACATGAATAATATTATTAAGTAACAAAGAGTATAAATTAAAACACATCAATTCTCCCCTCTGAATCATTTGGTTGGGGTAACTTCACACTTCAACAACTGGTCAACATGTCTTCTCCAAACACATCCATCATCCATTTTAATTTTGTAAACTAAGGCACTCTCTCTTTGTAAAATGGTGCCAAATTTCCATTTACATCTTGAATTTGTGTAGGCTCGAGCTTGTACTCTGTCCCCCTCTTTAAAACTTCTTCGCACTGTAGGTTTGTAACTCATAATTAATATACCTTGATTGTGTTGGGGAAACATTAGGCTTAAGTGTGTTCTTATTTTCCTTCCATACATTAAATCATACGAATTTGATCCAGTTGAATTTGGAGATTGTCTAAGTTGCATTAGTAGTCTGTAAAGTTTTAGGTCTAGTTTTCCGCCTTCCTCTTCCATTGATGTAAGGGATTTTTTTACAGTTTGAACATACCGCTCAACCTGGCCATTGGATGAAGGGTAGCACGGTGCTGTGGTTTTGTGTGTTATACCATTTACAGATAGAAATTCTCGAAATACACTTGATGTAAATTGGCCTCCATTATCAGAAACTAGTACAAGTGGAAGACCAAATGTAGCAGACATCCTTCTTAGCTCTTTCACACACCACTCTGAAGACCTTACTTTGGTAGGAACTATTTCAAACTATTTTGTAAATGCGTCCACTACAATGAAATACCACTGCCCTTGAATTGGTCCCAAAAAGTCGACATGTATCCTTTCCCATGGTCCTTGAGGAGTTAGCCATGGATGGTTTTGTTCCTTTGGTGGTAGGTTTTGTTTTAATCGACATTGTCTACAGGTCTTTATCATCTGTTCGATATCTCTGTCAATATACTTCCATGTGCAAAAACTCTGCGCTAAGGTTTTCATTTTATTCATACCTAAATGTCCGATAGGTAGTTCTTTAAGCACAATGTTATGAAGAGCTTCTGGGATCAGTATCCTGCTTCCTTTAAAAATACATCCATCTTGGAGTGTCAACTCATTGTCATGAAAACCATATTGTTCCACAGATGTTCCTTTTTCAAGGGCTTGTAAAATAGATTGTAAGTATTTATCTTGAGAAGTTGCTTTGGAAATGATTTTACTGTCCACTTGCGATGAGTCGAGTTGATTTAGTTGAAAGCGGCCACTACTATCGATAGAATTAGGGGAAGTGTGTTCTGTAGGAAAACGAGATAAGAAGTCAACATTAGCATGATCAGAGGTTTTCCTGTATTCGATTTCATAGTTGAATCAGACAAAAAATGTGCATAGTTAAATAATTTGGTGGCTGATATTGATGGTAATGTTTTTATGGGACTAAATATAGATACCAAAGGTTTATGGTCCGTAATCAAGATAAATTTATGTCCATAACAATAAGGAAACATTTTTTTTAAACCCCAGTAAATACCAGTCGCCTCCTTATCTATTTGGCTGTAGTTCTATTCTGTTTTTGTCAAACTGCGGGAAGCGAAACTTATTGGCCTTTCACTGCCATCACTGTAAGGATGAGAAATTACAGCTCCAAGACCCACTGGAGATGCATCGGTTGCAAGTATCAGGGGCAAATTTGGGTTGCAGTGAACAAGAACCCTATCACTTGCTATTTCCGATTTCACCTTTTTGAAACTTTCCTCACATTCAGAAGTCCAGTCTGTTAAGAGGATGGAGGATTGTCGCTAAATCTTTAATGAACTTGTTGTAGTAATTCGCTAGACCAAGAAATGTCCTAAGTTCGTTGATATTTTCGGGTCGTTTACTGTTTGTTATGGATAAAACATTGTCATTTGTTTTACGAAGACCCGTTTCATCAATTATATGTCCCAGATACTGTAAACTGCTTTGGAAAAATTTACACTTGTCTTTGTTCAGTTTTAGATTTTTATCTCTTAAGCATTGCAGGACAGTGCGTAGTCTTGATAGCAATTCATCAGAAGATTTGCCTTGTATGATGATATAGTCAAAAAAGCATTGTACCCCAGAGATTCCTTGCAACGTCTTGTCCATAAATTGTTGCCAAAGTGATGGTGCAACTTTCATACCAAACATTAAGCGATTCACTTTGTATAATCCTTGATGCGTGCTTAGTGTTTGCATTAGTGCGCTTTCTTCGTTCATTTTCATATGGAGGTAAGCGTTGCTTATATCAAGGGTGCAAAATAGTTTTCCTCCATTCATCTGAGAGTAAATTTCTTCAATTCTAGGTATCGGATAGTTCTCATCTTTGATCACTTTGTTCACTGTCACCTTATAGTCAGCACAAATCCTAATCTGTCCATTTGGCTTCACTACTGGTACAATTGGAGTTCCCCAGTCAGAACTGTCTACTTTTGTTATTATGTTACGTTCTTCAAGTCTATTTAGTTTGTTTTCTACTTTGGTTCTCAGAGAAAATGGAACCTGCCTTGGTTTCACAAAAATTGGTTTAGTGTCCTCTACGAGTCTAAACTGCCCCAAATAATTAGGTATTTCCCCAATGTCTCCATTGAAGACTTCAGTAAATTCACATAATATGTTGTCCAGATTTGAAGACTGTGCTACTTTTAAACTTTTCACTTCACTCCAATCTAATTTGACTTCCCTAATCCAGTCTCTTCCAAATATTGCATCCACCTTTTCATCAATAAGATATAGTTTTCCAATAAATTTCTGTGTTTTGTATACGCATTCAACAAAGGTTACACCTTTTGGTTTAATAATTTCTCCAGTATATGTTCTAAGTTCAACATGCGTTAAGAAAATCTTTTTATGCATAGCAAGATTTTTAAATTCAATATATGACATTGTACTTAGGGCTGCTCCGGTGTCTAACTCCATTGGTACTGAATTTCCTTCAATGATGACGTCAACAATAAACTTGTCAGTTCGTTTGTCTCTAAGAACATATATCTCATATTCATTCTCACTATTCTTATCTGATACATTTTCAATTTCATGTTGATACATAATTTTATTCATTTTAGATTTGTTTTGTAAGCATACACTTGCAATATGACCTAATTTATTACATTTCCGACACATGGTACTTATAAACCAACATTGATAAGCATGGTGAGATGCAGAGCCACATCTATAACATTTCCCTCTTAATTTATCAAATGCCGAACCTGTAGAACGTTTGCTATGAAATACTTGTTCAGTTAATTTTTTCTTTGTTATATCTTTTTTTTTTTGAAGTGAATGTTATTGATCTTATTCAGTTCCATTGGTTTTGAGTCCAAATCCATACTTTCCTTTTTAGCTAATTCCATAGCCAAAGCTGTGTTTACTATGTCTTGGTAGGTGTGTGCCTGGCGGTCCTGTAACAATTTTGTCCGAATGTCAATGTCATTTAACCCACGTATAAATTGCAATTTTAGAAACATGTCTGCTACTGATTTGCCACAACAACAGTTGAAATTACAGTTAGTTGTCATTTTCCTGAGGGCTACTGAAAAATCACGGACTGTTTTGTATTCTTTCTGTGTTCGAGATATAAATTTATGTTGCAATGCCCATTGGCTAGGTTGTGGATCTACAAAATCCTTTAGTAATTGCACCAATTCGTCATAAGATTTTGTAAGTGGTGATTCTGGAATACAAATGTCGTAAAGTTGTTGGTGTAACTGTGGGGTCAGTGCATGTAGTAATGTGTAAACCTTAGTTGTATTATCAGTAGTTTGATATTTCCAGCCTTCTAATGAAATTTGTGATAGTTTCATCTGGGTGATATGGTGTGAAATTAATACTACTTGACGTAATTACTAATGATTGAACAGATGAATTCATAGAAGAAGTTGGTAGGGCGTGTGAATATGTATTCTGTAGATTCTGAGCCAATTCCTGCAATTTTGCCTTAAGTTGTAAATATTCTTCCTCTACATTACATCTATATTCTAGTTCATTTTCCAAATCATTTTCATCAGTCAGGGAATCAATAGAATCTTGAATATGTTTATTATGTTTCCAATAATCTGTAACAGAATTCAGTTTAAGATTAAGTTCAATTAATGTAGGATTACCTTCTGTATATTTTCTAGCTTTTGTGAATTGTCCTTTAATAATAGTTTGTGCTTTCTTCAATTTTTGTAATTTCTCGTCTTCAGTCATATTTCTTTCTTTTTCCTCGTCACCACTAATATGTTACTAAATTAATTACTTGAAAAAATTAAATAAAACATTAGATGAGTGTTATTTCAATGTAGAACCATTTATAGTAGTTGTTGAAAACAAAACAGCTGAAGATATTTGTATTCACATGAATAATATTATTAAGTAACAAAGAGTATAAATTAAAACACATCAAAGGCCACAATCAAAATTACACTCAAAATAACAAGAAGCACAAAATGAACAAGAATAACAAATAATACACAACATAACAATGGCTACAAATACCAAAAAATTACAAAACAGACGTGCCTATCTGCAGAAATACTAGAAACACATTACCTAGAGAAAATTTATCTAGAAAAAATTTTGAAAAGCTTGAACAAAACAATTTACCGGCAATTTAGCCCACATCCCATGATTCCACTGAAGCCAGGGAGTCAGCCAGAATCCCTGGGCAACTCCGAATTAAAGAAAAGTAAAAACGTTAATAAATAATCCCCTTTCGAAGAATATTTAAAAATGAAGGAAATAAAAATAAAATATAGCATGGTACCGTTCTATCAAAAATTCACTTCAACAATACAACTAACAAAATTAATAACACCAACAAACTTAACCACTAGGCCTAACCATAAGAATAAATGATACCATGATTTAAACAGTAGGGGCCTAACAAATATAACATTTAAAAAAATATAACAATAAATAAAGTAAATAAAGATTAACAATAACAATAAAAGTAATAATAAATTTCTCAACAAAAATAATATATTTTGTATATTGCCATTATAAACATCATTTGTTCCACACAAAAGCACGAGAAAGTCATCACTTGTTAAATTTGTATTTACATTTTCTAAGACTTGACAGCAATCTGCATTTGGCTTTGTTTGACCCTTGACTTCAAAATTACTAGGCAATATTTGATCCAGTTTACAAGTGATTCCTCTAGCGTGGCTTTCTCCTATTATTGACACACTTTTACTACATTTTAAATTATTTTATCATTTTAGTTGAAGGTAATGGCATTTAACTCCTAATTGTTGTGCTATTTTCTTTTACTGTAAAGTTGTTAAAAACAGTAATAAATGTGTTTTCATTCTTTTCATAGTTGTGATTAGGGTTTTGGGATGTATTGTCACTATTCAAATTGTGTCCACAAAGTGCTGGTTTAATATTACTTGAGCAAGACATCAATGTAAGAAGAACTTTCTTTGTTAGTGTTGCAACATTATTTAAAACATAAGCAAGAGTATATCTTTTTTTATAATATCTACCTCATTTTTATCAACAGCTTTTCAAAAGAAACCAAACTTATATTGTTAGACTGGATCATATTCATAATCATAAACTCAACTGCAAGTATCACACAAACACCACAGTCATGTGTTGAACTGTTTAGCACCTTTGATACTTATGGTGTTAGTTTTTGTAGTTTTCCTCCCTAAGTATAAATAAATCTTGTTAGCCACAGTTTGAGCACTAGAGTGATTATGATCATTAAGTGAATCACAATGAAAAAAATTGTCTTGTAATTTGTCATATAGCAGCACACTCTAGTGTGAACCCCCTACTTGCATCAAACTTGAACTATCTTTTATGGGCATTAACAGTAAATTTTTTCATGGATCTTAAGAGGATCTAGGAAGTGATTAAAATCTTTTATATTCTTTACCCCATGAACTATGAAAGGATTTACTACGGAGTATTGTGTGTTTGATAATAATTTGTTGTTTAAAAGATCAAAGTATTGCTGAATTGTGTATCATCGCTAAGCCAACTTTTTCCAAGCAGTTTGTTTATAATTGTTATATTAGAAAAGAAAATATAACAATTTTTCTTTGTACTAGCAAGATACAATACCTATAACAAAAGGTATTATTGTTACTCTACCGCTTCTAAAACTGAATAAAAACCATAAATTCTTTATGTGAGCTTCAAATCAAATTGCATCGAATCGAAATTCTTTGAATCGCATCACTGCATCGAATCAACAAAAAATTTGCTGCATCGCCCCTTGTAATTAAATGTTAGCATCTGATATTTCCCTGTCCAAATTGCCTGCTGCCACACTAATCCAGTTTTACTGTAATAACGAAAAATGTATTAAATCAAAATATGATATTCCAAAACAATAAAACTATAGAAGACCTACTACACAAGTTGTTTTAAGGGCAATAAACAACCTGGTACAACTTTATATTTAGTATGTGCTTCATTGTCAAAGTGACTGACAAATTAATTTGTTGTATTCCAAAACTTTATTTATAATTTTTTTTTTTACTTCACTTGCCAGTTGACATGGGCCTGCAGGCCTATATGTGAACTTTATTCAACGAGTGAAGTACCAACCGTTGGATCAGTGGACTTTGTCCTCCGCACTCCGAAGCCTTAATCACTGAGCCATCACGCTGGCTATACTATTTAATAATAATTTTTCTGTACAAGTTGTATTAATATTATTGTCCTAAAAATTATTTCCTCTTGAATTACAGCAGGTAAATAAGTAAAATGGCAGCTAGTTTCCATTCATTCATTTTTACCTTGACCAAGGTAAAATTTTGTAATGGCCATTAAAAACACATTTGCAGAGTAATTTAATTTCTCCCTGAATATTGTGAAAAACTTACAATGTAAAAGTAGAAATTATATGAACAGCTCAATAATTAATTGGAAATAATTTTAATACATCGTATGTATTGTAATTGAATTTGTAGCGAAAATTACAAAGTTGAGTAAATGTATAAGTTGGTTCACGAGTTAGGGCTACTAGTGTAATAAATTGAATAATAACTATAATTAAGTACTCTTTATTTAGTTTTTATAATAATAGTTTTTACAATCTGAAGATGGCCTTAGAGCCGAAACCAGTCATGTATTATTATAAAAACTAAATAAAGGGTACTTAATTATAGTTATTATTCAATTTATTACAAAGGTGAGTATTTGTCGGGTTTGGATGCTGAAGTGGATAATAGAGTGGAGGCAGCACTGCCTCCTGATAGTGAGTTCGTCATTGTCTAATGAAATTCTAGCCCTGACGCACAATTTAAGTATAGTCTTCCAGACAACAAATCTTGATGTTCAGACAGCTTCTGACGCAGTATTAAGTGTAAAATCTATTCTGAAAAGCAAGTGCACCAATGTCGAAGACGATTTCAAGGCTGTTTACAGAAAAGCTTCTGATATTGCCAGTTCATGGGGCGTTGAAATAAAATTACCACAAATCACCCAGGGGCAGATAAACAGAACTAACACTCTATTTACAAATCCTGAGGAGTACTTTAGGAGAAACATTCACATACTCTTACTTGATTGGTTTATTGAAGACTAAAGATTTTCTGAAGATGTGCTTGATTTTCTCAAATTAAACATTCTTTTGCCAACCATCATTGTTGGACAGAATGTTGATGATCAGATTGTAGAACTCTAGCAAGGTATGCCAGCGTCATTGGTATTGACAACCAAGAAGACTTTATTATGAAAATTCAATCTGAGTATTGTCAGTGGAGTGTGAAATGGAATAGGGAAGTAGACAATGGACGTAGTTCCCTTTCCATTCCATTGAATGCATTTAAAATTTGCCATACAATATTATTCCGAATAATAAAATCTCTGCTGACTCTACCTGTCAGCATTGCAAGTGCAGAAAGGTCATTCCCTAGCCTTAGGTTACTCAAGACGTAGCTGCGTTTGAGAAGTAGAAAAGAGAGCAACATTGCTAAATGGATTTGCAATGTTGTATGTGCACCGTGATGTAGCAATAAATTACGATAAGGTTATTACCAGGTTTGCTAACATAAAGGAAAGGAAAATAAAATTACTTATGTAAAGGACAACACAACTTTCTTCCATTAAGGGTCTCCAGAGGCTGTCGGCCATGTTGGTTTTAATCCCATAAGAACAATGTTATTTTTGACCCGGACATATAATCATGTATATCCAAACTAAACACTTATTTTCAAACAAAGTTTTTTCAGACAAATTGCATTTTATCATGAATAAAATTACACGTTGGAATTGCTTTGCGAATTCCTGATTAGTTTTATAGAAAATTACAAAAACTACTTAGTTTTAAACTTTTATTTTCATCTATTTTTCAAAACCATGTGTATGAATTTGAAATATGAAAAGCAAACCCAACACGCAATATAATAACGTTTGACACCTCATTCAGAACTTTTGGTTAATAAATAACGAAAAAATATGGATTTGCAAATAACATTGTTCTTATGGGATTAAAACCAACATGGCCGATAGCCTCTGCAGACTCTTAACCAAAGACTGGTTTTACTTGTAAATGACCTTAAATTGTTATTTTCTTTAAGCAGTCGATTAAACCTTGAAATAATGTACATTGTAATGATGTAAAGCACTTTACTAGTTGTAAATAGTGTGTGTTTTATAATTTTTATGACATGTCATCTTTATCAACCCCCCCCCTCGCATATAGATAGTACTGTACGGTATTGGAAAAATTAAGGCTGAAATCACTAAAAACAGTTTAAAATGCCACCATTTCGCTACAAAATTTCAACTATTTTCTGGGAAAGGTCCCCAGGACCTCCCTCTTGTATACCGGACCCATGAACAAGGAATACACCCTGGTATGAAATACCCCCGAAACCCCCCTCTTAAGAAAGTCCTAAATCTGTCCCTGCATACCATTGTAATGTTAATTCTCCTTTTCTTAGTCAAAATTGATATCAGTGTTTTCTTCTGATAACTTGTCATTTCTAAGTTTATACAGGGTGTTTGAAAAGTGTGGGGCAAATACCACTGTACGTGTATGAGTGGGCGGTTATCTATATCTATAAGAAGCGAAAAGAGATAGGGAAACAGTCAGACTTCCTTTAGCAAATGAAAAGAGCTTAACGCGGTTGCCGATACACAGCGCTGGTTGAGAATGTCTGCCTTGTACCCCTTTCTAATTAGCCTCGTGATTTATCGGGCTAGAAAAATCCTATTGGATTGTTGTTTGGTTGAAATTATAAGTACATAAGCGTATCCATTTTATAGGATTAAATAGGTAAAAGTAAACAAATAAGTTCCTCTGAAAATGTGTTTTATCTCGCTAAGTTTGGCATCCGTCTGTCTGTACGTGTGTTTTTAAAAACAATACCATATCTCCTAAACGGTATTAGCTACAGTTTTGAAACTTGACACAAATATTGAACTTTACACCACTTAATATACTCTAAAAATATAAAATAATATTTGTACCCGTTTCAAAATGGTGGCCATTTAAAAAGTCTAATGCTAAATTTCATGAAAACCAAAGTAAAAGCAAAAAATTGTTACAATTGGACAGTAAATAACTGAGAAAATGTAATTTTTCTGATTGTGTGCAAAATGTTTTTGCAAATTTCGTATACTTGTGTCTATTGACTTTGAACAAAACCACCAGTCGAATATTTTGTCAATTCACTTTAAAAAGGCACATGTAACAAAAAACATAAGATATCCTGATCTATATATTAGAGAATTTAAAATTGATTACAGCTCTCTCATACGCAATCCACAAAACATTTCTAAATGTACAAGTCTGAAATAAACATCAATAATCTTCTTATTATTGAGAAATGATTGGAATCAAATGGAATTACTGTATGGACGGTTGTGATGCGATATTCCAGACATTACTATGACTAGAATGAGGTATGAACAAGTATGTTCCAATTTTTCATTGCTGGAAATGGGCCATCCAATTTTCTAACAAGATGGTGCTGCAAATTTAGACCACTATGCAAATTTAGTAAATCGGTTTGTAACTGAAAACTTTTGTGGCCATTGGATTTGTCATGGAAGTATTTTTTTAACTGTCCACAGAGATCTTCTGATTTAACCGTTTGAAACTTTTGATAGTTACTTAAAGGAACAATGGAATCCATAGTTTCAACAACTATGAGAATTTGATAAGCGTTTGGAGGAGAAACTTCTTTGCAGTAGATGAGCGCATTAGTTATTTGCCACTGTGGTTATATATCTGTAAGTGTGGATGGGTTTCAGTTTAAATGAATCTGTGTTGAGATCAAATTTGTATTGTTTTTTTTTTTTTTTTTTTTGCAAATAATTATTAATTCCTATTTCCATTCCTTTTTTCAAACTGAATCCAAGCAATAAACGTTTAGTTTTAGTTTTAGTTTAAAAGGGGATATATAGTTGGTCCAGCCAACCCTTGCAACGAAGCCTATGGCTTTTTGTGCCAATCCCGGTGCCCAATCGTCGTAAAGCTGGCTGCCCTTGACCAAGTCAAGGAGCTTCTTCACTAGATTGGTAATTTCCAACTGTCCCAGAGGTGAGCCTTCAAAAGGTACTCTTCTGCCGGCACCAAGAGCCTCACGCTCCCGGACAGTGTGTTCTACAGACTCTTCGTCCAACCCACAGAGGCGACAGATGGGATCCTCCGTAAGGAGTCCCACCGTTCTTAGATGCCTCCGGAATTTACCGTAACCGGTGATGAGTCCCACCACCAGCTTTACGTAAAATTTACTCAACCCAAGAAGTTACTTTGTTGACTTCTGGGAAGGATTCCTGACAAGAAGCTTGTCGAGTCATTGCCCTGGGAACCGCTGCCATCTTTCCAGATGTCTGGGACCCAGTTTTGGTTGGTATTTTGACAGCTGCAGCCGAAACGCCGCAGGCCGGCTCAAGACCAATGAAGGGCTTAATAGCGCCTTCCCTAGCCAAGGCATCGGCCTGCACGCTGCCTTCTATTCCCCTATTTCCTGGGATACATTCCAGCAGGACCTGATTTCTTGAACCCAGGATGCTGAGGGACTCCACACACTCCCAGACCAGACCAGACGAAACCTTCCAGGAGTCAAGGGCCCCCAAGGCCGCCCGACTATCTGAGAGGATATGGATATGTTTCCCGCAAACCTCTGTCATAATTTGCGCTGGACATATGGCGACTTCAGCTTGGAAAACGGTGCCATACGCTCCCAGGCTCACGCACGCGTTTGTCCTAGGGTCGCCAGTATAGACACCAAATCCAGCTCTGTTGCCTATTCTTGACCCGTCTGTGGACCATACAAATGGGTCGTGAGAAGAAACCGGGCTAATAACAGCGTCCCAGTACTCCCTCGACCCAAAATCCACAGTATGGGGTCTGGTGAAAAGATACTTAGTCCCAATGAGGTCAAACCTCATTGAGAGTACCTCATCTTTTACTAGATTGACCACTGAGGAGTGACCTGTACAGGACCCCCTCCAGTGATCAGTCAGTTGAGGCCTATAGGCCTTTTCCTCTGATTGCCAGGAGTGCTTCTCCTGGCTATCTTCATCCTATTCAGAGCCCCAGCTGTCCGATCGAGCTGATCAGAGCCTGGGCTCCGAGAAGGATGTTTTCGAGGTCAGAGAGCGACATGCCCCCCTCCGCCGAACCCATGACCCGAGCACCGGGGACTTCAGACTGGCCTGCCCCTGCCTTCTTTCCCCGTGCCAAGGTCCTTGTCTGAGGGCTCTGAGCGGTCCTCAGTCAAGTTGGATTCAGAATCGGAGAGAGACATGCCCCCCCCCCGACATTGATTTGGCCCGAGCAATGGAAAACAAGGGCTGGCCAGTGAGGCTGCCCTCTGCTCCCATGCTCGGTTCATTATCTAAGGACTCAGTGCGGTCCTTAGGTATGTAACTATAGGTGTGTGTGGTAATGAGTTCAGGGTACCGCGGGGTCACTAAGCCCGTCAGCTGCACACCTCAGCTGCCCCTGCGGATCTCGGTCCGGGACTGCTTATTAGGGTTTTCCCCTTATTCGCAGTTGTCCACCCCATCAATGACGAGGTGGAACATTCGCTATCCGCCACCTGCGACCCGCCCAGTAGCTGAGGCTCGCCCTGGGAATAAACGTTTAATTCACAGACCTGACAACATTATTTTTCTCTCTGTCTCTATTTATTTCTTTGACGATGAGAGAAATATAATTTTCTCAGAGCGTTTTGTTATGTTTATTTTAAAGTGTTTTTACAAAGATTGGTGGGAAAACTGTGTAAACATTTTAGTGTGATACTGTATATCCATATTTGGTGTTAGGCAAAATCTTAAGAGTATATCAGCCTGCAACATTTAAAGATATAACTCATACTTGATTCAGTCTACTCTTAACCTGTTTTTTTTTCATACTAAACACTGCGAACAACCTTGTTTCAATTGTTGTAACAGATTATGTTTGTTTTGTTCTAGGTATGGTAAAATAAAGAATATTATTGTACAGCACCAAAATTTTTGTGCATTTGTAAACTACATGGATGCCAGTATGGCAGCAAATGCTATGAAGAAATTTCCACAACCACTTTCTATAGCTGATACATCACTAGTTATTCGTTTTCCTGATAATGCTAAGGCTGTTCATATGATGTTTGGGGGTAAAAAAAATGGTATTAAAATAAAATGAATTTACTTTTATCATTTTATATTGAGGATTACATTTTAATATAGTAATATAATGTATAGAAATAAGCAACAAGTGGATTGATTACTTTTTATGATAACATACATTTAACCTAATGTTGACACACTTAATTAACACTTGTAATTTTGAAATGAAGACATTTTGCTTGATCAGTGAGTGAGTATGTGGGACAATGATGTTTTCTTTAGGTTAACATTTTTACTAATTACCTTCGTAGTAAAAACATTCTATGTTTTGCATATAAAACAATTAAATATAATATTATGTTTATATAATAAGTTAAGGTAAATATTTTATGTATTGAAATGAACAACTATTTTAGAGCTATTGTTGCCAATTTACTTTGATTTGTTAGTATATGATACCTAAATAAATACCTCATTATCAAAAAATGATATTATTTCTTAGTCATGACTAATTATTATTTAGTTAATAAAGTGACAATAATTCTCAATGGTTGTGTAAGGTAATAATTGCTTTGTAATATTTGTTTTATTTTTCTATATTTTTTAGATTTAATAAAAATAGACATTCATTTAGTGTGATGTAACATATTAGACATTGATCGCTTCATTAATTACAGTAGGCATGTGACTGTAAAATTAATAGTTAAAAAAGTATATGTGGATGAGATGAGCCGTGATGGAGGTTGGTGATTGTTTGTATATGTGTGGGAGAGTACATAAGTAGGGGTAGGCCAATGTCTTCCATGCAAGTTAGATGAAAGTGATTGGTAACCTGTCAGATTCAACCTACAAGCGCTAAAACAGTATAAAGTTTATTTATTTAAAAAATTCATTTTGTTGTGGAACTTATAACATTAGAACTTTATAAATTTAAATTAAACTTTCAGTTTGAATAAAATTAGAGAATATGATGAAATACCGGATAAGGCAAAAAGGATGGATTTATTGTTAGCTGAGTGTAAGCAATTGTTTATTTACAGAATAATACTCATATTATCTTGCCATTTTACAAAATTAAAGCTTCAAAGCAGTATCAGCCAGCTGACAGCTGTTGTGAACAATGCACTTCACAAGCCGCTCTCAGAAGTTGGCTTCCACTCTTTCTCACATTGCCGTGTCAATTTGAACGACTTCCACACGAATTGCTTCCTTCAGTTTTTCAAGTGTACGTGGTTTATGTTGGTATACAAGTGACTTGAGGAAACCCCACAAAAAGTAGTCAGAAATGGACAGGTCTGGGGAACAAGGAGGCCAATCAATCTCACCAAACCGAGAAGTCACAGAACCACAAAAAACAGCTTAAATTGCTTCCATTGAAATTCTTGTTGTGTGAGCTGTCTCCTCATCCTGCTGATATCATACTCGTCGGATAGGAATATGTTTTCTTCTTAGTTCAGTTAGGAACAATTCAGTGATAATCTACCTATAATGTCCCGAGGTTACAGTTACAGAGGTCCCATTGTCGTCTTTAAAAAAATATGAACCAGTAACAACTGTACTGCTCACAGCACACCAAACTGTTAACATGAGACTCTCATGCATTTGCTTTGGATTTTCATCGGTTAAATAACGACAGTTCTGCTGGTTTACAACACCAATCAAATGGAAATGTGCTTCATCAGTCATAAGCAAAACGATCAGTTGACATTTTGGTCAAGTATGGCCTCCATTTCTCAAGCAAAATTTAGTCGCTTGACATAATCGCTAGCGTCCAATGGCCATGGCCATTTTGTAGGGATGAAATCTTAGATCGCTATGCAAAATACACCTTACTGAACAATTACAGAGGCACAGTTCCTAAGAACGTCTCTTAGCAGATTGACCAGGACTATGGCTTGTCAAACTCTTCACATTTTCTGGAGTGCACACTAAGCGAGGAGTCCCTGGCGGGTTTTTATTCATTACTGTTCCTCGTAAACAAAATGAATCAGTCCAAGGTAAAATGGTGTTACAAGTGTGTACACTGTCATGTCTCGCACAATTGAAATGGGGATGAACTGCAACGATACTCATTATTACATACATAACTGTAGTAAGCAAACACATGATGTTGCACAGTCCACGGCTCTATGACACTAAACAAAGTGGCAGGAGCTACCGAACACATGACTACACCAATCGCCCCACTCCTACTACCCGAGTCAGAATACTATCTGTTCTAAAATCATCTGTCTTTTTTGCCTCACTCTAGAAACAAAATAATACATTGAAAACTAATTCATTGTTAACTATTATACAAAACATGTAATTATTTTTTAGTAATGAATAATTAAGATGTAGCTGTAATAACAGCATGTTTATATAAAAGCCTTCAAGCTTGACATGGCTATTTATGTTTACAACAATCATTTTCAATGCTCTTGTTTGGTTGCATGAAAACTCACAATTTTCTTCTAAAAAAAAAAACAAAAAACTTCACTTGTTAGTTCACATGGCACTTTGTTCAATGACTATCACCTCAGTTGACACTCCACACCGTCTTGATGGAATTATAGTTCTGTTTTGAAGCATTTTAAGCAAATATATTTTCAACCAAATTTAACCCTTTCCACTCCAATTACTGGGAACCCAGTTTCCCTATCAGCTCCATTTACTTTTAAGCAAAGATTGCCTACTACATTTGTTCAGTGGGAAAAACATATATCTGATAGTTTCAAAAAGCTGATGTATTTTTTCTTTGTTTCTTCTATGACTAAAGTATAGATTAATATAAAATAAAACATATATTTTTATTTTCAAAATTTTTTAATTATATATATTTATTGGAACAAAATTGAATTTCTAACAAAAAAACGGATACAAGAGGAATTTTTGAAAAATTTAAAATAGGAAGAATAGTATTTGTTGTTTGTTTTTTGTTGTTTGTATCCTTACAAACAAAAAAAAATCATTTTCAAATATTTTGGACTAAATTATACATAAAAAAAATATATAATTCTAAAACCGAATTTTTTGAAAAACAACATTTTTACCGAAAAAATTATTTTCACTGCAACTAGTAAACAATTGCTCCATAAATTTTATTTTATTGCTTAGCAACAGTCAAAAGGTACATAATTTAGACCAAATTTGTAAGTAAAGCTTTTTTCAATAATTCAAAACATGTTATCAGCTAAAAATATAAACAGACAAAATCTAATAGCCTACTTTCAACGCTCTTTCAATTTCATACCGGTTACACATAGGCCTACGGTAAAAATACTTATGAACATACAGGAAATGTAAAAGATGAAAAGAAATGTTTAGGCACATAACTAGTTGGATAATAAATCCTCGTCAAATAGTAAGCTGGTAATACCGTCATCACTGAGGTTCGAAAACGAAACTATTCTGTCGCCACTTCCATAATTTGGTAGAATACTACTGCCGTCGTCTTCACCCATTTTATTCGACAGGAATCATCGTCGTAAAAATAAAAATATTATGAATAAACAGTAAAACAACAACGATAACCTAGCAACAACAATGCGTTTTATAAGCTCATTACGAACGATAACATATGACGGAACAAAGTGAGTGCAGATAGCTGTTGCAGTCAGCCAGCTGTTTACAGAGCAGCCACAGAAGACAAACATTACATTTTCTGAGGTTTGTTTACCGATACTAAACTCAAACGGTTCCGAAAAAATTCTACAGATAGCAGCACATATCAAACAACAACCCTAGCGGTCAATAATGTAACTACGTCAGTCTAAATACAATCATAGAACGTTTTTATAGAGAAGTCGGGCCCGGCCCGACATTGGAGTTAGTGCGGTAAGTTGCGTGGCGGGGCTGCCCCGCCACTTGAGTGGAAAGGGTTAAAACACTTTGTTCTGATTCAGATTAAATGTTACATTGTAAAACTACTGTAATTAATTGTTAAGCCCTACAATTAATTACAGAAGTTTTAATTACGTAGAATTGTAATTGAAGAATTGAATTGTGAAGGTTCAATTTTTCAAAGACACTTTTTATTCATTGTTATAAGAACCCACTTAAACTAAAATATTGAATTAAAATTTAACTGAATATAATAATGCATTGTCATTAAATTTTCAACACATTTATATCTCAGCATTTTGAGAATACTGGGAAAATATGCTAGGTATTATTATTTTTGGGCTATAAAAATTATAGTTTTTTTTTAAATAATGGAATTATTAATATTAATGAGTTTAAGTAACAATATCATTTATTATTACTTGTTACATAAAAAATGAAAACCTAAATGAAGTTGTCTCTTTGTATTTATTTTATTAGAATGTTCACTCAGTATTTATTTACCTATGAAAAATCTTTACTGAGTATATCATTTCACTATAGATAACTTTCTTTGTAAATATCAAATAAATTTGAAAAAACTTGATTTATTGTAATCTGTGATATATTTTATATGTAATTGTTGTATTTACAGTAAAATATTTATAATAAATATCAAAAAATGTTCAGTACTATGTAGTGTAGTATATTATAAAACATGTATAACACATTAGGCTAAATATTTATAAATAATTTTGTTTTCTTTGATGTAATTTACAGAATCCTCTCTGAACTTCCTTTACTCCTCATAAACAATTTTCATCATTAAGTACATTCAAAAGTTCATCTATTCTCTGGAGGAAACTTACTTTTAATAATTCAGTTGACTCCCGATTAACTGAGTAAATTGGGGCCGAAACCATCTCAGATACATTAAAACTTTATGTATCTGAATGATTCCTAGGTGAAATATATTATGGTAAAAATAACAAAAAATATGTTTTGAAATTGTACAAATATAATTGGTTATAATAAAAATATGAATAAACCATGTTACATACCTTTGCAAGTAACAACAATACAGAAATAAGATAATTTCTTGAAAAAGTCTTTTTAGATAACCTCTTGGATGATGCGATGTTACGCCAACCCTGACAATAGAGTATATCGTGTGGAATACACTCTTCCTGCTCCTCTATGTATGCTTAGCTGGTAATTTCTCTTCATAGTTTTGAGACAAGACAAAACTTGTTCAGAACTTCGAGTTCAGAATAGGCATCTACAATAAGAAAAAAAATTAAAAAGTTATCATAGAGCTGTTTCAGACTCCTTGATTTAGTGCTTTTTCCATGTAACGCTCATTAATTGTATAGAAGGACCAGTCCAGAAGCCAGTCATGCATTTTTCGTTTGAAGTACTTCTTTTTGCAGATTCTCTTCAGGTTGTCATGAAGGATGTTGTAGAGTTTTGGCCCTATGTAGCTTGGTTTTTTTTATAACTTGTGAGATGGTTGGGTGGCAGAGATCAGTAGCAAATCTGGTGTTGTAGCTGTGAGTATCCCATAGCTTCGTGAAATTTTGCGAGATCATGACAGATTACTTCTACTACAATTAGGGACACCACAGTTAGTATCTTCATATGTTTAAAAGGCTGTCCTGCAGGAGTCCAAGGTTTTGAGACCGGCCAGTATTCACACTGCTTATTTCTAAATTACATGTACTAGCTGCAAGTTTCTAGCTGATGAGTTGCCCCACCCTATCAAGCCATATCTTAGATATGATTCAAACAGTTAGAAGTAGGCTACTTTAGCTGTATCCATATTACAAGTAATTTTGAGTTTTTTATGACATAGGCTTCTGCTTAACTTTCCACACAGTTTATCTATATGTGCAGTCCAGGTAAGTTTGCTATCAGTAGTAACTCTAAGTAATTTGCTTATGTTTTATGTTCTATTACTGGGAGCCGGTTTTATTCCTGTAGGCAGCTGTCCAAAGTTAATTTGTTGTATTTAATATTTTTGCTTTGTATTGGTTGTTTTGCTTTATATTTGTATTGGTTGTTTGCTTGGCAGTATTTTTTTTGCCTTGCTCAGGACCGTATGCGAAGATACTAGTTCTAAGAGCTTCTTCAGGGCTACAATTTGAGCAGTATCATCCACAACCATTATCACCTGGCTGTAGTCTTCAAGCTGCTTTGGATGATCATTTGTAAGTAGGATAAACAATACTGGCCCGAGAACTGACCCTTGTGGGTCCCCTCTGTTAACTGGTAATTGTTTTTATGTGGTTTTATTGCTAGTATTGTTCTTTAAGTATGTGATCTCTACCATTTGTGACATATCTTTTAAGTAACTAGATATCCACTCATTAGCCCCACCTCCCACTCTCATTTTTCTTAGAAGTTGAGTGTGGTCTAGGCAGTCGAAGGCTTTGCTAAAATCTAAGAAGGCGCTGGTAGATTTTCCTTCATCCATTTGTTCTAAGTATGTATTCAGTAAAACTAATTAGAACATAGATTGTTGACTTGCCTTTAAGAAAACCATGCTACTGGTCTGCCAGGATTTTGTATGTTGTAAGATGATTTAGGAGTCGGATCAGTACTATTTTCTCAATTACTTTAGAGATAAGTGATATAGGTCTATAGTTGATTATTTCAGTAGGTTGAGTTTAGGGTAGACTCTGGCTAGTTTTAAGGCTTTTGGAAAGATTCCTTGTGAAAAAGATTTGTTTACAATAGAGACAAGAGGATGTGCAAACTCCTTGAAGAATTTAATTGTATTGATGAAATTTCATCTTTTCCTGATGATTGGTTTAATTTTAGAGAAGAAATTATGGTGGTGGTATTTCTTTTCAATTACGCCTCCAGTTTCCAACGGGAGGTAAGTTCCAACTCCTAGCTCAGCAACCAACAGTTAAACTTACTCATCATTGTCCAACAATTTAAAGGATTTATCTTTGTTTTAAGAAAAACTGTGACTCTCTTATGTGTACTAGTCATTTTATTATAGCAAAGAAGCATATGTACAGTACTATACAATATAAAATACTACAAAATATAAAGGAATAAAATAATGTACAACATAGAACAGAGTTTCTCACTAGGATTTCATGAAGAGCCTTATTATTTTTCTCAAAATAATCTAAGGGCCACAAGTACATATACATATAGTTTTTTTGTATGTTTTCTAGCATGCATTTCATCTGTCTTTTTGCTATTAATTTAGTATTTAGAACATTATAACAAAGGCGAACCATTCTGAGCATTTTTTATTGGCTTATAAAAATTCCAAAGCGATTGTCACTATAATAAATCATTGCAGTTCTAAATAATTTTAGGGGCCGCAGAAAATTGTGTCAAGGGCTACATGCGGCCAGAGGGCCATGTAGTGAGTATCCCTTATATAGAATATGAAAACACAATCACAAGTAGCTAGAGGACAGTTAGGCTGACACTGAAATGAAGCCAACTTCTCTATCAAAGCTTATATTTGGAATGCTGGAAACAGTGGTATTGATCCATCTACACACATACAGTATTGACCCCTTAACTAGTACCACAGTATATTAAATTTAAATTATTAATTAAAATGTTATAAACTAACAATTATTTTCATAAGCACAAAAATAACAAGTCACTGTTGGTGTTGAAAAACAAACAACAAACAGCAGTCTATGGTGTTCTACTGTGGCCAGATACAAAGCCAATGATCATCAGTTTGAATCCAGCTGGAGCTAGTACTTCTGTGCAATATAAATGTCTGTGGAATAGTGCCCACTTTAAATAAACAGTCTTTGGCTGGAGGGAAGGGGGTGGAAGTTAGAAGGATCAATGTTTCTATTTTAAGCTGCACTGAACAACACACTTGTTTTGCAAATATTCACCAATATCCAGAGGAGGGTGTTTCCCTATTTTTTAAATTTATTTAGTCTACATGGGTGATTGTAATGTAACAAATTATACAAAACAAGATTGTAGAAATAAACTACTGGCGGAATTTCAATTTTGTATGTAAAAAATAGATTTTTCTAGCAAAAAGGAAACAAATTGATGTAAATCAATCATTTGCTTTCGTACAACACAAATATGTGATTAAATACACAACATCTCATTTAACAGTTATTGAATGCATTACTTTACTGTATACAGTACTGAAATGTACAAGTGTTTCTAAAATAAAATATCAACCACACTTGCCACCTATCAGAGCAACGCAATAGCCTCTGCCGTTTTGTTTGTTGGCCACAGAGTCGAATCACTGACATGACAAGTGGCTGGGTGAGTCACCTGATATACTCCCACCCTACCATGCTCATTTCGTCCTTTGTCTGTGTGGAGTGATGTCAACTTCGCATTCATTAGCCGGTTCTTGGTACAGTACATGTGTGTGTTATTTTATTTTTCAAGGAATTATCTTCATTATGCATAGTGTTAAATAAACATAAATTGTAATTGAGATTGAAGAGAACCTAGAGGCTGTAAGCAAGATCGAATATTGAGAGATTTTACAAACAATCGCAGCAGATTATAGCGTTGCCATTTCTACAGTTTCTGAATGGGTTAAAATGAAAGTCAATTTGAGGGGCATGCTTTGAAAATGGCTCACAAGAAAACAATGAAAATAACTCAAAATGAGAAGTTAAATGAAGCTGTATATTTGTGGTTCACACAAAGAGCCAAAGGAGTAGCATTATCTAGGCTGATAATTCAAGAAAGGTGAAAATGTTATCCGAAATGACGGGCATCGGAAGGTAAGCTCTGGTTGGCTTGACAAATGAAAAAGTAGATACGCTGTTCGTCAAGTTAATTTATGTGGAGAATAACTATATGTTGACCATAATGCTATAAATATTTTAAAACTGAAATGGACGAATTATTGGCTAACTACATTAAAGAACAAATTTATAACGTGGATGATTAATTAACTGGGTAAGATTTTAAAATACTACCTAAAAAAATCACTTGCATCAAAGCAAGAACTCAGTGCACCGGGCCTAAAAATAGATAAACAAAGAATACAAGTTTTCTTATGTAGCAATGCTGCGGGAACTCGAAAAAACCAAGAGCTTGTTATAGAAACAAAGTACTATGATAAAAGATATATAATTCTATTCATTAAATCACTTATTATAAACATAACAACTCATCAGATGATATCTATTGTCTTTAAAGCCTACTACCACTATATTTGCAACGTTTTAAAACTAGGCCTAACTGTAATGTAAATAGTACTAATCTCAGCTGTTAAATGTTAGTCTATCATTTTAGTTAGTTAAGCCTAGTATTGTTAACGTCAGTAATACTGTAATTCACCATTTAAGCCATAATTTTAAACTTAATATCGTAATTTTACTAGAAATCGCAATTTAATTCATTATTATTTATTTCTAAAACGCCGATCGTAGAGATATGGGCGAATGAGCGAAGATGAACAAGTGTAGTCATTGTTACTATCTGAGTTCAACTTAGCTCATAAAGGACTATTTATTAATAGCCCAATATACAGGGCAACTATAGGACTTACAGCTTTACGTGGAATCCGAACCACGTAGTGTTGGTCTTATTTTCAGTTAACTGACAAGTCTGACACTCAGTTCTCTTCCCTACACATCTGAACCTTGACTACCATCCAACATGGACACCCCAGACTTCTCTAGTAGTCTCCACGTCGATGGCAACCATTGAGCGGATGTCGTATCGGTATTAAGAGGACATAAATTACAGCATAACGTAACAGCCTACGGACATGTTCAACCTATTTAATCTATTTACCTGTTTAATTCATCAATGATATGATATTTATTAATTTCAAAAATGAATTTTAATCATCTAAAACCATATTCATCATATTTTAATAACTAGGAACCATTTATTTTTTTTCATTTTAAAAATATCTCTGTCTTACATATTATCATTAGACAGACAGCCTGTCGCCATCTTACATCTTACCATGACATCACCATCTGTTCACATCTTACGCTTGCAATTTGCGTCGTTTGAGAGCACTGCATTACTATCTACCACACTCAGAATACTTATTTGAATAAAACAGCTGATTTTACCAATAAATTAACTCATATTTTTATTTTATTCACCAGTTGTATAAAACCGGAAATTACTACTGTAATGATAGAAAATAGAATTATGTATTAAATATATTTTGATTTATAGCATTAAGAACAATATTATAACAATTAGATCAATCTATTTAATTTATAATTTTTCAAACCATTTTATAACTATTTAATATTTTCCAAATTTATGATCAAAACTCATATGAGACAAGATGTTAATTAGCCAGTTCCTAACAATATCGACTTCCTGTGCCCAGACCAGCGATGTGGGAAGAAGAAAGACGCTCTCTCCATTTTGAAATAGTGAAAGCAAGAGCAAGTGAAAAAGGGTCCTAATCCCTACTGAATTATAAGTGTCAAAAAGTATTTAGAGCCAACAAAAACTTTCCTAGAACATATTTTTCTTTTGAACTACAAAATTTAAGTTGAAATTTAATAATATGTATATTTTATGATAAAAAAGATTTGAACTTGATACCACGGTGAGACCCATCCAATTTCTATCCATTTTCTATCTAACTTCAAGATTCAAAAACACTTCAACAGTAACATCCAATCCAATTCAAAAATATTTAATCTAAGTTTCTTTTCCGAATTCATAAATCTTTTATATATAAGCCAAATTAAAAACTTTCAAAGATCTGGGACTTAGTATACAAATTTATACCATTGTAACTATCTCATTATTGTTCAATTCATATACTGTTGGTGTGCCTGCACGGTGTGAACTCATAATTTTATATAAGATAACCTGTTATAACCTATGTACATAAAAATGTCCATGCTCTTAATAATTCCTTATCATATTCAACTAAAATATATATATTTACAACATTCCAACTTGTTTTATTTAATGTATTACTTATTTACAAGATTTCTTACTAAAGAACAAATTAAAGTTTTACAAAATTGGCGCCCACCATGAGGCTAGCTATCATCACCCAGTATCCTAAACCAATTATAATTATTTTCACCATACCTTGTAATCTAATCCGTTTACATTAAACATTAATATTTCTTTGTTAAATTCAACTTAAGTCCATATCGTTTTAAGTACACAAAACCACAATTTTACATAATTCTGTTTCCCATTAAGTAACCTTAGGCATACTCAATTATAAGATTATTTGACTAGATTGTATAGTTATTTTTAATTATAAGACTATCCGATTATCATACTTAGAATATGTTACCATATTTCCACTTACTTGTTATATTGTATAAATTCACTCTTGACACACATAGCTCTATATTTTTCACTATCCAAATTCAACGATGAACCACCAATATAACTTAAGAACAAATCCAAAACCTAATGACAAAAATACACAACCTAGCCAGAGAAATATCGATACCACGGCCAAAGAACCTAATTCTGAACAGATATCTACCACTAATACTAATGGTGAGCTTGAAATAGAATGTATTGTATACCCACTACTGAAATGGAGGAATGTGACATCAAGTCTATTGACCCTAACACAAGTAGTGCAAAACAAAATCCCACTGAGACTGATACCAGCAATATGATATTTCAATGGCTTGAAGATCTAAAATCTAGACTTAAATCAGACAATAAATATAATTTGGATAACCTAAAAGCTGAACTTAAATCTGACAATATAACCTTAAAAATATACATCAATGGAATAAAAGATGAGTTAAATATAATATTAATGAACTATCTCAAAATATGAACAATGCCATAGGACAATTAGAAGCCAAGATACATGACATAAACCAAAAACAAGATGAAACCCACAGACAGTTATTAAATAAAATAGGCCAAACCAAAACGGACTCTGTACAGTATATTGACAAATCTTAAATAATAAAAACTACACTGATCAAAAAATATCCAGATCCGCAAATGCCATCAACTACCAAATAGCTGAAAATGAGACTGTTCTAATACAGATCACATCAGACATAAATAAAACATTGTCTGCAACCCAAACTGAGGTCCACAATTACATACAAGTTACGAACCAACAGTCCATACAAGTCACCAGAATTCAGAAGGAGATACAGCACTTAAACAAAGAAGTGAGGGAGGTAACTAAAAATCCACTAATTAACCTACCTGAACTCATAATTCATAACCTAAATAGCCACTCAGAGACCATACCAAAATTTAATAGCAGGAATAAAAATCCCAAAGAATTCCTTAAGCGACTGGATGAATATTATATACATATATCTAAAAGAAAAGGAATCAGAGAGACTCAATAGAGAGAGACTAGTGATGGGTCAGTTCCATTTTATTTCAGTTCCAGTTTGGTTCTTTACTGAAATCGGTTCTCGGTTCTGAGTACTTTTTGAGAGTCTCAGAAAATGTTTCTAATACCTTTACACCAGTGAATCAACAAATTATGTGGAATCAGTCAATAAAAACAGTGCCTAGTATTTTGGCGATTTCTCCAATATGAAGTATAATACACCCTAAATATATATGAAATGACATGACATACAATATTTCCAATAACTAGAGAATTGGTAACATTTTATTTATTCTCAGGGTATGATTGATTAAATGTTTTGCACAATGAAAGTATTTACTTTAAAATTTAAAAAGTATACAATTTAGCTAAATGGAATATATTAGTATGCAATTGAAATTTACCTTAAGGAAATTACAAAACTTATAAGCCTAGAGAAAATTTAAAAATAACCTGCCATTTTAAGGCTGGTTTAGTAATAAAACTTATTCAAAAACAAATCACAAAAATTGATTGAAATTACCACAATTAATTTTAAGAGATTGATGTAATTGTAGTATGTAGTTTATGTAACAGCAAAAAACAAATAATAATATAATTAATTTAAAAAAATATTTTGACTACTATTGGTTCTTTTCTCAATTGGTGATAATATAGAATTAAGAAATTATAAATGCTACTCACATCCATAAAAAACTATACAGCCAACAATAGGCCTACCATGAATGTTTTTAAAAATTACAGTATACATTTTGTTTTAAATTTAAGAAATAATAAAAAACTATTTTGGGTCAGTAAATGTTAAGCTAATGCAATTTAAAACATTTATACTTCAAACATTAATCCAACTTAAGACTTTGTAAAAAGAAAAAAAATAATTAAAATAAAGTTTAACTATTTTAAATTAAAAATGCTAAAGACTCGTTTAGTTTTGTCACAATATTAATCTTAAAAATTTATTTTTCAATCCAATTCCCTAGGTTTTGTATGCATTGTTTTTTTCATTACAAGTCTAAATAAATAAATTCTAATATCTTAAGTTCATCATAAACACATTTTATTTTTCAAAATACACAATAAAACTAGAAGCATAATTAATTTCAGAATTTTAGATGAGTTGTAAACAGAATGGAATGTTTCCATAAGGTGTTTTTTATCAGGTAGGAAGTGATAAGAAAGGGTTGTGATAAACAAGGGTGGAGCTCAGGAGGAAAGGACTGGACTCTTGAACAAAAACTGAATGGCTTTAATTTACTGTCTTTGAGGTGAATTCCTATTCATTAATGTTATCTGTCTCTTTTCACATGCTGGTAAGGAAGTGGCCAAACTATGGGCGAATATTTTCTGACTTAGATATTTTGTTTATGTACTGATAATGAAGTGGCCTTCTAGGTCAGATATTTTCTGACAAAGATATATTGTTTATCTTGTGGCCGGGATTTTGTTAGTTTGTTTTTTTATTAGCAATTTTTACACCTGAAACATATCTGATATGAAAGCTATCTCACCATTTAAGTTTTTCTAGAACCGAAACCGCAGAACCGAGATTTTTCCATCGGTTTTCGGCTCCGGTTCTTTTGTCAATAACCGATAGAACCGAGAATCAGACTTTATGGACCGACCCATCCCTAGTTCTTAAACTAGTATTGGAATGCCAAGACACTGTGAGGAATTAGGAGGAGAATTGAGAATGACAGATACAGGAACAAAGGAAAAATTACTAGGAGAGAATATTTCCTATTGAACTAAGCCTCAGGTATTAAATGCTTTATAATAAAGATAATGCTTTTACTTTGTAGACTTTAAAATAACACACATTATCATTGATAGTGATGGTCTCTTATAAGTTGTTAAAGAGCAGAACCTAGACCTCAAAACGTTATTAGCATTGATAATAGAAATACTAACTGACATTAAATCAAAAGTAAAATTTAAGGCAGAAATTTCTGGACATTTGAAGTAATAGCTGGAGTTAGTCCAGTTGGCTAGTGTTTCTCCATTGTTATTAAGGTGTATTTTAGCACAAAATAATCTAGGAATGGAAAATTACAGCCTTTCTAAGGCAGAAATATTTAACAGAACAAAATTGGTCTCCAATTTTCGTAACCAGATTCACCACCTACTTTAGGACATGAGGATACATAAAAAATTTACATTTTATAGCAATTATTTTAAACGTATACTAACATACAGCCTGGAGATGTGACCATGTTAAGGAGTCAAGTACCTTCCCTCATGAGTCGTGTACATAAGGGTATAACTCGCGAGGCTTACCATGGTACTTGGCCACTGTTGACCCCTTCATCATGTAACTGTTCTCTTAGTTCCCATTTTGACAACTGTGCTACAAAGTGCAGCACCTCTCTGTGTAATAAAGTATTTCATTTTGTCTTTTTTTTTTACATTTATTATTACGGCCAATTAGGAAGGACGTTTTCAATTTTTATTTGAACTAAAACCTGCTTATTGCTAACACAAACTGTGCTGTCTTTGCAAAGTCTGGTCTGGAAATGGGCACTTCAATATGCTAATTTTGATTATAAATCAAATTGTCAGGTTATGAAGAACAGTTTAAATATTATGTGATTTAATTTTCTCATACAAATAAAATATATTTTCTGGCTCAGTGTCTCCTTCCACTCCTTTGAATGACAGTTAGTCAACTTCGCATCGCCTAGCCAAGTGCCACAGTAAGCCACGCAAGTTATAGATGGATGGGATTTCCATACAAAACTTTGTGCTGTACTTTTCAAGTTGAGAACAGCAGTAATTCAGTAATTATAATGACAGAGGTGAATGGAGAAGGCTTGACAACCACACCCGGGTGATTAGAGTGGATACCAGATTGATGACTAATTAAATTATAAATCATAATTTGATTTTTAATAAATGAGTTTTAAAACATAACAAATCTTATTACACTAATGGCATTCATAAATTATTGACACTCTCAGTACATTTGTTATGTCCACCAGAAACTAACAGAGAAGCTGACATCCAGAGCACGTACATGGTGCCACCAACCAGGGGGGATGTACAGCATCTCCCCTGCAACAATAACCATCAAATATCAGCGTTTATTGACCCTAAAAGGTATTTAACAGGATTAAATTTTATGCTTAAATGTATAATACTACATGTACAATCTTAAATTGAGATGTTTGAGTATAGATTAAATATTAAATTTAAGTGTTTAATTTGATAACTCTACAGAATTATAATAGTAATTCTGTACTCTTATTTTTGGCCAAGAAGAGTTTTCTGCACTTTGTGTTTTTTCTTTAAATCATAGAATCTTGGATGCAATGTCAGTGTAACTGTTTACAGTGCACTTTGAAGCATCTCTACAAGACAGAATACCATTAAGTATTTCACATGGTAATAATGAAAGTGGGAAGACTATCACCTAGACAATGATAGTAATAGTGATATAGAAAGTAAAATAAATTTAGTTTTTAAGGAATCATTTAATATTCTGGGGTTGAGAACAAATAAAATTGCTTTCACTGTTTTTTTATGTTCACTGTACAGATACATTGAGTTAATTCTTGGTGAACTGCAGCATCTTTGAAAGGCTTCAACATATATTTGAAAGGCTGTAATACCAAGGTCAGGTCTCTCAGTGCAGCACCCACCATGACCAGCACTTGCACTTTTGGAAGCTGATACGAGTTTCTCCTATGTTGGCACTATGATGTACAATGTTAAATACAAACTTAAATCATTGCCATATCGTAGGTTAAAAAAAAACTCAAATTTGTTGTGAGCATTAACACTTTGAGGACGATAGTCCGATTAGTCGTGACATTTTTATGTTAAGAACAATGGGCCGATCCGCTGGGACACACTTCGTTATTGTTGCGTAATTACTCTCGTAGTCATCGAAAACAGTTTGTATGAATGTCAAATTGTTCTAAAAGAGTTGATATAAGTGTGTAAACCATTAATATATATATATTTTTATCAATTACCTTTACCGAACAAATAATCATGTAACATATTGTTACTATTTGGAATGAATCAGCTGACCGTATATGTCGATGTCGAGCTAAATTACGTAAATTAGCTCTAACTTTTTTAATTATTATTATATATTGATGAAATTTACTACACACATTCATTTTTAAATTCTAAACAAAATAAAAAGAGTTCCAGCATGTAAAATGTTTCTAGTTTATGCTCCAGGGGGAGCTGAACTTGAAATTTAATTTCTTTTATATATAATCTCAAAAATAATGTACTATACAACACACTAACCCACTGAAATATTTTTTTCTGCGAAGGGCAAATATTTCTAAAGATTTTGGTTGAAAAATTATTTAAATATCTTACATATTACTATAGTTACAAATTTATCTCTGAATGTCTGCAAAATCGCATATTTGAGCGTGTTCTTTTTCACATACAACTTTTCAAAAGTCATACAACATTTTTTGCACAAACCGAAAATTTTAAAAAAATTCTACGGTCCTCAAAGAGTTAAGTAGAACTTGCTATGACAATAAATGCTTGTATTAAATGATACAAACTACAGTGCATGTCATGATACGATAAATTATAAGTTCCAGACAAGATCTTTTATAAAACAGATATGTATATGATATAAGCTAGTAATAAAGGTAATTTTATTTATTCTAGGAGCCTCTATATCTAGTTGAATTTTGCAATCAGTAGTTTCAAATTATGCAATATCAACTGCTTACTACAGTATGTTAGTTTGATATGGTTTGTTTGTGTGACCATGGTTGTGTAAACAAAATGTAATCTTTTTGTGACAATAAATTCTTTTACAAAATCAAATGATTCACATTAAAACTACTACTTACTTGGTATTTTCAATAACTTTTCTTCAGCTATTTTGTCAGAAGAAACATATTGATTGCTTTGCTAAATAGGTAGGTGTACCAATGATGACATATATTTAGGACACTTCTATCCTACATATTTATTTAAGAAATATTTAAAAACCCAGAATTGAAAAAAACATCCTTAAATAGAATAATTCTGTGACTTTTAGGGGCTTCTGTGACCTGTAGACAACCTGATATACTAAAGTTAATCGATACAATTTTGATCACTACTCACCTGGAGAGAGATGACAGTGGAAACCTTGAGTGCCTCGATATTTGGGAAACTGCTTGTAGTCAGGAGCTTCAGGGTCTACTTGAGCAGTGTTGGAGAGGAACCTTCCTTCATGAGGATACAGGTGATCGGACACTGATGGAGAATACAAGGTTATCCTCTTTGTTCCCACCACCTGTACATAAACTACTCATAATAATTGAGAACTTTATATTACAGTATTATTTGATGTGATAAGAAACTCAGTATAATTTCTTTCTCTCATCAATACAACTGCATGAGTATGAATGGGTGGGTGGGCCAATACCACCACAAGTTTATGGGAAGGTGAGTAGGGGGGGGGGGGGGAGTTCAGTACCACCATCTTCCAAGTATAAATATCAATAACAAATTATATTTAAGTGAAAAAAGTGACTTACTTATTCATTTGTTATATTCTTAAAATTTTTATCCTAGTTAGGCACTATTGTTAGTTGTTTTTTTGACTAATTTGAATCCGTAATTATTTTGTATGCCTAAGATGTTCTTTTTTTATACTGTTTAAATTAAGGCATTATTTATTTTTATTTTTAGGCCTCGTGATTAAGTTTGTTTGATTTATTTATTTCCTAGATTGTATTGTTGATGTTAGTTTGTAATGAAACGGTACCGTGTTATATATTTTTTAAATTGTTTAGTTTTTTAAACATTCACCAAAAGGGGATTATTTATTATTTTTACTTTGTTCTAATTCAGAGCTGCCCAGGGACTCCGGCTTACTCCTTTGCCTCGGTAGAATCATGGGATGTGGGCTAAATTGCCGGTTAATTGGTGTTGTCTAAATTTTCATTGTAAGTTTTTTATAAATCTTTGGTGTCTTTAGTAATTTGGCAGATAGGCACCTTATGTTATGTAATTCATTTATTTCAGATTTACATGACAGCTACAGGACATGATACTTAAAAAACTCTTGTACATAATAATTAACATATTCCCAAAACAGCCATCTTAACTAAACATAATTTAATCCTAAACTTCTTAAATTAAACAATCATACTAAACTGCTGGCAGCTAAAATCAAACTTACTTTATTACAATTCACAATATAAATGATTGAACTCTTTATATTTGAGGTAAAATACAAAATTTACACATAGTATACATATACTTCTCCATACGTAAATTCAAAATAAAAGGTTGCTACATTTTGTTAAAATACTCTCCAACTTATCATTAAAAATATCAAACGCAAATTGATTTAAATTAAGAAATCTTAGAGTCTTATATAACGGAAAATCATAATGTGAAACCGTTCTACATCTAGGCAAGGCAAATAAATTAAACTCTCTAAAAATATGATGTGGTACATGTAAACCTATGATACTTCATAAATACGGACTATCAATGGAATTATTAAACAACTTACAAACAAAACTAATTGAAGCTAGTTCTCTCCTTGTGGACAACATTCTAACTGAAAACATCTCTCTTAAATTAGAAGTATGGGTATCATAAGGGCATACATAATTAAACTTTTTATAAAATAGGAATTTAAGAAATTTGTTCTGTATTTTCTCCAAATTACCAGATTCCATTAAATTCATTGAGCTCCAGATAACCGAACAATACTCTAATTTACTTCTTATAAGGGTTCTATACAATGTTAAAATTGTTTCTGTATCATGAAGAAATTTTGAATTTCTTTTGACAAAGCCCAGAAGTTTATATGCATTTGCCTCCAGCATGTGTACATGATCATTAAAACTTAAAGAGGAGTTAAAAACTACACCTAAATCTTTAATTCTAGAAAGACTTTTTAGAGGTTCATTATTTATTAAATAAAAATTTGGATTAAGAATCTTTTTCTGTGAGTAGGACATGGCAAAACACTTGTTTACATTCGATTCTAATTTATTAGTAGAACACCAATAGTACAACTGATTTATAGAATTTTGTAATAAGTTTACATCAGAGTCGTCCTTTATAGGTCTGTATAGCTTGAGATCGTCCGCAAAAAATAAACATTTACAGTCCGAAAAACAGCGGGGGAGGTCATTAATAAATATTAAAAACAGAAGAGGTCCTAAATTTGATCCCTGAGGAACACCTGAAGAGCCTACATACACAGAAGAATTTATATTTGAAATTGACAAAAACTGAGTTCGGTTTTTTAAGTAAGACGCCATCAAAAGACAAAAGTCATAAGAAAATCCTAAAAGAAATAATTTGTGAAGCAAAATATCATGGTTTACCCTGTCAAACGCTTTTGAGAAATCAGTATATATTACATCTAGTCTACCTCCACTATCAACTTCAGCTGATATATTCAAAGAGAGCTCCATTAAATTTGTTGCTGAAGAGCGTTTGGGTAAAAACCCGTGCTGTTCTGGGGAAATCCTAGACTTGATTGAGCCAAATACTTGCTTATACAAATGAAGCTCATAAATCTTGGCAAATGAATTTATTAAAGAGATAGGACGATAATTTACTATTTTTATTTTTTCTCCAGATTTGAAAACAGGAGTTACTCTGGCCTCCTTCCATTTATCAGGAAAAACGCAAGAAGAAAGTGAAAGATTACAAATAAAACACAGCGGTTCTGCTAAGATTCTTGGTAATTCTTGGTATTTGTAGCATTTGTTGTTTTTGTGTTATTTTGTTAGTCTCTTGTTAATTTTATTGTTTCTTGTGGATTGTCTAAGTGTAATTTTGATATTGTGGCCTTCTGTCGATTTTTCAGAATAATTAATTAATTTTCTTGAAATAAATTAGTTTTTTCTCAGATGCCGAGTTGTAATTTGACCCTCCAACTGCCACCCCTGATCCTATCGCCTGACTGGTTTTGAGCCATCCCCCAGTTGGCACGAATTCCAGTTTTGGGTGGGGATGGGTCTCAGTTGTTTAGTTTATATTTTTTGGGGGCTATTTATGTAATGAAATGACTGAATACAACACGTCAGACTAGTGGGTATGTTGGAGTAGCGAGTGTCGGATTATAGAGTGTAAACTGTAATATAATTTTTTTATGAGTGTTTATGACTACCTGACAGAGTAGATTGTGTTTAGGGTCATGGTGAAGGGGGGAGACGGTCCCAGCAGGTCCAAACCAGGCGTTGATGTCCACTTCCCCTTCTTCCTCTGAACAAGAACAATAATCAGGCACTGCAATGTCTTTTCTCAATTCTGGTACCTAATAACATTGTAATACGACTGATTACTCACTGAAATCATTATTTTGAAAACATAGTATATGTACTTATTTAATGCATTTCATTATGTATCTTGGTTTTCAGGGTGTTACTAGTCAAATAAAAACTATAAATACTTACCAACATTTCAGATTCCATGCAAGAAAGCGTCTTCTGTTTGGACAGATATTCAACTCGAGAAGTGTGAACTGTAATATATTATTCAATTTAAAAACTATAGTATGTCTGCTTCAAGTGGTACATCTTTAATTTTGACAGCTATTTTGACAGTGCCACTGTTCTCAGGAATGCAAATGTCTCATTTCATTTTAGTAACTATTCAACAATTTTCATCAGCAAGTTTGTTTTGTCAATAAGTAACTATCAATAAGTAACTAGTTTTCATTATGTTGTAAATGTTTGTTAGATTGTAGTAATAGTTTGTGTGCATGTGTGTGTTAATAGTAAATAGAGAGTAAGAAATGATAAATATTATTTCTTGTAGTTTTAAGTCATTTTCAGTCAGTAGTTATGTGTAGAATCAGTTATAGTAATTATAATTCTAGTTTTGTCACTTTTAATTTAATTCATATATTTTGTACTGGGCAGATGGCTGTAGCACAGGCATGGATCGATTGGAGGGTGACAATAATGATCCGTTGACTTTCAATAACTGTACAATAGTAGATAATCTAAGAAAGAAAGAAAGAAAGAAATTTATTTCCCATACAGTACAGCTTTCAATAACAAAAATTGAATACCATTTATAAGTAAATACTAACAATAACTTAAAACTAAAAAGTATAAAGTTGACATGATTTGTAACTTAGTATACATTATTACTTTATAACAATATAGTCCCACATGGTACTGCAGTGACTAGGCACCTCGAAGATAGCTAAACTATCTGTTTTGAGGCTGCCATGTTCAATATTAACATCGTCGAGTGGCCAATCAATAAGTAATTACCCATTGTACTAAATGTATAAAGAAAAACTATAAACATATGCAATTTAAGTCTGTCGTGTCCAACTAAAGTTGTTATTTTTATATTATTTATTTTATTTTGTATTTTATACTTAAGCAAAAATTTACCCAAAGCGATATTTATTCTATTTTCTTATATTTAATACATCTTCGACAGCACCATTTCCCAAAGACAACAACCAATCTCTTGCCTTTTTATTAAATGAGTGTATAGATCTAATTTTCTTTAATGTTTCTGGAATCTTATTCAAAATTGTAGGAGCTAAGAACGAGATTGATTCTGTAAAAAAAGTAGTTGTTGGTTTTGGTACAAATAACTGTCTAGGATTTCTAAGTCTTTTCATCCATTCATTTTCATTTCCTGGCATGTTTCCGCTCCTAACAAAAAAATTTCGCAATACTTTATAGACAAATAAACTTCTAAGTGGCAAAACTTTCAGGACGATAAAGAGAGGACGAGTTGGTTCAGAATAACCTTTCGACATTACAATTCTTATAAATCGCTTTTGTAACGTTATTATTGGTTTTAGTCTGGACAAGTAAATGCCACCCCAAATTAGTAAGCCGTACTCTATTTTACTTTGCACCAAAGCAAAGTACAACGTTCTCTTTACTTCTATCGGACATAAACCCCGCACAAAATAAAAAATTCGCAGTGTTTTACTTAGTTTAAGTTTTAAAGATGATATATGTTGTTTCCAACTTAATCCCTGGTCAAGAAACACACCTAAGTATTTAACACTCTGATTATAATGTATAACAGCACACAATGACCTACACTCTGAATCTTCTAACAAACACTTTGTACATCTGTATTTTAAAAGACCTTCCAAACTATTTTGAGTGTTTCTTAGAGAAAAATTTAGATAAGACGTTTTTTCAACACTTAGAACCATATAATTTTTAAGAAACCACCACTTCAACAATCTTAGATCTACATTCAAAGATGCCACGACATCCTCCCAATTTTCCTCTACATAGCAAAGTGCAGTGTCATCAGCAAACGAGGTCAGTCGTCCTTTAAAGTTACCTTGACATAGGTCATTTATATATACAAGAAATAGTATGGGACCTCATACTGTGCCTTGAGGCACCCCGTGTTTTATAACAAGTCTATCGCTGCATACACCATTCACTCTAACAATTTGTGATCTTTCATTAAGGTAACTACGGAACCAATCGAGAACAATACCCCTAATGCCTGATCCGTGTAGCTTACTAAGCAAAATTTTATGGTTAACCGTATCGAAGGCTTTAGAAATATCCAAAAAAAGTCCACTTACACACTTTCCTTTGTTTATGCCCTCGTATACAGATGATACGTAATGTAAAAGCGCTTTCTCTGTGTTGGCTCCCGACTGAAACCCGAACTGCCTTGTGCTTATGTAATTAACCTTATCAAAAAACGATAGTAACCTTTTTTTCATAAGTCTTTCTAATAATTTAGAAAAAGTTATAACTAAAGACACAGGTCTATAGTTCTTTGGAAGAAGTTTTGAATCTTTTTTATAAACCGGTATTACGATAGCTTCCTTCATTTTTTGAGGAAAGATTCCAGTTTCAAAACTTAAATTAAAAATATACAGTACCACATCGCTTATACTACTAAAAATACGCCTAATCAAATATGTACCTATTTTATCTACACCTGGTGATTTTCCCACTTTTAAAGATCGTAACTCAATTTCAATGTCCTCTTTCGTGATAGGAATTAAAAACATTGACAAATTTACACTACCAACAGGAAATTGAGCACTTTCTTCAAATTCATCTATATTAACAGGCCTCTTTTCAGAAGCAACTAAATTCTCAACAACATTCAAATAATAGTCATTAAATGTATTAGCTATTAAAAGATAGTCTCTTTCTTCAAGTTTACCATCTATGTCAAGTGATGTTATATTATTTGTCTGCTTCCTTTGACCAGTTAGCTCGTTCATTGTTTTCCATAACTGCTTACTATTTCCTTTATGTTCAATAAATTTACTAATATAAAAATTTTGTTTAGTCTCTTTGACTAATTTTTTTAGTTTTTTACAATATTCTTTTAATTGAACTTTAAATCTGTTATCATCCGGATTTTTTTTCATTCTTGTATACAATGTTTTTCTAAACTTAATCTTATTACAAATCAAACTCGTCATCCATGGTTTTAATTTTCGACTACATTTTTTTTGGAAACTTTCCTTGGAGCTATTTGATATTTCTCTTGTGAGCATGTCATGAAACTGATCAAAGGCTTCAGACGCACTTAAATGTAAATAAACTGGTGACCAATCCAAGCTATCAAGATTAGATTTGAGTTTATCATAATCTACTCTGTAATGAGTTTGAAAATTGATTTCATTTCTGCAATCCACGTTAGCTATAGACACTACTATCATACTATGGTCAGTTATGTGTAAATCCTTAACTGTAGTCTGGATTGGAATTTCACTTTGGTTTTCTACTCCAACATATACATGGTCAATACATGTGTTTGAAATAGTTCTAGTGGGTTCGTTTACTAAAGATTCCAAACCATTACTAGCCATTAGAAACTTATATAAATCAATTTGGTGGTTATTTTCATCTAATATATTTAAGTTTATGTCACCAATTATGACCATATTTTTCAAATTATAATTTTCTCTTAGCCATATTCCCAACTCATCTACAAAACACCCTATTGAAAAAGCATGAAATCTATAAATAATCAAAAAATTAATTGATTTTTTGAAAAAAATGCAATTTAGAAATATTATATTAGCAGATTTAAAATTAACATTTACACAATCACACACATTTACGGATAAATCAACGTAAACTGCCACCCCGCCTGCTCTGTGTTCTTCACAAGTTTTTATATTAAGTTTGTAGTTGGGGATTTCATATAAACTACTTTCGTGATCATTGATCCAAATTTCAGTTAAAATAATTATTTTAGGTAATTTACTGTAAGTGGATAGCTCTGCTAAGAATATATCGAAGTTAGCTCTAATACTACGAATATTTTGGTGTACTATTTCAATATTATAATTATCATACATTACAGTTTGTTAATGTCCTCCAACTTAGTGAGCACGATGACTGGAGAGCTTTCTTCTTTTCGCAGGAGTATCTTGCCTTCTCTCACCCATAGAAACCGGTAGTTTTTTCTTTTTTGATTTCTCTAGCTGCAGCAAAGATTTTCGCTCGTAGAAAAGTGAGACTCTCATTTATATACACTGGTGAAGTAGTTGGATATCCCATTTGAGCTGTAGTGAGGGTTCTCTTAACTCTTCTTTTTTGTAACATGTTTTGCTTATCCAGTCTTCTCACAAACTTTACTATGATTGCCGGAGGATTCACATAATTTCTCTTACGCAAACGGTGGCAGGCATTAACCATCTCTTCTTTAATAGGCATATCCAGCGCCATCCCAACCTTCTTAACAGTCTCGATTATATTTTCATTTTTTTCCATAGGAACACCTCGGATTTCAACGCAATTTAAACGTGAATACTATTCATTATCCTCTACTTCTCCTCAAGACTGTTCACTCTGGCTTTAAGACTTTTATTTTCTTCAGTCAATTGTTCTATTTTACTGAAATATTCCTCTAACCTCTTAGTTTGGCTTTCAATCAACTTCATATTGTCTTCAATTTTTTCATGACATGTGTTAAGAGATTTTCCTAACTCCTTCTCCGACCTTTTTCGATCTTCTTTAGCCTCTTTAAGCATACTAATCACTTCTATCATTGAGGCTTTGCCTTCATCAAGTGATGTCTCAAAGACTATGCTTTCTCGTCTACTCTGGCTGCATGAACTACAACGCCATATTTGTTTTTCCTCCAAGATATATTCAACATCACTCTTGGACAAATTAACGCAGTTTGCATGAGAAACACCACCACAATCGCTACACTCAATCTTCAACTGCTTGTTAGCTATATTAAGCTTACAAACACTACACTTCACCATAATTATCGTATGCGTATAACTTGTAATAAGCTCACAATATAATAAAGCACATAGAAATTTCCAGGTAATGGACACAGGATTCAACTTAATCCGCGTTATCTTATCTACTGAAACTGATAGAGCGACCACTCGACGCGTCTGCACAGCACTCACTATGTCTCGTCCATAACTGACGACAAATCTATCCCAATTCATTGACATATCTAGCAGCGGTAGGACTACAGCAATGACAACCTTATTATATTTCACAATAACGTTAGAAACTACTCAAATATTTAGAAAAAATATTAATATATTTTGAATCCGTTTCATTTAAAGTTGAGATAATAGTTCTAACTGAATTTGGCTGAGTAAGGGGGAGAGGGTCTAGACCAGATAGAGGGCTTTGACCTTTACTACACTGATAACAAGCAACGAAACAGGTGTGATGGAAGCGTACTATACGTGAACAAATGGTTGACTTCGACGGCTACACAGATTATGCTTGGTGACGTTTTTGGTATTAGTGTTGAATTTATTTTGTATGGTAAACAATACAATTTTTGTACCGAACAAGCAACTTACAGGACATTTGACAGTTTTTGTTTTTGAACGAACTGGAAAACTATTACTTGAATACTAACAAAAACTATATGTGTAATTTTTTAGGCAACATAAATATTGATTTATTTAGTAATGACTTAGTGACAGACAGGTACTTAAACTTTACTTGGTGCTGGACTTGTTCAATGCACTGATAGACCTAAATGAATGACTACATACAGTGTGTCTTGTATGGATCACATATTTGTTAGATATTGTGATAAGTGTGATGTTAATTCAGCAGTGATCCGAACAAGCATCACTGATCATTACAGCACTGCTCTTACTATTAACTTTCACTTTACTGATACACCATCACGCTCACTACGCACACGGTTGGGAAAGAATTCTCAATCACAATTCCACCACTAAGTGCTTCTCTCACAGGTTTTCAGTAGGTTGCAATCTAAGCATCCTACCTATAAGTAAAATATTATAAAAGTATTCATAGCCATGTCTAGATGAATAAGAAGGAATTCAAGGCCAATAGTGTTCAATTATTTTATTTGGCCTCAGTTTATTCTGTTCATTAACATTACAAACTGTTTATTTCAGATAAATAATCCAAAGGTCAATAAAATATCTTTATTAAGAATGATGTTTGTTTGAACACTAAAACAGTAGTATATAGACAACAATGACCTGGTTAAACAATTGATGCTGAGCAAGGTACCCAATGGGAGCTGTAGGTGTTGAATGTTGGATATGTTGTGAAATGAACTGGCCAAGTGGCATCAGTTGCTGAGACCAGTCGCTATCACTATAGCTACGGCCAAGCTCCACAGGAACTGTTCTGCTGCCACATAACTCCAACAGATAGTCAAGGTTTGTCCACAGTCGTAGTGCTGGCCAGTGACTCATACAACCTGGCTACATGATTTTTGATTAGTAGGCATATAGTGAAAAATTTAATCATACTTATACAATAAAAAATATATCATATTCATTTCAATGAACTATGTACAGGGTGTACATGAAATGAGCGGAACTCAATCTATATGTAATGTCCTGTAGAGGTATATCCTACCGCCATTTTGTTGTACGACACAAGCAATTGAACTAAAATTTGTTATATTACTTATGCATATAAAGGTGAATTTCACAAAAAATATTCAATTCGTTACCACTTTTCAAAATGGCAGCCACATCAATTTGATTCTGGAATCTTCTCTGAAATATATTAAAGCACCATTGAAAGTCTTGTTGAGCATATCGTTTCGCCAAGATGTACCTCTTAATCATCACATCACATTAATGAAACCATCTTTGAAGCTAATAGTCCATTACAAAATTGCCCATAGAAATAAAGATGTTAAATTTGTTGTCATTTCTGTACTCCCAGAAAACCTCACATTGAGAGGTGGAGTCCATCTAAATATAAGAGGAAAAGAATATATCTCTAAATTAATTTACTCAACAATTAATAAATGTTTGTCCTCTAACTCTAACCGTAAATCTACAAAAACAGATTTCTTTGATACAGAAATTATTGAAGCAAACATGATGAAGTCATCAATAAAGAAAATGATAACAAATATACAGCTTATGCACAGAAAATGATAACAAATATACAGCTTATGCACATTGCATTTCTTCAGATTTCAATTTTGATAAACACATGAATGCATTAGAGGACTCTCTTAAAAGAATGATAATCAGCCTCTCGAAGAAATCTATTCGGAAGTAATCGACTGTGCATCTAGACAGTCCAACATTATAATTTTTAACGCTCCTGAAAGCACCAGTTCACAAGTATTGTATAAAAAGGCTCATGATTTACAGATCATTAATACAATCTTAGCAAGTACCAAGTCCTCCTCAAAGAACTTTACGTTTTTCCGAATTGGAAAATATTCAGCAAAGCCACCAAGACACCTATCAAACTTATTTTGCAGAGCCCAGCCGAAGCGAGATACATATTTTGGAACATCTCTAATGACTCCTTACAAGAGACCCACCTGTCTGAGATATCCATTGACATGATACAACTCTGAGTGAACGTAATAATCTGGAGAAACTCCAGAAGACACACGATCTTCATACCAAGAATGGAGAAAAAGACTTAACAATCAAGAACATAAATGGAAACCAAAACATTGTAAATAGAAAAAAAAAATGGTTTCTCCCAACGGTTTAGCCCAAATGTATATATATAAATATATATACATTGCCAAAATGTTAATGGACTCAGGACAAAAAAGCGGCGCTTTGGAATTCTTTAACCACTAGTATACATGATATAATTGTTTTCACCGAAACCAACTTCTCCTCCAGTGAACTTGGATTGTAAAATTACCAAGTATTTCGACTTTATCGAGATATAAACGAAACTAATAAATCTAGTGGTGACGGAGTTCTGATTGCAATTGCCCACAACATAAAATGTAGGCATGGGTCGGTCCCTAAAGTTGGTTCTTGGTTTTATCGGTTCTTGAAAAAAGAACCGGAACCGAGAACCGATGGAAAGATCTCGGTTCTGCAGTTCCAGTTCTAGAAAACCGTAAATGGGGAGATTGAGTTCATATCAGAAATGTTTCAGGTGTGAAAATTTTCAATCAAATAACAATATCAACAATATCTGGCCTCAAGATAAACAAGATATCTTTGTCAGAAAATATCTGCCAGTAGAAGGAACTTCCTTATCAGTACGTGATTAGGCCAAGATAAACAAAATATCTAAGTTAGAAAATATTCGCCTATAGTCTGTCCACTTCCTTATCAGCACTTGAAAAGAGACAGATAATATTAATGAATATAAATTCACATGCAAAGGCTCTTAAGTACTCTTAAGTAAGAGTAAGTAAGTAAGTAAGTAAGAGGGAACTTCCTTATCAGTACATGATTAGGCCAAGATAAACAAAATATCTAAGTTAGAAAATATTCGCCTATAGTCTGTCCACTTCCTTATCAGCACTTGAAAAGAGACAGATAATATTAATGAATAGAAATTCACATGCAAAGGCAGTGAATTAAAGCCATTCAGTTTTTGTTCAAGAGTCCAGTCATCCTTTCCTCCTGAGCTCCACCCTTGTTATCTTTCCTTCTGAGCTCCACCCTTGCTATCTTTCCTTCTGAGCTCCACCCTTGTTATTGACTTTTTCTTATCACTTCCTGCCTGATAAAAAAACACTTTGTGGAAAGCTCCACCCTTGTTATCCACTCTTTCTTATCACTTCCTGCCTGATAAAAAAACACTGTGGAAACATTCCATTCTGTTTACAACTCATCTAACATTCTCAATACGACTGTACGTGTATAAGTGTATGGGTGGCGGGTGGGTCAATACCACTGTACGTGAAAGGGTGGGTCAGTACCACTGTACGTGAATGGATGGGTGGGTGGGTTAGTACTACTGTACGTGAATGGGTGGGTAGGTCCTTCCGCTAGGCTAGAAATTAATTATGCTTCTAGTTATTGTGTATTTTTTTAAATATAAGTTTTTATGATGAATTTAAGATTTTAGTTTATTTATTTAGACTTGTTTTTAATAATGAAAAAAACCGAGCTGATTTTTAAGCCCCATACAGGCAGTCCACATTTTTTTTAGCCCAAATACAGTCAGATGTATGGGTTGTACAGTATTGATGGCAGGGTGGTGAGCTAGGTTTGCAGTTGATAAGGGTTTTGTGGTTGCGTCTGAGTGTAATGGCATAAATTCTTTCTCTTTTTTGGATGTGGCTTTATATTTTGCAACCTGTAGTGATACAGTAAAGTAATTTAATCTTTGGTTTTGACCTGATTTATTTATCATTTGAGAGCTACTTGGCTTGCGCGATGAAGCACTTTTTTTAGCATATGAGCGCTATGTGTGCGCCGCTGGCATGGGACAGATATTTTCTGTTTATTTTGGTTTTAAACTTGTTCTTGTAGGGCTTTTATTTGATGCTCTACATGGTCCTGTGGATTTTTTAGCTGTACCAATAGTAGAACGAATGGTGAAGAGGAAACTTGAGGGTGTGAGTCTGAGTTAGCTGGGGTTTGGCTGCTTTTATTTTGTATGGATGTTTGGGAATTGCTTTGTTTGTTATTGCTCGAATTTTTTTATCTTCTTAAAGGCTTCTCGGAGTTCTTTTATTTCTCTTTCATGATTGGATATGATGGTTTCATTTACTTTGTCTATTTCTTCAAAAATCTTTTGCATTTCCGATCTAAATTGCTTTTCTTTAGCCAATTGGGTTTCTAATTCTTTTATTGTTTCAACCAAAGAGGAGATTTTGTTTTTTAAGGTGACATTATCATAGCGTAGTTCTTTGATTTCTGATTGATATCTTCTTTCATTCGGCTCAAATTCACTAATTTGCTTAGCCAGGTGGGACTTTTTCAGGGTCATCTCAAATAAATCTTGTTTGAGTGTACTATTTTCAGCTAAAAGCACATTTCCTGCTTCTGCAGCCAAAGTGAGAGATATTTCAAGGTCATCATCAGTTTGGAGGTTTTTAATCTTATTTTGTAACACTTCCATGTTGTCACTTTCAAGACTCAGGTGCTCATCTCTGGAAGATGTAGTGGTGGTGTGTAGTTGTCCATTGCTGAGGCAGTTTTGTGTTTTTCTGGAGTACAGCAGGCTTCTTGTTCTGAGGCCTTAAATGCAAGTTCCGCTTCATTTAATGCTCTGTTAAAGGTCTTATTTCTAAAATTATAGTTCTACAAGATAGTTCCCATACTTACTAATGTTTTCAGAGTAGGGAAAAATGTCGGCATCATGTATTTTTGAAACAATGTTGTCTCCAAAAAACTCAGTGATATATTTATTTGAGCCTTTTTTATCATTTTTTACAACTTCTATAATTTTTGCTGGCCAGTGTCGAAAACCCTTCAATTTCACAAATACTAAATCCCCTTAACAAAAGTTATTAGATTTGAGGAAGGCCATTTTGAATAGTTATTTGTCTGTTCTCTGATTAAGTTGATAAAGAAAATAAAATAGCATTCAGTGTTGTATGGAGATTTGGCTGACTTTTCTGGTTATACCTATAAATAAAATACAGTGTTGTATGGAGATTTGGCTGACTTCTCTAGTTATATCAATAAATAAAATACAGTGTTGTATGGAGATTTGGCTGACTTCTCTGGTTATATCCATAAATAAAATACAGTGTTGTATGGAGATTTGGCTGACTTCTCTGGTTATATCAATAAATAAAATACTGTGTTGTATGGAGATTTGGCTGACTTCTCTGGTTATATCAATAAATAAAATACAGTGTTGTATGGAGATTTGGCTGACTTCTCTGGTTACATAAATAAATAAAATACAGTGTTGTACGGAGATTTGGCTGACTTCTCTGGTTATATCAATAAATAAAATACAGTGTTGTATGGAGATTTGGCTGACTTCTCTGGTTGAATTAAAAATTATCAATGAGGAAAACTCGCCTCAGTCAATAATTAAAATGAGTCAAGTGAATGAGTTGTCAAGATTATATAGATGTATTTGATTAATTGCAAATCAAATTGTGTGTCTATTTATTTTGATGCACTACAACCAGGCTATTTGTACTGCTGTCGTATGTCGTATGAGAAGTGCTTTAGTGCTGACGCTGGATGTTTGGGTCAGCAGCCTTCACACTTAAACACCAGGCAGCTGTGTTAGGAAAGCTTGGCAACTGTCACATTACAACCTGGCTGCAACATCACTAAAATACGTCTCGTTTATGATGTCACTACTTAATAATCTTGCTTAATCTTTTTTCTTGTCGATATTCAAAAATTGGTTGTTTCTTAAAAGGGCTTAGTAATATGTTGTTATATTTTTTTAAACCCTAATTATATACATCACCACCCCCTCCACTCTAATTTGCATAATATGCACCAAAATGTTGCATAATATTCGCAGACTTGCAAAAATTGGCAACCATTTGCACATATTCGCAAATATTTGCATACTAATTAGCATATTGATTTGCATAATAATTAGATTAATGGTCATAATAATTATATTAATTTACATATTTTCTTAATTTTTCTCTAGCGTCCTTATTTATGGACGGATTTTGATCGCATCTTTTTAAAAATGTCAAGTGTGATAAAGCGCACCAGTTACGTACATAATTACCAGTAATATCGATTCATGCAATATTCTTTATTTTAGTTCTTATTATTCGTACGTAGGTTGTTAAAGCCACTGCTTCCTCTTCCGTAAATGACATTTTGGTAACTGCGTGGTCTTCATCAATGTTTACCATAAAAACAAGTGATTAATGGGCTCAAGTGTTCTTAACAGACATGCTTGTTGTAATAGAAATTTCCCATTACACATCAATAACGAATGGGGGCTACGCCGGTGCTGTACACTTGGTCAACATTCCAAGAATTGAGGACCCTTTCGTGACATCTGTTGCTCGTAAATAATGTAATTTATGGGCGCAGGTGTCCGGTACGATAATGACATTGGTGTATGTCTATCACACATGTGTTCGACCATTTAGGAATTATTTCCGGGAATTGTCTCTTTCCCTTGACAGCGGACGATCATAAAACCCTAATTTATAATGGCGGCTACCTTTGATCTGCATGTGTTCGCCCCTCTTCTCGCTTCCCCCTTGACAGCGGTCGCTCGTAAGAACGTAATTTATGAGTGCAAGTGGCCGCTGCGGTAATAAATTACCTCTAGCGTCTTTATTTATGACAAGATTTCCGTCGGATTTATAGCAAAATATCAAGTATGATAATGCGCACTGATTTATACTATATAGAATATTTTGATATTGCCAATTATTATTTTGTTTCGGCACCAATGCTGCCAACTTACAATATATTTGCGTTATACTATAACAAAATGTGTATATAAATTTTTGTTATGTTGTACTATAATATATGTAAATTACTTGTTCTTATTTTGTTACTTAAATAGTAACATTTTACTCTTATGTCTTTTTTTCCTCTATTTATGATCGGATTTTGTTCAAATTTGTTATACGTTTGTTTCTCATCACGTTGGACATACGTAGATCCTACTAGTGACTCCTGATGGGCGATGCATACCCAGTTATAACGTGAGTTGTCATATCTCCGTTATTTACCGTCCGATCGTCACCAAACCTTGCCTACATTCCTTAACCATACCAAGATTCTGTGTATTGCGGTTTGCCTATTTTAAGATTGAAGGCATTGCCCAACTTTAAAAATCCATATCTCCTAAACGATAAGTGATAAATTTAAGAAACTCGGTACGTTGACATTTCCAGTTAACCTGCACCGTATAAATTTGGTTTTACATGTCCAGCCTCAATATCAAGGTCACTTTACTGAAAGCTCCAATTTGGAAAATATTCGTGTAAAATCCATTTTGCATAAAAAGTTACGAAACTCAGTATATAGGCATACTACATCATACGGCATCGTATAAAATTAGTTTAGCGCATTTAGCTTTATTTTCAAGGTTACTTTACACTTAGTGCAAACCCGAAAAAAATATTCGTATAAAATTTATTAATTTACTGATACCCGTGAAACTTGGTATCGGAACGTACTACGTCATACTAAACCAAATGACGCAACATTACCATATGTGCAGTGGTTTTTAAAGTCACTTTACACTACGTTAGAAATCGGAAAAATTGCTAAAAAATCCATTTATTCCTGTACGTTTACGAAACTCAGTATCGTGGCAGAGTACATAACAGTAAATTGTACGATGTAATCCTACTAGGTGTTCGGTGAGTTTCAAGGTCACTTTATCGGACCTCAAAAACGGAAATATCAATAAAACCCCAAGTGTCTGCTTCCCATCGTTAAGGACTGCAGTCAAACAACCCAGTATATGTAATAAATCTCAGCTAAAGGCTGTCATGTGACCTGTCTATCCGGAAACGTCTAGTATCCTGTCTCTCCGGCTAAATAAGCGAGTACAATGTAGATCCTGACCTACAGTTGTGTTTTAGAAGATTACATATGTAGTGAAACAAACAGGAAGGAGGGGGAAGAGAAAGAAAAGGTAAGTAGAATACTATAATTAAATCATAGGTTAGGTGGAGATATGGTGAGTGAGTGAGTAGGACGAAATAATTAGTGTATATGTGTGCGTAAAAACTATTAAGTGACTCAGTAAATGAAATTAAGCAATTGGGTGGAATGATAAATAAGCTGAAACTAAACCAAGATGACAAAACAGACCTACCTCAGACACCAAAAACTACTAGCACTTCAGAAACACAAACAAATGACTCCGAATCTTATGTTCCCAACTACTGTGCCTCTCTAATTACTGAGCTGGCTCAACTTAAAACTCGACAAGACCAACTAGAACGCACTGTGGAAACTTTGCAAGAAGAACTGCACAAAAAAGGTGAACAAACAAACCCTGCTACACCATCAACAGTCACACAAAGTACACCCACTGCAGAGTTTTCCTCGTTCTAAAAACCACAACCTAAGCAAGAGAAAAAGACCAATTGGGAAGGAAAGGAACCATTTCAGTGTATCTCTCCAAGTAGCCAAAAACAAAGCTAGGCTTGAAGAACCTGCCACTTTAGGAATAGGCTTACAGGTAGATGGTGTAAAACAGAAATGTGATGACACAAGAAACTACAAGGAGAGACAGCCAAACTCCTTTTAAAAAACTGAACCCGGATATGCCCAGGAGAGACAGCCAAACTCCTTCAAAAAACTGACTCAAAAAGAGAGACTTCCACCTATGACAGCAAGAATACGAGGCGACCAGGAAACTTTGGATGACTTTTTCATGAAGCATATAGATTACTTCAAAGACATAAATATCCAACACAAGGAAAGATTAGCAGCCTCGATTAATCACTCTGAAACCCCAGCCTTCAGAAGTATCTTGATCCCACCCCAAGTAGCTACCAGCAACCCAAGTACAGATACCAGCAACACCCAAACTTTTTTTAGGACCTCAACCAAGCCACTGGCAACAACATAACAAAATCTAAGCAAAAGCCTTTACCTCTGCCAGCCAAGATCACAATTTTCCACCAAAATATCAATGGCCTTGGGAGTAAAATTGATAGGCTAAACCACGAACTCAAACTCACTGATCCCACCATAGTTGTACTGACAGAACATGGTCTTTCTAAGGAAAAACTTATAAACACCCGACTTGATAATTATGACTATATTGGGGGACTCTTAAGACTTGAGCATAGAAAAGGTGGAGTTGCTATCTATGCCAATAAAAACCTAGGCAATGAAATTTCCTGCATCGACATCACAGGAAAACAAATAGAACTTGTTTGTGAAACGCAACTCATAAAAATCAAAACCAAACGCTCAGAACTATATATCCTAGGTATATACAGACCTCCTATTTACCATAATCTCGAGACGGCCCTTGATAACTTGTACAACATACTTGATGACATCCCTACCTGGAAAAGTCCAATTATCATAACTGGGGACATAAATGTGGACTGCCTGGCTGACGGAGACGACAATAAACTCCTGAATGAAGTTCTCATGAGCCATGGTGTCGTCAGGATCCCTTTACCACCAACAAGGATCACCTCTCACTCAGAAACATCAATAGATATAATCGCAACAAACCTGATGCCAACAGAGGAGATTGACACTGCAGTTCTCCACACAAGCCTATCAGACCACACGGGTCAGATATGCAAAATAAACCTGGAACCTAATAAAGCTGTAATACCAAGAACATCTCGAAGGTACTTCAATGCTCGAAACCTACAAAAACTAAAAAGTATTCTAGCACGTGAAACTTGGGAAGCTGTCTTAAACAAGCAGGATGCAGACCAGGCATATACAGAATTTAACAAGACCGTAAATGAAGCACTCGATACAGCTTGTCCCATCGTAAACTCAAGAAGATCAAAGAGAAAAAATATCAACACAAACCAAGAACAAGAGCGTGAACTGATGAGGTTAAAAGGAGCATATACTGCAGCTCTAAATAAATCAATCCTGATGAGCACTGAGGAAAATAAAAAACAAGCCAACGATAGGAAAAAGGAATATGATCTCCAACTGAAGAACCTAAAAAAGGAAACTGCAATCCACTACATTGCCAATGCAGAGAACCAGACCAGAGCAGTCTGGCAAATAATAAACAATAACCGCTACAGCAATAAATCTCAAAAAAATTATATAAAATCTATGGACATAGAAGGCTCAACAATAACAGACCCCCAAAAAATAGCCGAACACATGAATCACTTCTTTGCTAATGCTGCAGAACAAGTTCTATCAAACTCCCAACAAGCACCATTGAAAATACCCCCAACAATCCATGAGAGTGAGTTTGTGTCTCTTGAAGAGGGCTTTAGACCAACAAATAGAATGGAGATAGACAAAACAATATCATCTATAAAATCAAAACCATCTTCCGGGATAGATGAGGTCTCGTCAACGATCCTGAAACACTGCAAAAATGAAGTGATAACCCCAATAATTGATGTAATAAACAAATCTTTCAAACAAGGCATTTTCCCCTCCCAGCTTAAACACTCTTTAGTTTATCCAAAGTACAAGAAAGGATCCACCTCTCAGGCCAGCAACTACAGACCTATATCTCTCATCTGTACCCTATCCAAAATTTTTGAAAAAATAGTACTCAGTAGGTTGCTCACTCATCTAGAAAACAATAATCTTCTAACCAACCGCCAACATGGCTTTAGGAAAGGCAAGTCCACCATTACAGCCATAATTGATTTAGTGGAAACTATCATTGATGCAACTGAAGAAGGGGCCACAACAACTGGTATCTTACTTGACTTTAGTAAAGCTTTTTACAGCCTGAGCCACAAACATCTCCTAGACAAACTGAAAGCTCTAGGAATAAGAGGAGCAGCAAATCAGTGGTTCCAGAGCTACCTCAGCGGAAGGACACAAATGACTGAAATAACTCAAGTAGTCAACAATAGGTCTCAAAAATTTAGATCCACACAAGCACAGATAACAAGAGGAGTTCCACAGGGATCTGTGCTTGGCCCTGTACTATTTATTTTATACACAAATGACATCGTAACCATGCTACAGGACCACTGTGAAATATTACTCTACGCTGACAACCTGCCCTCATTGTGTCACACAAGAATGTTACAGAGTTGGAAATTAAAGCCTACATTGCTGCCCGTATAGCCAAACAGTATAGTCAGGAAAATGACCTTGTTCTGAACGAAGACAAGACACAGCAGCTTTTTTTTGGCCCACAAAGAAGGAGTGCCCTCGAGCTACCCAATGTCTCAACATTTAATGAGGCTAAATACCTTGGGATAACCTTAGACAGTGACCTCAATTGGAAACCCCACGTAGACCAACTGTGCAAAAAACTTAGCACTGCCCTATATGTCATTAAGCGACTCAAACAAATCAGCAACACAGAAACCTCAAAAACAGCTTACTTTGCGCTATTTGAGTCCCAAATGCGCTATGGGCTGACTGTATGGGGGTTCTCATCTCTGCGAAATTTACACAGGGTACTGCTCCTTCAAAAAAAGGCAATAAGAATAATGGGTGAATTGGGTTTTCGAGACTCTTGCAGAGGGGTGTTTAAGAGACTGAAACTGCAGACAGTTGCCAACCTGTACATCGGTGAGTTAATAACCTATGCAGTTAACAAAGGACTCGTCAAATTCTTGGATACACATCCTTATAACACTAGAAACAGAGCTAACTACAGACTCCCAGCACATCACCTGACGGCCTATGAAAAAAAACCGTCCTACACGGGGCTAGACTCTTCAACATCCTTCCACCAACGCTGAAAGAACAAAAAAGCAACAGGAACTTTAAAGAAGCTCTTCTTGACTGGTTGTTGGTCAAGGAGTTCTACTCTGTTGAAGAATGCCTGCAGATAGGAAGACCTTCTCATTGATGACCACGCAACTCAAGTTTAAAAACTTTTGACGCCATGACTGTACTCTATGTTCATGTCAATAAAGATCTTTTTGTCTTGTCTTTTGTCTTTGTCTTTGCGTTTGTGTACTGATCATGTTTCTAGCAGAGAATTTTTCAGATTCAAATTTATACATAAATATAGATCTAAGTATTAAACTAAAAAACCTGGAAACACCACTTACAGCCGAAAGGGATAACCGATCGTGGCAGCCTGGATAGTTAGCCAAAGCAATCCTAGTGGAGGTGGAAACCAGAGCCGGATTCCTATCCAAACGCTACGTGGAGAACCTAACCGAAACTGATGTAGTGGCTCTGCGCAGTGGTACATGAAAAGTATGGAGCCACGGCAGGTCCGGCAGGACACATCTCTTGGCGTTCTTCAAATAGGATATCATATACCATCCTATTTCATACTGCACCCACTCATGTTGTTAAAAAAAATAAATAAAAAATAAAACTAAAGACCAATGATTAAGTACACGACCATGTTTTTTACAGCAGGGCATATCTTCCTTCATATCCTACTGCTATTAAATTTGTAAATAAAGAAAACAATATAAAAATAAATACAAAATACACATACAGATGCTTGCTCCAGCACCCCAAAATCCCTGAACCGCAGCTCACACTACCACAGCGTCATGTACAAAACATAATCAGAACACATATATTTTTTTATAAATACTTAAATACGTTACGTGTTAACCACGCACGGCTACGACCGTGACCTTTAAGACGTTTTGGTGCGCCACTTTTTAGATTGCATCGTATTCAGTCATCCATACCTATGATGAAACCTTCTGCAATTCCTGGAATTCCGAGATATGGAGTGTTTTTTGCAGCCAAACTGCCCTCTCATTTTATGTCAAATAAATCACTGTTAATGGGTGTCTTCAGAAACTTCTAGAAACCTTACATCAAGACGATATGTACGTGAGCTGCTTGAATCCATGAGGCAGATGCTCAGCTGTAAATTGTATCGTAAACATGTCCCGAATAAGTGATATTATTAAGATGGAAGACTGTTGGCCAGGAGTAGAGGGAACAGGAATACGTAATCACTTGTGAGACTGCAGAGGTCACTGCTGCAATCCAGGATAAGGAAAAGTATATGGAGTATATAAAAAGACAAAGGCGGAAGAAAGCAGCCGACCTTTACCAGCGAAGGAAAGTGGAAGCTACGACCTGAGTTCTAGAACGTGAGAGATAGCAAAGACTGTTCTGATGATTGCTGGTCACTGAGGAGGATATCCGTTGAGGTGAACAGCTTGAGGACTGCTTCCGAAGCATGAGCGAGTCCATTAGGGACGATTGTCGATGGGACGCTAAACACCTGAAGTCAAGGAGTCCATCACCGCCACCGGAGGTAGATTATGTCCTGGCTTTTAAGCAGGATCAATGATATCCTCTGGCAGGAAATCTGTATTCGTAAACGCTGGTGTTCACAGCACCATGATGAATACCAGATGGCATCTTATTTGGACAATGTAAAGTGGAGCTATTAGTGGCACTCTCATGGTAACTCCATCACCTTGGCTCCCGGTGCTGTGCAATATAGCTCTTCCAGAAATAAGACGTCAGGAGGCACTACTTAAATAATTCAATAAGATATTGAATGCCCCTCCCCATTACCCAGGATCTCCCACGTCAGAACAGTCGCTTAAAATCTCGAAACCCAACTCTACGTACAGCTTTCCAGTTGAGCAGATAAATTTTCTCGCCCAATATTAGCTGGCCCATAGTGTGGAACAGTTTTAATGACGAGGGTTGATGAAAGTAGTGATAACAGAAAAAAAATTGCTTTTTGCACGATAATACGTGTACACCAATAAAGGTGATTTATGTGCAGAGGGCTGCTGCATTCATCTACATAGAGTGATGGATAAGGAAAATATCTTTAGTTTTACCAATCATTGGTCTTTAGTTTTATTTTTTATTTATTTTTTTAACAATATGAGCGGGTGCAGTATGAAATAGGATGGTATATGATTTCCTATTTAAAGAACGCCAAGAGATGTGTGGCCGGACCTGCTGTGGCTCCCATACTTTTCATGTACCACTGCACAGAGTCACTACATCAGTTTCAGTTAGGTTCTCCTCGTAGCGTTTGGATAGGAATCCGGCTCTGGTTTCCACCTCTACTATTGCTTTGGCTAATTATCCAGGCTGCCACGATCGGTTATCCCTTTCGGCTGTGTGGTGTTTCCATACTTAGAAATTTCCAGGTACAAAATTCCATACTTACAGGTTTTCCGAGCTTTTTAGTTTAATACTTAGATCTATATTTATGTATTAATTTCAATCTGAAAAATTCTGTGCTAGAAACATGATTGGTACGCAAACGCACACATATACACTATTTAATTCGTCCTACTCACTCACTTACCGTATCTCCACCTAACCTATGATTTAATTATAGTATTCTACTTACCTTTTCTTTCTCTTCCCCCTCCTTCCTGTTTGTTTCACTACATATATAATCTTCTAAAACACAACTGTAGGTCAGGATCTACATTGTACTCGCTTATTTAGCCGGAGAGACAGGATACTAGACGTTTCCGGATAGACAGGTCACATGACAGCCATTAGCTGAGATTTATTACATATACTGGGTTGTTTGACTGCAGTCCTTAACGATGGGAAGCAGACACGTGGGGTTTTATTGATATTTCCGTTTTTGAGGTCCGATAAAGTGACTTTGAAACTCACCGAACACCTAGTAAGATTACATCGTTCAATTTACTGTTAAGTACTCTGCCTCGATACTCAGTTTCTTAAACGTACAGGAATAAATGGATTTTGTATGAACTTAGTGTAGTGACCTTGAAAACCACTGTCCATATGGTAATGTTAAGCTATATGTGCTAAACTAATTTTATATGATGCCGTATGCTTATATACTGAGTTTCGTAATTTTTCATGAAAAATGGATTTTACACGAATATTTTCCGAATTTGAGCTTTCAGTAAAGTGACCTTGAAATTGAGGCTGTACATGTAAACACAAATTTATATGGTGCAGGTTAGCTAGAAACGTCAACGTACTGAGTTTGGTAAATTTATCGTTTATCGTTTGGGAGATATGGATTTTTAAAGTTGGGCAGCACCTAAAATCTTAAAATAGGCAACCCGCAATACAATGAACTCGGTATGGTTAAGGAATGTAGGCAAGGTTTGGTGACGATCGGACGGTAAATAACGGAGATATGACAACTCACGTTATAACTGGGTATGCATCGCCCATCAGGAGTCACTAGTAGGATCTACGTATGTCCAAGGTGATGAGTAACAAACGTTTAAAAAATTTGAACAAAATCCGATCATAAATAGAGGAAAAAAAGGACGTAAGAGTAAAATGTTACTATTTAAGTAACAAAATAAGAACAAGTAATTTACATATATTATAGTACAACATAACAAAAATTTATATACACATTTTGTTATAGTATAACGCAAATATATTGTAAGTTGGCAGCATTGGTGCCGAAACAAAATAATAATTGGCAATATCAAAATATTCTATATAGTATAAATCAGTGCGCATTATCACACTTGATATTTTGCTAAAAATCCAACGGAAATCTTGTAATAAATAAAGACGCTAGAGGTAATTTATTACCGCAGCGGCCACTTGCGCTCATAAATTACGTTCTTACGAGCGACCGCTGTCAAGGGGGGAGCGAGAAGAGGGGCGAACACGTACAGATCAAAGGTAGCCGCCATTATAAATTAGGGTTTTACAATCGTCCGCTGTCAAGGGAAAGATACAATTCCCGGAAAAAATTCCTAAATGGTCGAACACATGTGTGACAGACATACGCCAATGTCATTATCGTGCCAATGTCATTATCGTACCGGACACCTGCGCCCATAAATTACATTATTTACGAGCGAAAGAGGTCAAGAAGGGGTCAACAATTCTTGGAATGTTGACCAAGTGTACATCAACCTTAAAAATTATTCACAAATAAAATCAGACACACGCCAAATATAACAATTCAGAAATCAAATGAAACTAATTCACTAAATTTAATTAGCAAAGCAAAAATTTTAATTCTACAAAAATTTAAAAAAATACTAAATATTAACATGTACAAAACATAACTATTTAAAAGAATAACTAAACTATACAAACTCTCTAATGTAATACAGAGTTATAATACTTTAGGAGATGTTGACTGATATCAGAACAAGACTAATTAAATTCACCAGCCTGTACTGTTGTTTTGATTAAAATCGATGGTTCCCCAATGTTGGGAGTTTGAAGATTCGCGGGCTTATATACCATTTGACTAGAGTGAGCACGGGAAGCAGTTCTATTGTTTTAAATGCATGTACAATGCACATGGTGATGTCATATGGTCATACCATGCAACTCAAGCTAAATTACCGTTACATTCAAATTTCGTCCTCAATTTACATCCAGATCTCAAACAAGTAATATCGCCACGCTCACCAGCCATCTCATGATGACACTTCATCACGTGGATTCGGGAAAACCATCAGATCATGGCAGAAATCAGCTGGTAAAAGACTAGCAGAAAAAAAAAAAGAAAAAAAAACTTACCAAATATACAAACAGCTGAAGCAAAAATACCTATGATATCAATTAATTGACGTCCTCCCATTTTATAAAGCATTTCTCCGTAAGGCTACATTTTAGGGTCCAAGTATACTACATACTACTGACATTGTTATTGATATTACCCAAGAGTTTCACTGGAAGACGAGGATAGAAATGATCTGATGAGAAAGTTTCAAGAGAGGGACATTGGAGGACACGCACAGAGTCAGTGAGAACTTGTAGTTTAGATGGTTCTGAGGTACTTGTAGATTTGCTGACAGAGGAAATTGGCTTGTCTGAAATAAATAAAGCAAATATTTTATCATTGGGATCTGGCACAAGCTCCAGCAATATGTTAGACAAGTTAAGTACATGTAGTTTTATTTGTCATGTTTTGTCGTATCATCTTCATTCTTATCTTAACAACATGTCTTTGTAAATAACATGATCCTCCATAAATACTTTGGCAGTTAGTAATGAGACTTAATAGGTCTTTCACATTCCTCTATGCAATCTTTCACTTCCCTTAAAATATAGAAGAGAATTTTGTGCCTGAATTAAAATGTTTACACAAAAAAATCAGAGAAAGCTAAGTATAATGATAAGAAAGCATGAAACTTGTTTTTTTGTATGTCAGGGAGATTCAGTCACTTTTATACTAACCTAAATTGCTGGTTCAATACTCAAACTTTTCACACAGTAACAACTTTGGAACTGAATTGTGTAGTATTTACAGCATAAAAGAGACTCTTTAGTATATGGCATATATTTGAGTTGTTATCATTGAGTAATCTTGTATATTAATGATTTTTAAAGTTTTATTAGTCAATTGTCACTAGTAGCTATACAACATCTTGTACTCACAATGGCCTGGAAATTCATTCATTAGTTCAAAGAATAGGAATGGACTTGTCCAGAAATTATGGGAATTTCCAGCGAAAAGGAAATTCTTTTAGTTGGGAATTTTTCACTCTGTACGAGAGTACTCAACTCCATTACAACAATCAACATTCATGGCAAAGCTTATTTTTCGACTTTAGTATAAATTAAAGCAAAATAATTGTAAAAACCGACAACAGTCTTTTGAATAGTGTGGAATGTGACTGATAATGGGAAGAAGCAGTCAGAAGCAGTAGTAATAAGCCAATAGTCTAATTCCATTATAGTAGTATAATGGAATAGACAAGGGGTCTATTTCATTAAGAGCAGAATAGTCTCTACTCACCTGAAGAAAGTGCCAGTGGCACTGAAAATTCATGCACATGTGATTCTTTTGTGATTGTTTACTACTGTGGTGTTAGTGGATTTGTCTTTTTAGGTTAGTTTGCTGATGTCCCATCTCTCCTAATGAATATACTAATTAGAAGACAGAAATTGAAATTATAACTTTGCAAACAGATGTTATTGGACCCTAAAAAAACTGTTGAAAAACAGAATCCTCTCAAAAGTTACAAAATTGAGACTATACAAGAGAGGGATGTTTATTATGATACAACCCATTATATTGTACTGATGTGAAACCTGGACCCAGTCTTAGGACCAGTGTAAGACCGAGAAACTAAGAGAATAAGGACTAATAGAGAACTAGGAGATCTCTATCATGACTCTGATGTCATTGCCCAAATTGAAGTAAAAGGCTAAGATTACCAGAAGGAACCTGGAATCCACACTAACGAAACTGCTAACCACTTGCAAACAATGTGGCCATTTTGGATAAAGATTTTTTTAAAGCAGAAATTCAAACTAAAGAACTACAAAAACAAGGAGCGAAAATTGGACTTAAAGATTTAATTTCAACAAAGAAAAAACTAACAAACATGAAAACTCACCCAAGACCCTAAGAATAAATAATGAAAATATAGAAAGAGTTGGCCACTTTAAATATATAGGTGAATAATCAGCTGAAATGCGTTAGGAAAGAAAGGAATCAGTCTAGGGCACAGGTTCCCAAACTGTGGTAAATGAGGAAGACTATACCAATTTGCTCCATGCGCCAGGTGATGCAAGGGAAATCTTTCGAGCTGCGGGAAAAGGGAGAGAATTTTTGTATGCGCTTGCAGTGGTCACATCACTGCCGGTCTATTACTCTCTATCGTCTGCTCACACAAGTGCTGATGGCATGTTTACAAATTTTTTGTCATTCTGTAGCATTATTTCTATAGTTATTTTATTAGTAATTAATCAGTTTAAGTTTTATGTGATTGTTTTGATCTCATAATGGATAAATGGTTAAGCCAGTCTTCAAGTGTTTAGAAAAAACCAAGAGATTCAACACCACATTGTGAAGGTAGTAATATTTCTTAAGTACCTGGTACTTCTTTATCCAAACGTAATCATTCTCCTGTGCGTTTTGCGACGCCATTAGCACAACAAACGCTCTGATAAATCAAAAAAATGGAAGTACGATGTTAGCTATTTGTCTTATGATTTACGACAATGAAGTTATTTCTATGACGTACTTTCTATGACAATGAAATTAGGCCACAATGCGTAATTTGTTTAGAAACACTTTCTCACCATTCAATGAAACCATCTCTTTTGAAGTGACATTTCCAAACAAAACATGTAAGTTACAAAGATAAACCATTGGATTTTTTCAAACGTAAGGAATGTATACTGAAAGGCAGCAAGAAAAATATAAATTCTTTCACCAGTTTAAATTTAAAGGCGGTTGAAGCTTCCTATAAAATTAGTCTTAGAATCGGCCAAGAAGGCAAATCACATACCATTGGAGAACCATTAATACTACCAGCAACCAAAGACACGTGTCAACTATATTAGAAGAAAAAGAATTAAAACAGGTTGATTCACTTTCGCTTTCCAACAATACAGTTTCAAGAAGAATAAGTGACATGGCTCCTAATGTAAAGGAAACACTACTCATTAAGATAAAAGAAAGCAATTATTTTGCTAATCAGATTGATGAACAGACATAACTAACATGGCTCAACTAATATGAAGATGGAAATACTGTAAGAGAAAACTTACCTTCACACACGACTGTAGACGAGATATTTGGAAAAATAGACGGGTTTATCCAGGAAAACAAGCTAAACTGGAAAAAATGTGAAGAATTTGCACAGATGGGGCAAATGCAATGGCTGGAGTTCATAAGGGAGTTGTGACTCAAGTGCAACAAGTAAGCCCAACAGCTAAATTTACTCAATGTAGTCTTCACCGGGAAGCTTTGGTTACAAAGAGACTGTAAACATAATCAAAGAAAGAACACTGAACTCCCGTATTTTTCATAACTTGTGTGATGAGAAGGGTAGTATTCACAAGCAATTACTTCTACACACAGAAGTAAGGTGGTTGTTGAAAGGAAGAGTGATAGCTCAAGTTTTTCAATTTCGACAAGAAATATTAATTTTTCTATCTGACACAGACTTTCAGTCCGTTTTTCGGATGAATTGTGGTTGAGCCGATTGGCCTCTTTGGCAGACATATTCAGCATGTTGAATGACGTCAACAGGAAACTATAACACCCCATTTCAAGTTATGGACAAAATCAATAGTTTGAAACTAAAACTAAGCTTTGCAGAAAGGGAAGCAAAGAAAAATAAAGTGTTATTGTTCTCATCTCTTGAATCTTTTGTTAAAGAAAATGAACTTCTCCTGAATCAAACCATTTTGAATGATATATCTGATCATTATAGCTCTCTCCATGCTAACTTTAGTAAATACTTTCAAGAAGACTTGAGTTTGTATTCATGGTTTAAAACCCCTTTTTCTGACATTGAGAAAATCATGCATGACAGCTTTTCTCTGAAACTCAGATGAGCTTTTTGAATTAAACTATGAGTTGGATTTGAAAGAAGCATTTAACAAAACCACACTTATTGACTTTTGGATTCAACAACGCTCACAGTATGGTGGTATTGCTGACAAAGCTGTTAAGTTTTTACTCCCATTCCAAACTTCATATCTGTGTGAAGTGGGATTCTCCCACCTTCCTTATATAAAAAATAAATACAGAAACAGAATGAGTATGGTGGAACATGATCTCAGACTCAAGTTAAGTCTAATTGTGCCTGACATCAGAAGTTTAAGCCATTCCATTCATGCTCATCCCTCACACTGTACTACTGATGTTACTGTTCCAGAACAGATTTTTGTGACATTCATATTTCTGTGATTAGAATAAATGTATTAATAGCGTTTCTTGTGTTATATTACTACGCATCAATTTTTAGCATATATTACAACATATATAAAAATAGGAATTTAGTATACTTGAATAATTAATTTGTTGCACTTAATCTTAGAGAACATAGTGTGTTGATAAATAAATATAAAAAATAGAGAACATGCAAAAAATACAACAAACTAATGATATGCTTAATATTTTAACTTCCAATATACAGTACATCCATCAATGACAAAGCACAGGAATCGTTTTTTATTTCAGCTTACCTGTTTACTTTGTGATATGAAAAGTTGGTGTATATTCCCTGAGTGTACACTATTATATATATATATAAAGTTAAAAATTAGGGCTACTTACGTATTTTTAGGATGTAATAAAATTCAAACTGAGTACCTACTCTTTAATATTTTATTTAAATTATTTCACACAACATGTTGCAACTTAATAGTCATTTTTAAGTGTAAATTAAATAATTCTTTATTTAATTTATTTAAAGTGTAAATTATACACTTGAAAATGACTATTAAGTTGAAACATGTTGTGTGAAATAATTTAAATAAAAATTTTAAAGGGTACTCAGTTTGAATTTTATTACATCCTAAAAATATATATATATATAGTTCGAACTAAGGTGTACGATATAATGTGAGTTTAGGGGTACACCATCAGAAAAGTTTGGGAACTCCTGGTCTAGGGCATGAAAAAATGGAACTTCCTTTTTGGTTATTCAAAGAGACTTGCAATAAAAAGTCACTATCGTGGAATTCTAAACTGAAACTTTATATCACAGTTTTTTTTGCCAGAATCCTTTTTTGCTTCTGAAACCCTTAAACTGAACAATATGGATATATTAAAAGGTCTATTTTTCTATATCCAGCTTCTTTCAGTTGTGACTTGAACCATGAAGTTGTACTGAGCTTTTCTTTTTTTTTTACCACTGGCTTTAACCTGAGGGTTCTGACTTTATCGCAAGATAAAGGCACTAAGCACACAGCCTTATCCATTTACTAGTGGTGGTTCAGAAGTCACCTTTAACCTGTTGATCCCTAGAATCAGTCCTAGAGAAGTCATTGCCTGGTAAAATAAAACCTCTTTTAACTTTTTAAACTTTACTAGGCTTCAATATTTTCAAAAACTAACTTCTAATATTCAATATGTATTTCTAAATTACACATAGTTTTGACATAGTTTAAGACCTACTCTCACCTTAACTTGCCTTCTAATTTATCATTCAGCAGTTTTATTTTTAAAAATAAGAATGAATTTCCTGTCTTAGAACACTGTTATAACACAAGACACAAAAATAATCTGGTAATCAATAAATTTAGATTGTCGTTGTTCAAAAACTCACTATTTTACTTAGGACCAAAAATATTCAATTCTCTTCCACATCATATAAAAACCCAAAATAGCTTAAAATCATTTAAAACTATTTTAAAAGACTACTTGATCGGGAGAGCTTTTTATAGCCTTCAAGAGGCTCTCGAGGGGGCCCCATTTTGAGGCATGCAGATCGAAATGTCAAATGGTAATTGATGTACATAGATTTTTATTTTAATCATTATTGTGATTTACACTTTACTTTAATTATTTTAAATTTGTTGTTTATATTATGTATTTACTGACTTGCACAGAAAACTGTATAATGTTCAATTGTGTAAATAAAGAAATTGAATTGAATTGAAAAAAAGGTCATGCTTTCCTTTAAACTTAAAACTCTTAAACAAACAATCAATAACTTACAACAGTTAATTGCCTGGGACAATAAGTGGGCAGCTTTGGACAGTTTCCCTTGGTGTGAGTTACCTAACAATAGTCCTAAATCTGCTGTTTCCACAGCCTTTTCCAGATAACTAAGTGTTGCATCTTCTGGTGACTGGAGAGCTTGATGCACTAAGGCCACAACCTACCCACAAAAATATATATTGCTTTCAATATTCCTGCTATGATAAAAAACACCTATTTTAATTATAATTCCCAGTAGAAGGTAAGTTATTAATAATTCAAACACCCCTTATTGTATTGAATCAAAACTAAATTTTAAAATTATTTAAATTATGAGATGTATATATGCCCTATGCCATCAATATACAGGATGAGTCACTACTAACTACGTAAACTTCACTAGCTGGCTCCACTGACAAAATGGAACAGAAAAGTTCATATAAACCATAGTCTGACTATGAAACGTTTGGCTATAATGGCACTTTTGCGATTTTTTTTAAAATTACATGACTTGTTACTGTTAGTTTGACAGTAATACCAAACCAATTTTACTTGTGACAGGAAAGTAATACCATTTGAAAAAGTATTAAATTCCCAATAAATTAAACATAGTACTCAATAACAACCTCTTATTCAACGTTTTAGAATTACTGTAAAGTTGACAAGTTTTTATTCAGACTTTCTCCTTTAAACTTTAAGGCTCAATTAAAGCAGTTTAATTGTTTCTAATCTTACGTTCAATTACTGAAAAAACTTCCTTATTCCATTATGTATAAATATTAAGGGGTCATACGTGAAAAAATTTTGAAATTTTATACAAATATTGATAAGGACACATCATTATGGTTCGTCATATTGGTTATAAACACCAAACTAATGACTGTATCTGTAATATCTGAACCAGCTGAATCTGTTGACTATATCAGCTGATTCTGAAATTGAAATACTGCAGTTATAATAAACTAATTTTTTAAACTGAAAAATACAACTTCTTTAACAGGATTGTTTTTTATTACGTGTTTTTGTTGTATCTTTAGCTACAGTTCACACAAAAAATATGATGCTATCACAGCTTCCAAGAGTTTTCATCACTTAAGAAGATTTTCAAAATGTCCTCCGTTTATCCTGCTAGACATGCAGTCTTTTTCTGAATTCCCTCACAGTCGCCTTCAAGTTCAGTTCATCACATAGGAGTTGAGAAGCTGTCAAAATTCTGTTCCTTAACTCTTCTACATTTCAAACTGGCGTGCAATTAACTTTTTACTTGATGTGCCCACAACATAGTAGTCAATGGGTGTTAGGTCTGGAGATTGTGGAGCCCAAGCTACGGTTCTTCCTCTTCCGATCCACATGTTGAAAGTATCACTGATGTGCTGACGGACCTCAACGTTGAAGTGTGGGTGTGCTCCATCCTCCTTGGAAGACAATGCCTTGACACAAATCCAACAGCAAATCTTGAAGGAGCAATGGTACGTTTTTAGTTAGGAAGTCCAAATATAGAATGCCATTTAAGGCTGTTAGTATGTTGATGTATAGTTCTATGAGCCTGTTTCCAATGAATCTAATTCCAGACGTTTAATTTGAATTTTACTTGATTAGAAGACCCGTGTACCAAGTGAGGATTTTTGCAGCATAGTAATGCTTGTTGTGTATGTTGAAAACACCCTCAACAAGTAAATGTTAATTCATCTGTCAAAAGAATAGTCTTGAGGAAATCGCGACGATTAAACTGACGAATCAAGTGGTAGAACTGAACTCTAGGTAAGGATCTCTTGGTTCTAGGACTTGCACTTTAATAAAATAATAAGGATGTAGCTTTTCTTTACATAAAATTCTACTTACGCATGATTGGGAAACCCTAAACTCACGAGAAACTGTTCTTGTTCACGAGTCTCTTGCAAAGCGAATAAGAACAGCTTCTTCAACTCCTATATCTTGAATAAAATTTCGAACGAAACGATTATTGGTGGGAAACTACACTTTTACGTAAAGAGCTAAGAACGTTGACAAAGGTCTGTGCATTCGGAAGCCTTCTAAGCAGATAATGGCGATAGTATTCGTGACGGTTTTTCGATGAGTAATAGTCACAGAACCGGTAAACCACAATGTCAACATATGATTCATTGGTAAATGCCATGACTATTCAAAAACAATTATCTAGCATTACCGGCATTAGTTGTGTGTTACTTGTTGTGCGTAATTAAAAAGGATATAAAAAACAGTTTTATAATATGACAATTAAAAAAAATCAGCTAATTATAACTATTTAATCCCCAATCAGCTGATATAATCAACAGATTCAGCTGGTTCGGATATCATAGTTATTAGTTTGGTGTTTATAACCAATATGATGTGTCCTTATCAATATTTTAATGAAATTTCAAAATTTTTTTCACGTATACCCCTTAATATTTATACATAATTTTAAAGATAAATAAATAAGGAAGTTTTTTTAGTAATTGAACTTAAGAATAGAAACAATTAAAATGCTTTAATTGAGCTTTAAAGTTTAAAGGAGAAAGTCTGAATCAAAAATGTTCAACTTTACAGTTTTACAAAATGCTGTATAAGGGGTTGTTATTTGAGTACAATGTTTAATTTATAGGGAATTTAATACTCTTCCAAATGTTATTACTTTCTTTGTCACAAATAAAATTGGTTTGGTTTTACCGTCAAACTAACAGTTACAAGTCGTGTAATTTTTTTAAAAAATCATAAAATCCGTCATTACAGCCAAGCGGTTCAGAATCAGACTATGGTTTATATGAACTTTTTTGTTCCTTTTTGTCAGTGGAAGCAGCTGGTTAAGTTAACGTAGTTAATAGTGACTCACCCTGTGTAATTGGTAAACTATTATTCTGCTGTAACTGATGAAGTGGAATCATGCTGATTATTTTACTCTTTGCTCTGTTGTATTCAATGATGAATACTCTTCTGTGGTATGAGGATGCTATCATTAGGTACACACAAATTCAATTAAGAATGTTAGTACTACACCTTCGTTTATTCTACTTAGAAGTACCAAGACTTGGAGATACGAAGTCAAAGATTAGATCTTATAGCCCACAATGTAATCATTGGGGATTGTAATTGTTACAAGTTGCTAGTGCTTATGAGATTGAGTTTCTAGGGAAAATCCTCTACTTGTTTTGCAAGGTATTTTCTAATACCACATGGCTGTTAACATTTCTATTAATACATGTCTGAGAATATGCCTTCCCGTGTCTCTGGACAGCAGGCAACACTGTGTAGGATATTGTTGAGTTTATTGGCTCCACAAAGAAAGCTGAATATGAATTTAAGGAAAATTTTACATTAAATTCATGTTCAAAATTGTTGCTTGCTATCCTCAGAATTTTTTTTTAGCAGCATATTCAGAAACTCTAACATTACTCTAGACAATATCATTATAAATCTGATATTGTACTATATTTACAGTTGTTATGTACTCTCAGACGGACCTTTGTATTATATTCTTTTTTTTAATTTTACTACATACGCCAAGGGCTTTTTAAAATTATATTCATGCTTTGTTGAGGGAAAACAGTCCAAACCCCTATGACAAAATCAAGTGGACCTCTTGGGATTTGAACCTGTGACCTTCTGCATTGGAAGCAGAACTGACAACCACTACTCCGCGTTCACACTTTAGTTGGCAGTACGGAGTTCCCTATGCCTGTGTATTTCATATAGCGTTTCCGTACTACTAGTCGTCCTGCTGATATTGTACACATAAATAGACAGACCGCCCACCGGAAATGACCTTGACGCAGATATTCCCACGAGCATTGAGAATGTTCTCTGGTTAGCGTAAATTTATTTTTATTGTATGAGTATATCCTTCATTCGGCCATAAGAATTATGTTTTGATTTGTATCGTAAAATAATATACACTATTTATTTATAAACATAAATCAAGAATCAACCATTATTTATAAACATAAAAGAAGTATTGCCCATACATTTTGTAAAGAAATAGACAACATTCAAATAGAGTAATATGAATATACGGTATCTTAATAGTAGCAATACTGAGTCATTAATTAAATAAATAAATGAAAATGTACATATTTATAAGTAATTTTCACATGGTGCAAGTAAAAAAGGTAAATGAAATAGGTAAAATTAAAGACGGTATGAAATATTTTTTTATTTCATTAAATAGAATTGATTAATTTTTTAATTAATAGCTCTAAGATCTCTCAAATAATAAATGAATACACTGAAGGATTTGCAGACGTACTGAAAATGTATAAGAGATAATACAATAATAACAACAATATTTATTGTTGTACAATTTTGATAGTAACTACAATTTTAAACCGATTGTTTTAATATAATTCGTAAACAAACTCACAATACGGATAGCACTTTAAAATAAAGTGAAATTGTTTCTATCATAGTGAATTACGTGTTTAATAATATGTTATTAGGACAGGTAATAGTGTGGCTGTTCTCCATAAAGCACGTACTGCCAACTAAACAGTGAACGGAGTGTAGGCGAGTACTTGTAGAGTACAATTAAGATTCTACTCAAATAGCAGAATGCTGCATCTTCATGTCTAGCACATTATTTAGTTGTTGTTTGAATAAATACTTAGTCTATTGCAAAATTATGTAATTTGTTTCAATATCAAAGTTTTTATTTAACAACTAGTTAATATTAATATAAACACAAATATTATTCTTGTAGGTAGGAACTTCTAAGGCATTTTTATATCCAGGAAAATTTAAATTTTGCAAAATCCTTCTTATTATGTACGTTTTCATTATAAGATGAAGATTCTTCTCAAGTTTTAAGTCAATCAAGCATAAAAGTTTAGAGATCTCGTGACAAGTCAATCAGTCATTCAGTTTTGTTTACATGTAAATAATAATTTAGAAAAAATTAATGTATACCACCAGCAAAATACAATATTGTTTGTATATTTCTAGAAATTATAATAACTACAGTTACAAGTATAAGCGGTTAGGGGACAAATTAAAACAATTAACAGACATTGTACTTAGTCAAGTCATTATAATGTCACAATGAATGTGCAGCTGTGCAGCGCTTAGGGTTTGAGGAATTTACCTTTTGATGAACACTGACAGTTGTACAATAGACTTATTTCTCAATTACAGTTCAAGTTAAAATAAAATTTGGTTCAGTAATGTAAGTCGTTATAAGTGAATAACCAATTTTTTGTTTCTTTACACAATTAAAATAAACTATTGATTTCCTTAATTTTCCTGAGGAATTTGATTAAAGTAGTTGTGTCCTTAATAAAAAAAGACTGCTTAATTAAAGATTTGTTTATTTTTTGTTTTATAAAGAGCTTTTGATTATTACTATGAGTTTTCTGGTGAGTACAAGTTAAACCTCTATCTCTGCTATTAATGTAAATTTATCGGAGAACTAGACACACAAATAAGTGCCAAATAGGAAGAATTTTTGAAACATAAAACGGAAAAGAAGACTTAACATGTGACTTTATTTTAACTATTTGAGCCTGTTGTGAACATTATCAGGCACCTCAACATCAGCTTCAATGAAAAGTGTCTTATAGCAATGTGGGCCAATCGGACATTTCACCCTCGTTTACCTATTTAAAATTACCCACAGGCAAAGAAAGGCTCATTACGTAGCTATATGTATTTTTTATGTCAAGGTAGCACAAGTAGCTTTATGGTTCAGCAAAGTTGTAATCATCTTGTATGTTTTCCAACTGGTGGTTAGCTTTGACATAGTGTATGCAATTTTGAACCAAACCACATATTACTGCAGACTCAATGAACAACATTTAGTCTGCATCAGTTATTAGCTCAAGAGTAACCTTAAAATGGCTTTAATAACAAGCCCTGGGTTTGTAAAATATTGAAAACAGTCAATTTTATAAAATTTAAAACATTTTCTTCTAAAGACTTAATTATATCTGCCAACAAAGTCAAGTCAACTTTGAAATACAACTAATAGTAGTCGGAAAAGTTTTTCATATTACAGGCAGACCAGACCCTCTTGGCATGCTCCTAATCTTCATTTGAAATCACTTCATCATTCAAGGGATTGTAGAACTCTTCTTTTGCAAGCAGACATGGATGGTTGAGCGCATCGCTTGAAGTTACAAAATCGTAAGGGTAGATGTTTTTCTTGTCACAAGATCAATTTGGTCGGTCGGCACAAGTGTTGAAGTTTCTATCATGTCTGTTACTTCCAAGTTGTTAGCCAGTTCAGAAAGCCCTTCTTCCATAATTCCGTATGAGTCTAGGAAACGTAACCAAATACGGCCCACCTTCATGCAAACAGATATGAATTTTTCTCCTTCAAATGGAATACCCTTGATTTCACAGCCTTTGAGGACCGACAGGCTGTGAAGAACGAAAAACTGATCATATCCTCAAAAGTTGTGAAAGTAAATTAGTATGTAGTTTGATGTTGTACAGCGTAGATTGCACTTCTGGCACTGTGCATGTCTGTAACGTCCATCTATGTGCGAGTGGTCCTACATCTTAATAGTGATCAATTAGTTCATACTGTGTTGTTCCTTTTCTTCTGCCGTCATAGACTTTAGAGGCTTATTCCTAGAGTACAACTTTTCAAAACGTCTGTATTGACGTGCCAAGACCTTGAGGTATTGCAAAAAACATTCCCCAGCATTGTCACCTCAATGCAGGTTTAGTGACATAGATATCCCGGCAGATCGCAGCATGTCATCTGACAAAATGGATTTGTCAAGAGAACAAACGCTGTTCAGTTCATGATACCGAAACTGGTGACCAGAATTTTCAAAGGGCTTCAAATAGGATTCAAAATGGGCAGGGGGATTTGAGTTTCAATTTCTCTAAAACTTAAATAATTCAGGCCTTCTTTAGACAATTTAACATTAGCAGGCTTGTTGTGAACGCACATTTACATGTGCTGTTCAAGCAATGATTTTGCTTTTGGATTACATCTTCGCACTTGATTGCAAGTTGAAAATCTCTTACACTACTATTTTATGTTAGCCTTAAGTAAGCTACAGTTAAATGTGCTGTGAAAAGTCTTTTATATCAACATAGTGTCCACCACCTTCATTGTTCCTGTAAAGCAGTAAGTCAGTATGGTCTTTTAACTTTTGTTCGACTTCTTTGAAAGGGCTTATGTTAAAATCGGGTCCACATTCAAACAGATGGACAGAACAGCCAGTTATTAATTTTTCAAAATTTACAATTTCCTTAGGGTTCAAAGGAAACACATGACCACAAAAATTGCAAGGTGAGTGTATGCCCTTAATAAAGTGTTTTTAGGAAATGAAATGAAATGAAAAACGTCTTTATTTAATCAGGTAAAGTTGGGACTAAAAAGTCCCTTCTTCCACTTAACCTGAACTTAAATGACTACTGGTCATCAATCCAGAGTTGTTCATTCCCTTCATCAAACAGCTCATGATCCAAAAGAGATTTGAGTCTGATGTTGTACTTGACATCTAAGCCGACTACACATATGGATCAACCTGGCTACAACCCATGGGTAAAGACCCGGCCGTTCTAGAACATGTTCAACGATATTTGTGTAAGACATTATGCTCCCAAACAAAATCTTAGTTTGGACGAAAGTACGATAGGGATAAAAAACCGATCCGTTTTCATACAATATATACAATATATGCCAAACCAGCTACATGCACGGTACGGTATCAAAAAGCTTGAGCTGGTTGATTCCGAGACCTTATATGTCGTACAGTGGTAAGGATTTTTTGGCAGAGGCCTGGCCTTTTCACCCAAAAGGTGTTATTGGACTTGCTATCATGAGGAAGGTGTCTGGATAAAGGTTACCATATCTTTACAGACAACTTCTAAACATAGTTGCCACTTGCACAGGAGCTTACAAATAGGAAGACTTTTTTGACAGGCACAATAAGTAACAGATCAGTTGCTCTGCCAAAAATTACGGTTGACACTAAGCTCAACGTGATGGAGCCTATGTACTATAGGAAAAAAGAGGTCCTCGAAGTAGGTTTCAAAGAGAAACCTACTAGAAAAACCGTCTTCCTTGTCTACACTGCATGTGAGGCTCGGCAGAAAACTATCCGTAACTCACGTGGATCAACTAAAGGTAACTCCCCACCCATGTTTTGATTTTCAAAAACCATTTTCCTAGATATTAGGTAACATAAAAAATTGTTTCAAATAAAAGTGAAATATTTTTCTATAATTAGATAGTATGGTTTATTGTGAGTACAATAGTACTAAAAACAATTACCTTTATATAATCTTATTAATTTTTGTGGTTTTTTGAAGAAATTTCTGCAAAAGCGCGAAAAATTACCTGGCTGTACAGACAAATTTAATGACCGGATCGAGGGTTAAAGAGGCCGACCTCGATCAAGTTCAAGTTCAAGGCTCCACATAATCCAGTTTGCCATTTCACAACAGAATTTAGTAATTTTGCACTCATCTATAAGTGCAAATGTATAGATGCAGTGCAGTGCTTATAGATTTGTACTGCATCTATAAATTTGCACCCCAACCTCCTCGCCTACCTCACTTCCTAGTTTTGCTCCATGTCTGTGTGGCCAGTTATATAAGTATAATACGCAAAATAGTTTTTATTTAAAAAAGTAGAATTAAATGTTAATTATTAAAAACAACTATATTAACATATATTTTTTAAATATTTATTGAAAAATATTTAAAATTTAAATTAATAGAAAAACTCAATGGATTCAATAAATTACATTTTATAGGATATGTTGATATTGTTTTATCAATTTTAATATATTGGCTAATAATAATAATGGATTGTTATACTTAAATAAAACTTATGCTTCTACTAAAAAACATTCTGTGACATAGTATGTTTTATTTATCTATGTGTAAGTAACTTTACAATTAATATTTATGAAAGTCAACCTCATCATTATGAGTGCAGGTGTGGTGGCTTAGACTCCGGACTGTGGAGGGTAAGGTCCAAGGTTCGAATCCCCACTGAGCCAACGGTTGGTACTTCACTTTACAATACGGTTGGTACTCAGGTCGGTAAAGTTGCTTGGAATCCATCTCGACTCTAAACTCACCTGGAGAAACCATACTGATGCACTTTGTAGTAGATTGTCTAGAGTTATTTTTCTGTTAAATAAACTCAAATCTTGTACTAGCACTAGTTTAGCAATGAAGGCATATTTTTCTCTGTTCCACTCGCACCTACTATATGGTACTCTTTCATGAGGCAATTCTAGTAGTGCTAAAGAGGTTTTCTTATATAAAAAAAAAGCCTTGTGCACCATCTTTAATGTAAATAGCAGATTCTTGTAAGCCAATTTTTGTTGAAAATAGTATACTTACTTTACCTTGTATATTTATATTACAATGTTTATTGTATATTAAAGAAAACCTGGGGTTATTCAGTGTGAGAGGCCTTACTCATGGTCACAGCACTAGATGCCGTAACCACATTGATCTAAAATATGTTAGGCTAACTAAAACTCAGCATACGTACCTGTATATTAGTATAACATTTTTTAATAGGCTACCTATAAGTCTTAGAAATACCACCCTGAAAAATTATAAAAGAGTTATTGTAAAATGGCTGAAAACCAAAGCTTTTTATTCAGTTGAAGAAATGTTGTCTTCCAGTTTTATATTAGAATAGTGACATGTACTTTTCATTATAAGTATGCACTAGACATAAATGACTTTGTCAATACATGCAATGTGGGACGACAATAAAATATTCTTGATTTACTTGTTGAATAGAGTTTACGCACAGGCTTGAAGCCCATGTGAACTGGCGAGTGAAGTTTAAAAAAAATCATTTATGTTAAAAAATGGACAAATAATTACAGCTGTCATCATTTTCCAACAATGATAGTTGTTAGTAATAACTATAATCAAATTGTTATCTGAATGATATTATTTTAATTGTAATATATTGAATTAGGCTAACTTTTACCAGTTACTCAGTACTATTGCGATAATAACGTAGTGCCACCGACTTCCTTTATCACAAGTTTTTCCTAAACTTGTCCTTCTTTTGACTTAGTTACATAAGCATGCTTAATGTTAAATATATTTACTAAGCTCTGAACTTCTATTTTAAAATAATTGTGATTTATTGAACTTTGTTGCATTTTTTTAATACCTAATCTTAAATTCTTTGTATTATTTTAAATTGGCCTTCTTAGTTTTATAAACAGTTTATTTTTATTTCTCTGTTTATTTATAACATTAACTAGCTACCATTTGAATGATCAATAAATTTATGTTTTAAATTATCTTTCATTGTACTGGCATGGTACCTGTAACACAAGGTATTATTGTTACTCTACCACTTCCAAAACTTAAATAAAAACCATGAATTCTGTATGTGTGCATAAAATTGAGTTTCGTCAAATCGAATAAAAATTCTTTGAATTGCATCCATGCATCGAATCAAAAAATTTGCTTCACCAAACACTCCTAAATAATACTCTGAAATCTAGATATGATAAGAGTTTACATACAAACAGTTGTACATATTACCTTAAGTAAACTGGCAGCAGAAAAAATGGCTCGCTGGGAGTCAGGAACCAAACTCCAGTGGCTCGTGTTGAGCTGTTCCCAAGTAATGTCTATAGCAGCCTGGAGAGTTTCCAGACATTCTTCAAATCTAAAGTCAAACATCTTTATTCATTCATTTACATAAAGTAACATTTGAATAGTGTCTCATTATACATATAAATCTTATCTACTAATAACGTTAAAACATTTAAGTTATTCACACACAAAAATAAATTTATCAAAATAATTTCTGCACCGCATCCTTTTTTACCATGTTGACTTCTTAATTAATTAATTAAATTATTTGTACTAGTTTTCTTTATTTGTTGTAAAATTCTTCAAATAAATAAATAACTCGTTGTAATAATAAATCTTTTAGCTTTTTTTTAAGTAGATGAATTTTATTCCCTTTTCTAATAGGTAGTATAATGTACTTTAAACATTTTTCACTCATGTATGTCGGCTTTTTTTATAGAAGTTTAATCTATGTTGGGAAACCACAATTTTCCATTTATTTCTGGTGATGTATGGATGAGGTATATTTTCTGAATCGTTACTACTTACATGTTTATATTTAGTTCATATAATGGTGTCTAGGATACACTGTCCATATACAGTTAAAATATTTAATTCTTTAAATTTGTCTCTCACCGTATCATTATTTTTTAACCCTAGAATAATTCTAATAGATCTTTGTTGAATTTTCAGAATTTGGTCAAGGTTAATTTTCCTTTTGATTCATAAATACATAAACCATAAGCAATTTGTGAATGTATATATATGCGAAATAGATTATCCTAAGTGTATCTATACCTACATTTGAAGGCCATCCTTGATAACGATTACAATCCTGAGTTTAATTTTGTCAATAACTGCTGAATGTGTTTCTCCGAACATAGATTCTCATCAATCATAAGACTGAGAAATTTGGTTATGTGTGTCAACTCTTACCAATGGTTCTACGTTTTTTTTTTTTTTTTTTTTTTTTTGTCTAGTTTTAAATAATAGGTAATTGGTTTATTCAAAATTTAATTTTAGATTGTGATAATTTAAAAATGTGTTAATATTTAGTAGTTCGATAACAGAGATCATTTATATTTGTTCTAATGAATTTGATGCTATTTTTAGATTGGAATCATTTGCATACAGGCAAAGGTTATTGTGTGGAACATGTGTCAAAGAAAGTGGCATATTTTTATGTAGCATAGAAAAAGCAGAGAACCCAAAATCGATCCTTGCGAGACCCCAAGTCACTGGCTGCAATTTGGATGCATCCAAATGCAAAAACTGAACATCCATTACAATTTGTAACAAGCAAAATTATACATGTAACAATCATGTTATATGATTTTCAGTGAGAAAATGTTTGCAACCACTAATAATTAGTGAGAACACGTTCAATTAATTTGCAAAAAGTGTTTGACAGAACAACTTTTTATAATTTTTCAGGAAACAGTATATTTGTCGTTCTTTCTAAAAAAAACTGAGTTAAAAAATTGCATATAGGCAACAAAAAAGCTGAAAATTGTTCTCAAATTATTTTTTTTAAACTAGCTTTACCATGAAAATCCCTTTCTTTCAAACTAGTTTCTGCAGTCTTGAATTACACAATTTTTTTACATAATGTATAAACATACAGTAAAGGAGTAGTCAGATTTCAAAAGATTAAGGTATTGCATTGGACTTGGTTGGCTCCAGTAAGTATTAAAAATTGTATTAAAACTATATTATTTTTTTTCTTTTAGACTTGATTACTTACCGTGTACTGGACCTCAATTCAAAGGACTTCATCAGTAGATACTCTACATTTGGAAAAATATTTTCTAATAACTGTATGTCTTGTTTGCTTGGAGAGAAGCTGAGGATGGATGAAATACTCCCAAACACTTTAGTGTTAGCTTCCTTTGGCTGCATCACAATTGCCTAGAATGCAATTTAGTTTGCTTATTTCAGGGATTTTATATGATAAATAAATAAATGACTAAATGATTTATTTTTCCAATCAATAATGACTATAACTTAATTACATTTGGTTGGTTTGGAAAATGACTGGCCAATTTTTCAAGTAATATGGCCAGTTTTATATATATTTGAGTCTAGCATTAGAATATTAGATGAAAAGAAAAAAACATACACCTATTGTGGTATGTATGACAAATAGTTCAATTTACTTTTAAAACAAAAAAGGAATATCATTTATAATAAAAAATACAACAATAATTATACAATGCAATACTGACAAGAAGCTTTAATTACTAGACATAAAATGAATAATGATTTCAATAATAGAAAGGGTTAATTCTAATATTAAATGTAACTATATGACAGATGATAAGTTATTGAATAATTTTACTATGAGTTACTATAGTAAGATGTTATTTAAAAAATCATTTTTAGGTTAGGTTAAAGGGCACTAGGCCAGGAATTAATATATTGGAGAGATAGGACATCAGCAAACATACCTTAAAAGACAAGTTCACTAACACCAGAGTAGTAGTAACAAACACAAAATAAACACAATCTCACAAATTTTCAATACCACTATATTTTCTTCAGGTGGGGGAGAGGGAGAGGGAGAGGGAGAGGGAGAGGGAGAGGGAGAGGGAGAGAGAGAGAGAGAGAGGAGAGAGAGAGAGAGAGAGAGAGAGAGAGAGGGAGGAGGGAGGGAGGGAGGGAGGGAGGGAGGGAGGGAGGGAGGGAGGGAGGGAGGGAGGGAGGGAGGGAGGGAGGGAGGGAGGGAGGGAGGGAGGGAGGGAGGGAGGGAGGGAGGGAGGGAGGGAGGGAGGGAGGGAGGGAGGGAGGGAGGGAGGGAGGGAGGGAGGGAGGGAGGGAGGGAGGGAGGGAGGGAGGGAGGGAGGGAGGGAGGGGAGGGAGGGAGGGAGGGAGGGAGGGAGGGAGGGAGGGAGGGAGGGAGGGAGGGAGGGAGGGAGGGAGGGAGGGAGGGAGGGAGGGAGGGAGGGAGGGAGGGAGGGAGGGAGGGAGGGAGGGAGGGAGGGAGGGAGGGAGGGAGGGAGGGAGGGAGGGAGGGAGGGAGGGAGGGAGGGAGGGAGGGAGGGAGGGAGGGAGGGAGGGAGGGAGGGAGGGAGGGAGGGAGGGAGGGAGGGAGGGAGGGAGGGAGGGAGGGAGGGAGGGAGGGAGGGAGGGGAGGGAGGGAGGGAGGGAGGGAGGGAGGGAGGGAGGGAGGGAGGGAGGGAGGGAGGGAGGGAGGGAGGGAGGGAGGGAGGGAGGGAGGGAGGGAGGGAGGGAGGGGAGGGAGGGAGGGAGGGAGGGAGGGAGGGAGGGAGGGAGGGAGGGAGGGAGGGAGGGAGGGAGGGAGGAGGGAGGGAGGGAGGGAGGGAGGGAGGGAGGGAGGGAGGGAGGGAGGGAGGGAGGGAGGGAGGGAGGGAGGGAGGGAGGGAGGGAGGGGAGGGAGGGAGGGAGGGAGGGAGGGAGGGAGGGAGGGAGGGAGGGAGGGAGGGAGGGAGGGAGGGAGGGAGGGAGGGGGAGGGAGGGAGGGAGGGAGGGAGGAGGGAGGGAGAGAGAGAGAGAGAGAGAGAGAGAGAGAGAGAGAGAGAGAGAGAGAGAGAGAGAGAGAGAGAGAGAGAGAAGAGAGAGAGAGAGAGAGAGAGAGAGAGAGAGAGAGAGAGAGACTGAAATGGCTTCCACTATTGCTGGGTAGGGTGGCTGTGGTGGGGGTTGTATATCCATAGAGCAACACTCACGTATAGATGCATTATTTCAGTTAGTATATTTATGAAATTTGCAGATGGGGAAATGGTTGAAGGGAAGTGGTCTATTTTGGGGAGTGGGGGTTGAAGGGAAGTGGTTAAAGGGAATCTGAACATAAGATAGACCACTTCCCTTCAACCATTTCCCCATCAGCAAACTTCATATATATACTAACTGAAATACTGCATCTAGACTAGACTACAGCAAGGCCTTTGATTGCCTTGGACATAATCTTGTTACAACAAAACTTGAACACTTAGGAATAAGAGGGCCTGCAAACAAGTGGTTTCTAAGCTACCTCTCTGGACGATCTCAACTGGTGGAAATAAAGCATACAATAAATAACGTGACAACTACTACCCGTTCCACACTGCTACCAGTGAAAAGAGGTGTTCCGCAAGGATCAGTCCTGGGCCCAGTTATCTTCATACTCTTTACCAATGATTTCCCAGACTATGTCCAAGGTTCAAATACTAACACTAACTGCCTTATGTATGCCGACGATTCAACACTAGTAATAAACAGCAATACAGCTACAGAACTCTCCTCAAGTGCATCCAAAAGCCTAAAATCTGCTATAAGATACTGCAAAGCAAACAACCTTGCCGTAAACCACACTAAAACAGTATAGATTAATTTTAGCAAGAGGAAAGAACAAGCAATAAACATACCAAACATCCAAGTAGACAGCCATGTAAGGTTCCTTGGCGTAATACTGGATAACAATCTTTCTTGGAATGAACATGTGAACGGGCTTTGCAGAAAGGTGAGCACGGGAGTGTATGTCGTGAGACGGATTATGCAGATAGGAGGAGTAGAAGCCGCAAAAACAGCATACCACGCTATAATAGAATCACACCTCAGATATGGGCTTATTGTGTGGGGCGGGTCATCAAACAACAACCTAGCCAGACTCCTCCTCCTTCAAAAAAAGGCCATTCGAGCACTAGCCGAGCTCCCACCACTCCACAGCTGCAGAGAAGCATTTCAATCATTAGGAATTCTCACTGTCACAGCCATATACATTCAAGAGGTCATACTCCGTGTGGATAAATTAAGTTTTCGAAGAATGGGAGAGGTCCATGTATACAACACACGCCACACAGCTGAATATGTACTACCACATCATCGTACAAGCTTATATGAGAAGAAACCATCCTACATCGGCCGGAAACTTTGGAACATGCTACCCCAGAACATACAAACTCTAAAGGGGAAGACCTTACAGAAGAAGCTATGAGACTATCTAATCAACCACCCAGTCTATACTATGGAAGAGTTCATGGCACTGTGACAAAAAATTGTACTTATTTTTCATTACTTGTATTCACTATTCATCTCTCATTTTTGCATTGTAACTATCACAAATTTGACGCATTACTGTTCTTAATGATCATGTAATAAAGATATTGTCTATTGTCTATACCTGAGTGTTGCTCTATGGATGTACAATCCCCACCACAGCCACCTACCCAGCAATAGTGGAAGACATTTCAGTCTCCCTCCCTCCCCCTCTCTCTCCCTCCCTCCCTCTCCCTCTCTCTGTGATATTGAAAATTTGTGAGATTGTGTTTATTTTGTGTTTGTTACTACTACTCTGGTAAAGTAACAGACACAACCTTACCTTGTTTTTATAGACAACTAAAAACACATATTTCAAATATTGACAAACGGCTGCCATTTTCCCAAATGGCGGTCAAACTTAGTTTTTCTTATGGAACACCCTATATTTTATGATTTTTTTAGATATAAATAGTAATTTAAAATTCCTTTTGTATTCTTGGAAGTTTTTCGTTATTTTGCTTAATAACGTAAATATGACAGCTCAAATTGTTCAGAATCCTTATGGAGTTTAACATTGAGAAAATAACTTTTTTAATATGCATTCAAAAAATTACCTAATTTTGAAACATTACCACATAATTTGGAAAATACATGCTTATCTATTCTTTTCCTCAGATTTAACACATTGTATATATTATAGCACATAAATTGAAACGAATGTGTTACTATTTTGTTATAGATAAATTGATGTTGGCAGCACCGTTACCATTATCAGCTGTTTAATTAAACTTCCAATTGAGATCGATAGCTATAATAGAAATTTACTTACACAGCTGATAATGGTAACAGTGCTGCCAACATCAATTTATCTTTGACATAATAGTAACACATTTGTTTCAATTTATGTGTTACAATTTAATACACAATGTGTTAAATCGATAAAAAAAGAATAGCTAAGCATGCATTTTCCAAATGTATGTGGTATATATATCGTACGGTTTGTTGTCAGCTACCATTTATTAATTTTAAAGCTGCGATGTATATTTGGATAAATATCCAAAAGTCATGATTGTATATTCATTAATAATAAAATGTAAAGTGCTCCTGTCAAAAGCTAAGTTCAATTCATCGAGCCATCTAAGACCTGCTTCACTGATTCTGTGTATTCTGGCCAAACCCTCTGTAAATTATTATTTAAAGCTGTACGTACACCCTGGGTAGTTCTAAACGAGCTAAAAATCTGGTAGCTGGACTATCACGATTTTGTGATCTCCCAGCTATGGCAGCTACAAAACATGTATGTGGTAATGTTTCCAGATTGGGTCATTTTTGTATGAATATTGAAAAATTTGTTATCTCAATGGTAAACTCCATAAGGAATCTGAACATTTTGAGCTCTCGTATCTATGTAATTAAGCAAAATATTGAAAATCTGCCAAGAATAAAAAGTCTAAAATTACTATTTATATCTAAAACAATTATAAAATATAGGGTGTTCCATCAGAAAAACCAAAGTTGACCGATATATTGGAAAATGGCAGCCATTTAAAAAAAAAATTTAAATATGTATTTTTAATTGTCTTTAAAAACAAGTTAAGGTCTCCATTTAAAGTTTTTTGTAAGACTTATAGTTTCCAAGATCACAATGGTGGCCTATTTAAAACTTACAGCACCACTGTATGTGTTGGGGTGGGTGGGTGGGTCAGTACCAATGTCTGTGTAGCGGTCGGTAGGTGGGTCAGTACCACTGTCTGTGTAGGGGTGGGCGTGTGGGTCAATACCAATGTCTGTGTAGTGGTGGGTAGGTGGGTCAGTACCACTGTCTGTGTAGCGGTGGGTGGGTGGGTCAGTACCACTGTCTGTATAGGGGTGGGTGGATAGGTCAGTATCACTTTATATATAGGATTGGGCAGTAGATCAGAATTTGTTCAGATTTGATCAGTGTTCTTCAGAAGGAAGAATTGTAGACCAGGGGTATGTTGTAAAGGTGTTACCTGACCCAAACTTTACACCGAGAGACTGATTACTTTGCCCAGTTTTACCCCTGGGCCACCATATTAAAACAGTTTTACACACTGTTTTTTTTCCAAACAGGAACTGTTAATTATTTGACAATATTACAGAGTAGACTCAACATCCTCCACAGATAACATGCTTAAAAGAAATCCTCATAACATTAGTAGCACTATAAGCATTAGTGGCATACTGAACTGAAGGATTTTTACTTGCTGGTATGTTTTGTATAATGTCATCAAAACCAGGGCCTGATTTCCCTATAGGCCCGTCTATGGGTGCAAGCTACCAGGGGGCGCATGGCCGAGAGAAAAATTTTTTTTTAATCTAGAGATAAAAATAAATAGCCATAACACCGTGATGGCTATTTATTTTTTAATTTATAATTAAACTAATTTAATTAATTTAATTAATTAATTAAACACGTATTTTTTTAATTGATTTAAAAGATCAGGCTAATAAAGCATTCTGATTTTGAAGCTCATTGGAACAAATAATTGTTGTTAAAGTTGAACTATTTCTCAACATTATGCATCAATTTTGTTACAACAATGATCTCAAAACATGGGAGAACTGGCTGGAGGGATATCGTCGAGCTGTATACATAGTATTGCCACTACCAGCCGTATGCAACTCCCATGTTCCTCGTATAGAGGAGGGTGACCGTCTTAGTGACACCAAATAACTACAGACTGCTCCGTGATTCCTCGTGGCACTTGCTATCCTCATTCTTTCGATTCATCCATTTCATTTTCTCCTTGCTAACATAACCTCGAACATAAACAGACCAATTATAGGTGTGTTCTCAATGCATAAACTTAAATATGACTCCTAATCATTAAACAATTATTTTTATTTTTTTCTAGTTATTTTAGAAATTAAAGAGCAATGGTTTATTAAGGTATAAACCTATAGTAGTACAAAGCATATACTATAGTATAGTATAGCATATACTATACTATAGTAAAACACAGCAATAATAATAAAGAACAGAAAGCTATGTGGTCCTCATCAATTAAGTCAGATCAGTAGACAGGTCTGCACAAGAGCTCAGTGGACAAGTCTGTACAGTATAACATTATGAAGTCCTCTCTTCAGCACCTGGCATATTTTGCTCAGTCGGTCTAGATACTTCATAATATGTAGCTATGTAGCTAGGCTACTTTGAAGTTTAACATTTTTTAATGTTATTAAGTAAGTGCAAATATTTAATTGACCAATTTACAGCTCTATTGTATATTACATTCTGACTAAACTTGTACATACATTTTATTTTATTTTTATTAAAATGGATGAACAATGTTCCATTGGAAAGTAGTTAGTAAGATTGTTACAAATCCTTTTATGGTCCAATTTCAAAAACTCTGAAACATTTAAATGAGTTTGAAGAAAATGTTGAAAAGTTGTTTAAATTTATAGTAAGTTCTTCTTAAAAGATTTATACTCACGTATTTCAACAATACGTGAGTACCATGATGAGAAATACATATTACAACCATATTTTTGGTAAATATTGCTCTGATCCATTAAAAGTTCATAAAAAGCCTTTTTAAGAGCCTAAAAGAGAAATAAAAGTTGATCAACTTATTTATTCTTGTTAAATCCAATTATGTCTGAAACAAAACTTAAACAATCCCTGGAAAAGCTCTGTGCCCAAAATGTTTTTCAAATTCTCTTCCCTTGTCAAGAAAGAACAAAATTATCAATATACACTGAAACACTTCTAACCAGACTTGATAACTGTGTATTAGAAAATGTACAAGGAGATTTCATAGCATTTCAGAAAACATAATTAGGTTCCATGTTACATCATAAACACCGATTTATGAAGTTCATAATGTCAATAAAATTGCTTCATTTACATTAAGAGTAAATTACATTGTTACGTGTGCGTGAGTTTGTAATGAACAGTAGTAGCTTGCAGATATTGAAAAAGTATGCTAGGAAAATAATGATATGTGTGAAGTTTATCAACCAGCTGGACCATGAACATAATTTTAAAAATCAACCAGCGATATAATTTGGATCCCATTAAAGATTTTTGTACAGAAAAACTTTCAGAGCTCTAACTTACCAAAGGTACTGGAAGATTGTATTCTATTCCACAAAAGAAATCCGAAAAAATAAGCCTACTTCTAAATATTAATATGAGTTAGAATAAAGTGAGGTAAACTTAAAATGTGTGGAGCGGTTTCAGATATTTTAAGGAATTTTAAAAAATATATCTCTCATTATTGATTATTTTGGGACCATCTATATGCAGGGTGTCCCTGAATATAGAACTCTCTGAGGATCTTTTTATGTATTAATTGTGGGTAAAAACAAGACATAATATCATATTTAAAATTGCCAAATCACCTCAGGTACCTGTACAGCCGCCATTTTTTATTTTTTACAAATTATTTTTTATTTTTAAAACAATTTAACCTATAGAGTTCAAATTTGGTATACACATCAATAAAAACATTTTCTTACTGAAATAAAAAAATCAAAAACCTTTTTTAATTATTTTCAAAATGGCGGCACTTTGACATTTTTGATCCTTAATAACTTTTAGAAGGTTAGGAATACAACAAATCACAAGAATACAGTTTTTTGCAAATTTTCTTTGCAATCCAAAAATGTAACGTTGTATGAAATCGGACGACAAACACCTGAGATTTGAATATTTTTGTATTTAATCAATTATGTGTGAATGTGTACAGTCATGGTTTCGTTCCGCGCGAGTCAACCACAACAATACATCTGCGATCTACTCTGTTTACTTTTATCCAAAACACTACAATAAAGTGATTTGAGACATTATTGTAATGAAAATGCCCTTAGCAGGCAAACGGAAAGAAGTTGTGAATGATTTTCCTTGTTATTAAATTAAAAATTAATTGTAACCTTAAGTAGTGCACTAGAAACTAGAATTTTCTTAAATTCTAGGTTTGTAGAGTTGTTGAAGGTACTGGAATTATTAAAGAAAAATAGTAATTGTCTGCTGTGCGCCAGTAACTTTCCAATCGTATTTTCCTTTGCAATCAATAAGAGAGCGAAATTTTGACATTGTTTCTAATGTGAAAATAAATTTAATTAAAGTTTCAATTTATAATCTAAGGTTTTTTTTACCTGTTTTATGTCTACAACTTGCTTTGCATCACAAATAAATTTTACAAAATTTCAAGTTGTTAGGTTACTACTTCAAGTTAAAATTAATTTTTAATTTAATAACAACGAAAATCATCCGCAACTTCTTTCCGGTTGCTTGGTAAGGGCATTTTCATTACGATAACGTCACACATCACTTTATTGTAGTGTTTTGGATGAAAGTAATCAGAATAGATTACTTATGTATTGTTGTGGTTGACTCGTGTGGCACACCATGACTGTACACGTTCTCACTTAAATGATTAAATACAAAAATACTCAAATCTAAGTTGTTTGTTGTCCGATTTCATACAACATTACATTTTTGGATTGTAATGAAAATTTCCAAAAAAGAGGTATTCTTGTGATTTTTTTTTTTTTTTTTCCTAACCTATCAAAAGTTAATAAGGATCAAAAGTTTCAAAGTGCCGCCATTTCGCAAATAATTAAAAAAGGGGTTTGAAATTTTTTATTTCCTTAAGAAAATGGTTTTATTAATGTGTATACCATATTTAAACTCTATAGGTTAAATAGTTTTAAAAATAAAAATAATTTGTAAAAAATACAAAATGGCGGCTGTACGGGTACCGAAGGTGATTTGGAATTTTTAAATATGATATTATGTCTTGTTTTTGAGCCATAATCAATACCTAAATTGATCCTCAGAGTTTAGAGACACCCTGCATATATTAATAAATAACTTAACACAACATTCAATCTTAACTTTAGATACTTTCCAATAACACCTTCATTAGAGTAATTCACATTAAATTAACATTAGTGAAAATGTGTTTTTTTTTCCTTTACTTTTGAAAATTCATAACTTTGCTCTGAGTCAAATATCAATGAAGAAATTTCTCAACTACTTTAGTATCATATATGTACTTGCTGTGCAAAAATCAGTTTTTACATCGGGTCCCACCAGAGATATAGAACTTAAAACTTACAACAATTTAAAACATTCATATTTCAAAAATTCATAAAAAATAAGGTAACGTATTATAAGGCTTAAACTTTATTTTATCTTAGTAAACTATGCCATCTAACTGAACAAAAAGTTTGAACTATGATAAATCACCTCTTCTTTGTTTGTTAAGCTCCCAAAAAGTGAGATTTCCCCAATTTTCAACACCAAACTTTGGAGGCTATTTTGGGAATAAAACTTTGCATTTAGGTGAAAACTCAAAAGAATTCACTGAAATGACAAAAAACATGACTATAAATAATAATGACATTCTTGTCAGTTTTGATGTAGTTAACTTATTCACTAATATTCCGGTAAAAGAAACTCTAAGAATAATCGAAAACAGGCTTAACCAAGACACTAAACTTTCAGAACGTACCAAACTCCCCATAAATGTAATAATGGAACTTTTACAGCTTTGCACTGAATGTAATCACTTTGAAATAGAAGGTCAAATATACCACCAAGATGATGTTACGGCAATGGGTACCATCACCTATTTTCACCAATATCTACATGGAAGAGTTTGAGGAACAAGCAATTGCTTCCTCAAGTCTCAAACCTAAGGTTTGGCTTAGGTACGTGGATGACACATTTGTCTGCTGGAGTCACAGTGAACCTAATTTAGAAGAATTTTTAAAACACGAACAAGTTTTCACTCACCATTAAATTCACCATGGAAAAAGAAATAAAAATAAATTATCATTTTTGGATGTAAATGTAGAAAAAACAAAACATGTCCTTAAAACACCAGTCTACAGAAAACAAACTCACCCAGACAAACACCTAAATTTCAATTCTAACCACCCACAAACTGTTAAAGAAGGTGTAGCCTTCTCTCTCTTTGATAGGGCCCGAGCCATATGCTCAGACAAAACTAAACTAAATAATGAACTCAAAAATGTCTCCAAAGATCTCATAAACAATGGCTACCCTCAGTCTCTCATAAACAAATGCAAACAAATAAGAAAACACAAACAAACACCCACTGACACAGAAAAACCTAAAGCATTCCCGTCCATTCCACATACGCCTAACCTTTCAGAAAAAATAAGATGCATAGCTAGAAAATACAAAATCAGAACATCATTCAACACACAAAACACATTAAGAAAGTCTTAAACTAAAACTAAACCAAACAATTAGGAGCAATCCTCCAAAAACGTAGTATATTGCATTACTTGTGAATGCAATGAAAAATACATAGGGCAAACAAAAAGACCACTGGAAGTTAGGCTAAAAGAACATAAAAATAACATTAAAAAAGGAGACACTACACATTCGAAATTAGCTGAACATGCCTGGAACAATGAACACAGATTTAACTGGGATAACACTAAAATACTTCACAGGGAACCACATTTTTTTAAACATAAATTCATTGAAGGTGCCTTTATGAAACTAAATAATGAACAAGTAATCAGTCAAAGTAGCATAGAAGTTAGACCCATGTGGGTTCCTTTACTTAAAAACACACTTGATAAAAAGTTCAGTACACTAATGACATCATCTAACCAGAATCCTACACCACCTGCACCTACAACAACAAAACACCCTATGAAGCTCTGTCCCCGTACCTGAGTCACCGCATTCCTGGTGATCTCGGAGCGTACGTCTCTGACCACGTCTGTCTGTGGATAGTTCTTGTGAAGTGTAGTGTGTATATTTGTCTTGTCCCTGTGTTTTATCACCTTGGAGGTAACTTTTTAGACACTGCATTTGGATTAAATAATCCTCACTTTGTGCCTGGGACGTCTAGACGCCATCGTCACTGCGGGTTGTAAAACTTCATCATTTTGTAATATTTGATTATTGTATTGTTTTATTCCTACTAATGGTTGTCTTTTCAGGTTAAAATGTAATTGTAATGGTAATTTAGATTAGATAGTAGTCTCAGTCCTTCCGAGTCACAAATATCATTTTTGTGCATGCTTAATGTTATTTTAAATTAATAAGTGAAGTGCCGGCATGGTGGCTCAATGGCTAAAGGCTTCGGACTGCGGAGGGCAAGGTCCAAGGTTCGAATCCCCACTGAGCCAACGGCCGGTACTTCACTCGTTGAATAAAGTTGACGCACAAGCCTGTAGGCCCATGTCAACTGGCGAGTGAAGTTAAAAAAAAAAACCATATATTTATTTTATTTTTGATTAGTTAATGTAATCTCATTTCAGTTTGGAATATTAATTTAATTGTGTTTTAATATTTTTCGTTGATATCGTGATCTTGGAAGCACATAATTTGTTGTAATAATTTTACCCAGTTAACATTTTTTTTATATTTAGTAGAAGTTCATTTTGTTGTACCCCATTCTAGGATCTAGGTTAAAATGTAGATAATTATTAATGTAGATAAGTTTATTAGTTTAAGAACGTTGTTTTATAACATGTTTGTGTAGATGTAATTTAGTTTTTAGCACTTGAAAAAGATTTGGGTTTTACTAAATCGATACGTCATGATTGGTATTTTTCATGTAATGATGGCAAATGTCCAACAACCTTTAACTTCCTCTTCCTTTTTGTTGTTCCTCCATTTATACTGGTAATGATGCACTCTCTTGCCACCTCTGAAAATATAACTTTTTGTTGAAAAAGTGGTGAAATATAAGTTTATATCTCTTGAGGAGGTTGATTTAATCTGTGGAAAACTCGTTTTTTACTGAAAAATCGAAAAACTAGATTTTCATTTAATAGTGAAAAAACCAACTTTATACAATTTTTTATTTTTCGACAAATTTTTTTTCGTTTCACATGTTTTTTATGCTGAACACAAATATATAATAGGTTTTGCAGTTAAATTATTTTTTTCAGCCAGGAAAATGCATTTTTTACTGACCTAACCAAACATAACCTAACTTATCCTAGTCATCCAACAAAAATTCGTAATTTCCATTAAATTCGAGTACATGGCTTCCGTGACAGCCTGAAAACTTATCCAAATTCTTTAAAATTTATTTTCATTTTATTTTATTTATTTATTTATTCACGGATAGCACCATTTGTACATACACATACAATAAATAGGCTTGATGGTAAACGACAGTTACAAGCATTTCTTAGTATAGTCAATAGTCAACATCTCTTTATTCATGATAGTACAAGTGTACATGAATGGTGTCAATAAATCAAGGATATACATATTTTCTTATATGTGTAACAATATTATGAAACCCTCTAAATCTACAATCAACCATGAGATTAAACCAACAAATCAAAAGCTATAAACTGAATCACATATTAAACTAAAATAGGCTAACTAATCAAAAAATTTGTCAAAATTATAGATTGATTTGTCTATTAAATATGTTTTCACCTTATTCTTAAAAGTAGTGAGGTTGGCAATCTGTTTAATTTCCAAAGATAATTAAAGGATGATTAAAAAATCTAATACCTAAATAACTTGGTTTTTTGGAATATAATTCTAATCTATGTCTATTAAAAATCGGTTGATGTCTGTGTCTAGTATTATATTCGTGGGTGGAACCTAATTTGGGTAGTTGTTCAAAATTGATTTTGATATGGATTATTAGCTGATAGATATACAGTGCATAGATGGTTAAGAAGCCTAATGATTTAAAGTGTTCTTTGACCGAATCTTGATGTTGTAACTTAAGAATGACTCTAATTGCTTTTTTTTTGTAGAACAAGTATTCTGTTCAAGTTATTGTTTGTAGTTGCACCATACAAACACAATCCAAAGGATATATGTGATTCAATTAATGCAAAATAAATCTGTTTAAGAGTTTTTAGACTGCTAAATTTGGCCATTTGTCTCAGAGCATATAGTCCTGAGGAAATTTTAAAACAAACTTGGTTAATATGATAATTCCAATTTAGCTGATTGTCGATATTTAAGCCTAAAAACCTAACTGTGCTTACTTCTTCCAGTCTGTCCTTACTCATAAAAATATTAAGATCTTTATTAGAGATTGTATTAGATGGTAAAAAAGTCATAAATTTAGTTTTTAATGGATTAGGAAGAAGATTAAAATTTTGCAAATATTGGGAAACTATTGAAAGATTTGTATATGTGTTTATTTCTATCTCTTGAGATGATTTACCTACAAATTTAAAGTTTAAGCCATCAGCGTATAGGCTAATTTTATTAGGGGTGTCGACTACTGCAGGCAATCCTGTTAAATACGCTAAAAATAGGACCGGTCCTAAAATGGTCCCCTGTGGTACGCCATAGTTAATTAAATTTAATTTGGATTTAGCTGCTGTCATACAATTGTATTTATTTAAATATTGTATTTCTACATATTGCTTCCTACCAACTAAATATGATTCAAATAATCGCAAGCCTGTGTTTCTAACTCCTAATATTGACAATTTATTTAATAGAATGTCATGAGAGACACTATCAAAGGCTTTAGCCATATCCATAAGTACACCCACTACTGAGAGTTTGGAGTCCATAGAATCAATGACAGATTCTATGAAGTCAATACCTGCACTAACTACTGATTTCCCTGCCCTGAAACCAAATTGTTGGTCATCTAGTATATTGTTTTTTTCTAGGTAACTAGTGAACTGTAGAGATTTGACTCTCTCGTAAATTTTTGAAAAAGAAGAAATTAATGACAATGGCCTGTAGTTAGCTATTTCCTTAGGGTCTCCATTTTTAAAAAAGGGCTTAACTTTAGAAATTTTTAATTTTTCAGGATATATGCCTGTAATTAAAGCAGAATTTATGACATGAAGCAGGGCCGGAACAAGGGGGGGGCAGAGGGGGCGGTTGCCCCGGGCGGCAGGGCTGAGGGGCGGCAAATTCTGGTTGCAGAAAATTTGTTTAATACAGTTTGTAAAAGTTTTTAATGAGCCAAACGTCATAAAGGAACGTCAATTAAGTAATTTCAAAACTGCATAACGTAATAAACAAACAATAATTTTACAATAGCAATCAATATAATAATTGCAACGGAGTAGAAAACACTGAGAGCCCTAATAGCATAGTTAGCAGCACAGCAAAGTTTGTTTACAATTTCAGCTGATCGCCATCCCAGTCAAGGCGCCATGCCGTGCCGCCGCCCCCCCCCCCTCCCACTCTACAAAGGAACGCACCGCTCCCCCTTCCACACCACTCGCTATCAGCGCACAGGTTCACGCTTGAAAAGTTCACGTTGTGACTTGTACTGTTTATATCAAAACTACTGCGTACTGCGTCTTTTGTTGCGTTGCGTAGTGCAACTACTGTGTTCCGTGTTTTCTGCTGTCGTCTAGTTTTTTCCTTCTACATGCTTAATTATCATCTGTTATCGCACTGGTAATAATGTAATGTTTACTTCTTTTTACTGTTGCCTTGTTGTTTAATATAACATGGATGGTCGAAAAAGGCTTAGTGGAGCACAGTACAAAAAATCAGCTAAAGGAAAGAAGAAGAGGCAAGACGATGTATTATCAAAGACACGGAAAATTGACCTGTTTTATAAAAACACTGTAACTGCAAAAAATGGTAAGTATAACAAACTCAAAACTCATTGTAACGTTCAATGGTTCTGTTGTTTACATTAAAGGGTACAGTTTTTAGTCTTTTATATAAATAATACTCTTATTCTGGTAACTTTGTAACATAACATAACCAGTAGTTTATACAATATAATGGTGAAAAAAATGTAAACTTAAATATTATAAATTTTTGTTTGATATAAATGTTTCATTTTTGATATTATTAACACGTATAAACTATTTTATGTTAATTAAATTTCAAAAACTAAAACTGCAATAATTAAATTTTTTCTTTAAAATTTTAAAACTTATATTTAGTTTGATTATTTTTCTTAGAAAAAAATATAAAACACTTTTGTTAGTCTCTCTGAGAACAAAACAATGGCTGAAATCATTGACCTATTTGATTTTATAAAAATTGGCTCACATGTACTTGGATCTAAAATCGTATATAATTTTATTTTATGCTAAAACTTGGTGATTTAGTTTTAAAATAATTTGGTTTAGTTTAATAATATGAGTTTGAACAAATAAGCAAGTACCAGCTGATTTACAATAAATGGTTTGTTACAAAATGCGGGGTTGGCTATACACTTTCGGTTTATATGGACAATTTTGACTTAGTTTAGCCACTAGTCGCCATTTTCTATTTTTCACAGAAAACTTTTTATTTTTGTTTTGAAATCCTTCAACGTATGAAATTGAAATTGGGTATACAGGTTAAGATAATAAAAGTAAAATCAGGAAAAAATATCATTGTTTTTCATTCTTTAAAAACAAAATGGAAGCCATTAGAAATCTTTGAATACAAATATCATTGAAACAGATAGTTTCAAAGAAAATCTATTTATTTTGTTTTAACCTTTTACTATACTCCCTCTAGCCACTCATTTTCAGCTTAACTCTAAACTCTGACATTTTTTAGCACAAATGACGTGAATTATATTTGTTTGCGTTTTTTACAGATGATAATGAACCCTCGTTTGGGCCCAGTACTACAAATGCTACTGTCACCGCTTCTGAGTCCAGTTCAGTTGATGAAGAAAAGTTAAATCATGAAGATGGAATGTCACCATCACCTTCACTTCCTGATCCTGAGACATCTAACTCTAACTCTGGTCATAATCAAGACTCGTCCCCGTCGGCTTCTAAAACTACATGTGAGTTTGATTTTAATTTCAACGACCCTGGCACCTGGCCAGAAACAATTTCTGACTCTCAAAGGTGCTATATTGTAAAAATGAGAGCGGAAAATGAATACGAACCTGACCTTTCTAAAAGCTTACGAGAAAGCCGAACCCTGACAAAAGGCTGGTTTACAAGAAAGTTAGGAAATGGAACTAAAGTTAAAAGGTCGTGGTTAGGTTACAGTGAGACTCGTAATGCTTTATACTGTATTCCATGTAGGTTGTTTTCTAATACAATACCATTAACAGAAGCTAAGTTATCTTCCCTTTGCAAAAATGAAGGATTTGTTTCATGGAAGAAACTAAGTGACAAAATACCTGATCATGACACTGCACCATACCATCAAAACTGCTTTGGCCAATGGAGGGCTCTAGAGGCTACTCTTTTACCAGGGAAAGGGGGGTATTGACAAAAAATTGCAAGACCAAATAAACAAAGAAATATCTCATTGGAAATCTGTCTTGCACAGCATAGTTGATGCTATCTTGTTCCTAGCTAAACAAGGCAAATCTTTTAGAGGAACACATGAAACTAAAGATTTTGGTGCTCCAGATAGTGGATCTTTTTTAAACACCATTGACCTTATTTCGAGGTACAATGTGCATCTTTGTCAACATATTGAGCGACATAAGAAAGGTCAGGTTTCCTACTTTTCACATCAAATACAGGATGAATTTCTAAATATTATAGCAACCGAAATCAGAACAGATATCGTCAAGGACATTAACAATGCAAAGTATTATTCATTGATATTTGACTGCACTCCTGATATCAGTCACAATGAACAAATGACTGAAATCCTTCGATATGTCAAACCAAACAGCTCAGAGGTTGAAGAAAGTTTTTTGGATTTTTTTACAGTAAGCAACAAAACAGGCAAAGGACTTACACAAGAAATTCTTGAAAAAGTTGAAAAAGATGGGCTTGATATAAAAAATTGTAGAGGACAGTCCTATGATAATGGAGCCAACATGGCTGGGAAGTACAAAGGGGTTCAGGCTAGAATTCTAGAGAAAAATGAACTAGCCAATTTCGTGCCCTGTGTAGCCCATTCGTTGAATCTGGTAGGAGTGCATGCAGCAGACGCTTCAGTTGAAGCACAAAGCTTTTTTGGAACTTTGGGGAGTTTGTACAATTTTTTTGTTGCTTCCACTTCGCGATGGGAAATTCTAATGAAGCATGTACCGACAACTCTAAAATCACAAAGCAAAACAAGATGGTCTGCGAGAATCGAGGCTGTTGAAGCTGTGTACAAACACTTTGGCAAAGTCATAGAGGCACTAGAAGAAATCCTAGATCACCCTTTCTCATCATCTGACTCAAAATCAGAATCTAAATCTTTGCTTGACAAGTTGAAAACTTTTGAATTTATTGTTTTGTGTTGTTTTTGGTATTCACAACTGAAAAAGATTGATGGTGTTAATAAGTTTCTACAAAGAGAAGACTTAACAGTTGACCAGGCTTCCAGAAACATTCTAGGACTTTGTCAGTTTCTGAAAACTTCACGAGAGTATTCACCGTCTGAAGCACTTTCTGAAGCAAAGGTGATTGCACAAATGAATGATATATCTCCAGAATTCACAGAAAAAAGGAAGAGGAAAAGGAAAACAATGTATGACGAACTTTGTGAAGATGAAGCTGTAACCCGCACCCCTGAAGAGCTGTTCATTGCATCCATGCTGCAAATTTCTGATAGGTTGATCATGGAAATGAGCACCAGATTTAAATCATTAGAGAATATCAATGACAAGTTCGGGTTTTTGAATGGCGGCCAAATTAATGAAATGACCTTAGATGACTTAAAACTCAAAGCTGGTGAGTTGGCAGATACGTATAAGGAAGACTTGAACAAAAAGGAGTTGATATTTGAAATCGAAAGTTTTAAAGGCTTTGCATTAGGAGTAGATAATAACTTGAAAACGTCTAGTGCTTCCACTACACTAGAACTCATTTTAAAGAACAAGCTAGAAGAAATGTACCCGAATATTACAACAGGACTTAAAATATTCCTCACACTACCAGTATCAGTTGCTACCGGAGAAAGGAGTTTCAGCAAGCTCAAGTTGGTCAAAAATCACCTAAGAAGTTCTATGTCTCAACAAAGACTCACTGATCTTAGCATTATTACCATCGAACACAAGCGAGCCTCAAACATTAGCTTTGATAAAGTGATCAAAGAATTTGCGTCCAAAAAGAGTCGTAAAGTAATCATTAGAGATTAAGTTGTGACGCATCTAAAGTCTATACTACTACTACCTACATACCATTGTTATTTATAGTTTGAATATTTGTATAAATTATAATACTTTATAAAAACTATGTCAACTTTTCTTAATTTATTTGTTTACCTATTCCATTTTTGTTTAATTTGTGAGGGATTTTTTGTTGTGGGTGAAGGGGGGGAGGGGCGGCAAATTTTAGTTTGCCCCCCCTCAAAAATTGTCTAGATCCGGCCCTGACATGAAGTAATAGATTCAGAAGATATTGACGGGCATGCTTAATTACTGGCATGGGTACTTCATCCCAACCACTGGAGAATTTATTATCAAAAGTCATAATAATTTTATCCAATTCCTCATAGCTAATTGTATTTAGTGAAAAATAAGTATCATTGTTTTGAACGTTTCTGGTCGTTGATGGCAAAGTCAAACTATGAAATTTCTTAGCCAATACCTTTGGTAATATATTCGTCTTAACTACATTAGTAAAATAATCATTAATATTTTCACATACAGTACTAGGGTATCACCATTTTTTTTTAATTATTTATAATATTATCATCTTTTTTGTTTTTATTGCCAACCTCATTATTAATAATTTTCCAGGTAGTTCTAGGAATATTCCTCGATTTATTAATTAAATTATCAAAGTAACTTTGTTTAGTATTTAAGATAACTTGCTTGTAATCTTTTGTTAGACTATTCAAACTATCTTTCAAATTTGCATCTTTATATGTTCTTGTTGACTTACTTAACTCCATCATATCTTTCCTTCTTTCAATAATATCTTTTGTTATCCAGTTATCATTATACATTTTTATACGACTTCTAACTATAGGAAAACATAAATCAAAATAAAATTTAAATGTACTAAAAAACACATTAAATTTATCATCAACAAGAGACATAAAAACGTTGATCCAATTTTCTTTTTCTATTTTTTTACAAAAAAGCTCAATATTGTCACTGGTATATTTTCTAGTATAAGTAGTACTATTTTTATTAAGACAAGTATTGTTATTAATAAAATTATTAGTAGATAGCTGTAAAACTTGAGCATCATTATCAGACAGATTATTAATCAAGCCTGTAACCATGACATTTGATTGATTTATATTAGTGAAAAAGTTATCTATGGCACTACCTTTTGTTTTACAAACCCTTGTGGGAAAGTCAATCAGAGCAGACATATTATGAGAAGATAAAATATTCATTAATCTAATTAGGCAAGGTGATGTTACCAGAGCATCGATGTTAACATCTCCGGTTATCACAATATGTTTATATTTTTTATTAAGAATTTCCAAGGCTGAATCAAATTTATCTAAGAAAGATTTTTCAAGGCATGATTGAGGTGATCGATACACCCCTGCCAAAACAAATGAGTAGCTCCCAAATTTAATTTTACTCAAACAAAATTCAAATTCTTTTTCATTTGTTAAGGAGCTGATGGCCGGTAAAATAACTGTCTTTATCTTGATATTACTGGAGGTATTGGCAAGTATTAATACACCTCCTCCTTTTGATGATTTACGGGCATAAAAAGTTCCAACTTTAAAGTTTTTAATATTAAGGCGCTCGATTTCAGAATCAGTCATTTTATGCTCTGTGAGCACGACTAAGTCAGGGTTTATATCCATCAGTTCAACCGATAATATATTTATTCTAGACGGCAAGTGCTGAATGTTCTGATGTAAAATAGTTATTTTTGTTTTATTGACTTTCGATTGAGTTATAAAATTAGATCCTCTTTTCATTATGTCATCGAAACCAGCAGTAACTATGTCTTTGTCTGATTGCCTTAGTTTAAACCTGTGTCTGAACTTACATGGAAACAAAGTATAATAAACGTAATAACAAATTAGCTAAATATTTGGACATTGAAACTAAAAATATTATATGACTAAAATTACCGCTTACAACAATAGGTAATTAATGAACCAATAAGAACAAACAATATGCAAATTAATGTAAGAATAACAACATAACAATGACGCAACGCTATAACAACATAATAAATACAAGATAAAAAATAATCAAAAATGTCAACAATGAGATACAGGCAAAAATGACAGATATAAAAAAAAAACTAAAACATAATTTGCAGTACTGCTAGATAAAATTACAGTAATAACAACCAGCTAGGATAGCGAATCTTAAAATTGTGGGCAATATATGCAACTCACAGAGCAAAAGAAAACAGAAACATAGTAGACTTAACCCTCAAACTGGCAGTTATTTTTTCTAAAATGGCAGTCCATTTTTGCCTAATGTGCAGACGTTTGTTATAAAATTCATAAAAAATGGTTAAGGTTATCCACTATAAACCTATTTATACTAGGTATCAATATGTTCATAAATATGTAGGCTATCATATAAATTATGAATCATATCCAAACACCTTTTTTTCGTAGTATGTAACATATATGTAAATTTACAATCATGAATCATGAAAAGGGGGGGGAAGGTTACCCAATAGAAACAATGTTAGTATAGTAAAATAAAAAATGAGAAATAACCAAAATATTCTGAATTTCATCTAGTTTCAGGAAATACATACATACATTATTAATCATTCAGGCAAAAATAAATTTACTAGAAATTTATAATCATAAACACTACATCATCTGATCATTTGTTACCATGGAAACCTTATTAAAAAATGTTCTACAGAATTTAGTATAAAAATTACAGAGATCATTTTTATACTAAAATTCAGCTAAAATCATACTCTACCATGTAAATGAATAAATTATAAGGTTATTTAAATATTTATAGCCATAACAACAGTTATATACAAAATAGTAACTTTTAAGGTTATGACATACATAAACATTTTATGACCTATTATTTTTCTTATATATTACACTGATTTTTCTCTTTATGTTATTACTGTATATCACCAAATACACTCTCTAATACACACTGATCAATATATGTGATGTGCTCCAGGAAAAGGGACCTTATGATACATGACCAAAATTTTCAGTACAGCTGATTTTATGAAATAAGGTCAAAAACATCGATTTTTAGGTTTTTATTGAAATTAGTAGTAAATATGTTTCTCCACATAGAAAAACTATTTTTAATTTAGTTATTAATTGTAAAACAATTAAATAATCGGTTTTCGTGGACCCTTGCACGATTAAGAAAAGGGACCTTAACTTACTCCATTTAAATAGCATGGAAGTAAGTTAAGGTCCCTTTTACATTTCATACACTGTTGTATTTCCTTGGGGAATTATTCATGTAGGAAGAATAAGATTATTCCTCCATGGAATTATTATGACTTTTAAGTAACAATAAAATATTTTACCATAGATTAAGCCTATGTAAACTTAATCTATGATTTCACTATGTTTAGAGGGGGAATTTTTTTTGTTATGTCTTTCCACATCACTGTCTGAAAGTCAGCTGTTGTTGTTGACTGTATTGTTTACATGTTTGAATGCTAAAGATAAACAAGCTACTTTTCATGTTTTACCAGTAAATTGTTAAGGATGGAGGAAGATATAGCTCGAATAATAAATCGTTATGGTGGTGAAGGGATTCCTGAAGACCTTAGAGGGGTCTTTGAAGAAGGGGCAAACGCTATTATAAGCTATTTACATCATTATTTAGAACATCACGGTCTGGGAGAAAAAAATTTATACTTACATGCGGATAACTGTGTGGGCCAGAACAAAAACAATATTGTCACATGTTACTTGGCTTGGAGAATAATCAATAAGTTGCACACAAACATAACATCGTCATTTCTCCCAGTAGGCCACACAAAATTTGCCTGTGATTGGGCATTTGGGTTACTGAAGAAAAAAGTTAGAGTAGGGAAAGCAAGTTGTCTTGCTGATGTAGTTGAAATTATCTCAAACTCAACCCCTGTTTCCAAAGTTAACCAATCAGTATTGACAGGCAATGAACAGGGTGATGTTTACGTTAAAATGAACGACTGGCTTGGCTACTTTGCAAGAAAAAAATGGAAAGCGATTAAGAATATAACAACATACAACCATTTTTCTTTTAAGAGTGGGGATGAACATGTTGGCAAAGTGACATGTCAAATGACAATTGGGGGGCCAGCAGTTACTTTTACTATTACTAGCGACACAGGAATTATTGAAGACCACCCAACAGAAATTGTTCCTGAGGGGCTCTCCTGGAAACGGAAAAATTATCTATTTCAAAAAATTAGGCCTTACTGTGACGAAGCCCACAAAGACTTACTATGCCCAGATCCAGGCCCAGAACCCATTGCAAGTAGGCCTACTAATGAAGAAGTATTAACAGAGTTAGAAGAGGAAGAAGAAATATTATTGACTCCAAAGCCTAGAAAGAGAGCGCGGAAGCAACAAATCACCAAACCGAAAGCAGCCCAGGAACCCGGAACTTCGAAGAAGAAGAAAAAGTAAAGTTTTGACCTCATGTAAAAATTTTTTTTAAATATCACTCAGCATAAGTATCACCATAACAACTGTTTAAACTTTAATAACACAGCACATTGTTATGTAGAAAATGTAAATTTGAAAATTATTAAATTTTCTTCTAAAATATTTGAATTTTTTCATTACCCTTAGTCATTAATTTTTTATAAAATGAAAAAAAAGTGTTTCAATAACATGTGTTCTCCTATTTATTTTGTTGCCCAGACAATGTGCAACATTTTGATACCAAATAGGTAGCAAAATAGTAATAAATCATGCATGTTTCATTAGGTTAAACTTTATTTAACTTTAAACGTGATTTACCGTAAACTAACGCCATTAAAAGTAATATTTCAAACTTCCATAACTTTGTCAAATTTTAAGAACGAATTTTTTTAAAAATACCATTGGATTCAGCAAGAAAAAGACTACAAGAAAATGTGAATAACTCAAAAAGTGTCTCATGTATCATAAGGTCCCTTTTCCTGGAGCACATCACATATAAAGAGTCTAATACACATAATTACATAATAAATACATTTCCATGGTCATATATTTACATACAATTAGCAATCTGAAAACTTCTCGTATTCGAAATAATTATGTCATGTCAAATAATCAATAATCTGTGCATATCACTGTAATTGGGAACTAATGTAAATTTTATAGAGACCAAAATTGTTGTTGTAGCTTAATAAATATGTAAGATAACAACAAGTATCTGCAAACGAGTCAACAGTGCGCTAAAAGCACACTCTGCCATTTTGAGAGTTAATGCACAAGTTGGAATACACTCACATATAAGTTATTGTGTAAGGAGTTTATTCAATGCTGCTTCATTCTGACAGAAGAAGTCATGGTCGCCGCTGATGGCATTCCCACTTCTATGCAGTCGAGGCAGACAACTGTAATAGGCATACGAGGTAAAATAATGCTGCGTATGGACAAAAATCAAAAATAACTGTCCATTTACTCCACAAAAATTCGTAATTTACGTTAAATTCGAGTGTGTTTGGCCTTTGTGATGGCCTGCCGGCCGTCACTCCGGTATAAATATAAGTTTATGTGGTTAGTTGGTGTATAGAATGATCGTGTAATGGCCATTAATAGAGATTCTTTACGAAAAAGTAATTTTCCATTAAATCTCGAAAAATGATTGTAATAAACCAAATTATTTTCATTATCGTATTCAGCGCAAAAAACATATCAAAATAAAAAATATGATCAAAATACAATTTGAATTAATGGAAATGTCAAAAATACTTATAAGTTGTGATATTGAATTTTTTGGTTAAATTTGTGATTACCGAATAAAATGCATAGCTCATGAAAATACAGCCAATTCTAGACCCATTTCAAGCAAACTTTTCCAGTTTGGTGGTAAGAAACTACATAAATACCAAAATGTTAAAAAAGTGATCCAGCACTAACTGAATTGGTCTATGATAAATTAATATGTTAAATGGTGTTTACCATAGATAAAAATAAAATGGGTCACCTAGTACTCACCCACTAGGCCTAAGGTTTAAGTTAATAGAGAAAAATAAAAAATAGGGACCTGTCACCTCTGTCTACTTAACTTTCAATAAACCTAATCGTTCAATTCTAGGCAAATTAATATGATATAATACATACCCTGCAACTGAAACTAAAAGCATTATAAAACTAGGCTGATGTAGGCTTCAGAGTATAAGTGAAGTTTGTTTACAAATTATTTATCAACTAGCCCGAACAAGGCAACAACGGCATTTCCAGGTTTCGTTATTTAACTAAAACCCATATACGCACAAAGTGATATAAACTAAGGTAAGTAGAAAGAGAATCTTTCTTGTGAGTAAATATGTGTTATTTTACTTACCATGACAGAAACAAACTTATATATACTATACAATTAATTATAGTCTAGACGTTCTAACTTTACCTCTGAGGGAATGAGGGGAGCACCAACTCAATACATCACGGACTCGCCGATAAATGTATCGCTGCTTACATTTTCGTGCAGGGAAGTCTCAGAAGCCTTAGCTTTTCTTGCCATCAACAAAGGCCCTGGACCGGATAATATCCCCCCGGCTGTGCCCAGACACTGTAGCGGGATCCTGGCCCCACATACATATCACTCTGCATTTTAATGCTTTGCTGCTGAATGGTTGTTTCCCGAATACCTGAAAATTAGCTACATTTCAAAGGCGGAGGCTTCCGATTCAAAAAATTATCGACCCATAGCCATCCAGCCTTCCCTTGCAAAGGTCTTTGAGTCATTGGTCCTGAGTTATCATTTGTGATGAAGAATATCATATCCCAGACTCAGCATGGATTTGTGAAGGGTCGTTCTGTGACTACCAACCTGATTATTTATCAAGATGATATTGTATCTGCCTTCGGTGACGGAAAACAAGTGGATAGATTTTATCTGGATATGTCGAAAGCTATCGACAGGATGAGCCATGCCCACCTTCTGGCTAAATTGGAGGCTCTTGGTGTGTCCGGGTCACTAGTTATTTAATTGATCGCTCCTTGGTTGTCCGCTACAGAAATTAACTGTCTAGACCGTTCGTGGCTGAGTCAGGAGTTCCTCAGGGATCTCTTAAGGGTCCGGTGCTCTTTTCATTATTCATCAACGACCACCAAGACGTTATAACGGACTCCCGGCTGCTACTCTTTGCTGATGATGCAAAGCTGTACAAGGTCGTTGGTTCTATTCGAAATTGCCAGGCTCTTCAAACTGACATAGATAATGTTTCATGGTGCATTGCCAACGAAATGAGTCTGAACATAAAGAAATGCTCTATTCTCTCTTTTCACCGGATGTCTAATCCGCTGTTTTTCAACTACACACTGGATAGTTCTCTTCTCAACCGATCTGACTCAGAAGCGGGCAAACCGCTAACTCGGCTTCATTGTTCGAACATCTCGTGACGGTTTCTCCCCCTGGGCCCTGAAGATTTTGTTTGTTCAACTGGTCTGGCCCTTCTTGGAATACAGCTCTCCTGTATGGTCACCCTACCAACTTGGCCTCATCGAGCAAATAATTGAGCGCATTCAATCCCGCTTCATAAGATTTGTCAGACTACGGCTGGGTTACGCCTATGATGAGGTTCCTGTCGACGATTTGCGAAGACAGTTTTAACTTCTTCCTCTCTCATCTAGGTGGGAGAATGCTGACCTCATGTTTCTAAAGAAGCTGATCACTTCTACCTCTGACTGTCCGGAGTTGTTGGCACGCCTGGACCTGCACTTCGCTCGGTGGAACTCCAAGCCTATTCCATAGACAGTTTCGAGCTACGCAGTATGCTTACAATAGCACCTTACCGAGGATACACCGTTTGGGAAATGGAGTTCCCTTGGGATCAGTGGCGTAGCCAAGGGGGGGGTCCTGGGGGTCCGGACCCCCCCCGAAATTTAAGGGAAAAGGCAGATTATCTTATTTAAGGGGATCCAGCACCCGTAAATGGGCAAAAAAATAAATTGTTTGAAAATGGGTGACGAATCCCCTTAAGTAAAAGGAAAATGTACACGTACAATATATGTATTACAAGCAATTGTACATATGTATAACTACGTAGTATAAACTACATAAATAAATAAATTCACAGTAACAAATAAATAATAAAACATACAATTCTTCGAGGACTAAATACCGCCTATCAGATACCAATAGACGGCAGACATCTGCACTCGGCTGTGGAAGAGAGATCGGGACTCAGGAGAGTTCGTCCGTACTCGGTAGAACGTAGAGCTCGGGCTGGTTCGGTCGAAACCGTAAATAGTCGGATAAGTTGACCTTGAGCCGACTGCACCTGTCTCATGTTACCAGCCGACAGCCGTCGCCAGTCGCCATTTTACAAGTGTTCAGACCATCTCAGTTTCATTGATATGTGCTTTCTTCATTTCTTCTGTGTTAATAATTGAGAGTTTGTTTAGAGTTTAGTTTATTGTTCGTTTTAAAAATGAAGAGACAAACGAAAACAATAGATACATTTTTCAGAAAGTGTGCCAAGACTGATGAAAGTGATAAAGTTCCCGAAGTTCCGGTTACACCTCCAGTTGTTGTTAGTTCTACTCTTCCTGTAGAAGAAAACGCCATCTTACCTGACTCGTCTGTTGGAACCACAACGATACCAGTAAGCATAATATCTATAGATATAGGATCTGTTTCGGATGCTCTTTTTTCAAATGAAAAGGTTCTAGCTCCAGATCAAGCATACAAATTGAAACAAAGGACGATAAACTATCTTTTTGTTCCTGACGAGAAATTCGTTTTTCCCACCACTGATTTTAAAAATAAAAAACTTAAGTTTCAGAAAAACTGGCTGAATAGATGGTCATGGCTTTCGTATTCAGCTGCTAAAGATGGAGCTTACTGTAAGTGGTGTGTGTCATTTGGCAAAGATTTTGTGGGTAAAGGGTCGAATCAAAAAGTAGGCTCTCTGATTACGGCACCTTTCAAAAAATGGAAAGATGCTGTTGACAAATTTACATATCACCAAAATACTGACTATCATAAGTTTTCTTGTGTGGCGGCAGAACACTTTTTAAAAATTTCCAAAGGAGAAAACGATGATGTAGTGACAATGCTGGATACTAAGAGAAAAAAAGAGAAAGAACAAAATAGGGCTGCCCTAAAACCACTAATAGACACTATAGTATTTTGTGGTGAAAATGAAATACCTCTAAGAGGTCACAGGGACAGTGGTCCTGTGACCATGGAAAAACCTGTGGACAAGGAAGGTAAGTTTCGAGCTCTCCTTAGATTTAAGGCAAATACAGACAAAGATTTACAGAACCATCTTGTACAAAGTCATCGCAATGCATCCTACACAAGCCCGGAAATTCAAAACGAAATTATTAATATATGTGGAGACCTGATCCAGAAACACATAGTTACATCGATAAATGAAGCAGAGTGTTTTTCAATTCTGGGCGATGAAACTTTGGACATTTCTGGCAAAGAGCAATTTTCCTTTTGCGTCAGATATTTGTCCAACGACCTTCAGCCAGTTATGAGAGAGGATTTTTTGTGCTTCACTAGCTTAACCGATTTGTCAGCAGAAAATATTTCTAAGGTTATCTTAGATATTTGCAACAGTTTGGGACTAAATATGAACAAAATGATCGGCCAAGGTTATGATGGCTGTTCCACTTTTAGTGGACACATTAGTGGTGTACACGAAAGAATTCAGGAGCTGTATCCTAAGGCTATTTATGTTCATTGCGCCGCTCATAGACTAAATCTGGTCCTGAATCAATCTATGAACGTGCCCATCATAAGAAACTGCTTGGGTTTAGTTGGGGAAATAACGAATCTTTTTAGAAACAATGCTCTTGCCAATGATTTGCTAAAATATAAAATATCAAGTCTTCTACCTGAATCCAAGAAAACTCGTCTGACAGGTTTATGCCAAACAAGATTTATTGAACGACAAGTTGCAATTACTGACTTTGTTGAGCTTTTCCCTGCCATTGTAGAAAGTTTGGAGGAATTGTCTACAAGTGTTCGTACTGTATCCTCTTCGGCTTCCACTCTTCTTTCGTCGATAGAAAAGGGAGGATTTGTCGTGGGCCTGTATGTTTGTGAATTTGTGTTCAATAACACTCTGCCACTAGCTAGATATCTCCAAAAGACAGATATTGAGTTATCCTCAGCTGTGAAGTATACAGACGACATTGTCGATCTTCTAAATGACATACGTAATGGGAAAGAAAAGGAAAATGACCCCGAGGTTTACATTTTCAAAGAGTTCTCAGATCTTTTCGCAAAAGCTGAACAAACTATGCAAGAGGTTTTCAGTTCGAAAGTTGAAGTTCCTCGACAAGCAGCTAAACAAACTAAAAGAGGAAATGTACCTCACAGCACTCCCGAAGAATATTATCGCAGAATAGTGTTTCTACCCTGTCTAGACGCTTTAATCCAAGGACTTCAAGACAGATTCTCCAAAAATAGACGTGTCCTAGAAGCTTTTGACATTTTGTCACCCAAAAATACTAACCCTGCCGAGGTAAAAAAGCTTAAATCCCTGGAAATCTATTACACAGAAAAGGCATCACAAAGTGCTGTTGAAAGTGAGTACATTTTATGGTGTCACAAATGGTGTAAAATCCCAAAAGCAGAGAGACCTCAAACCATCATGACAATTTTGGACGCTTGTGATATAAACTTTTATGCTCACATCAATTACTTGCTGAAAGTGTTGGCTACGTTGCCTGTTTCGACTTGTGAAGTAGAAAGGTCCTTTTCAAGTCTTAAAAGAATAAAGACCTACCTTCGAAACTCTATGGAGAATGAACGACTCAACGGTCTTGCTCTGATGTCAATACACTATCCAGTACCGTTCTCTACAGATCAAGTGCTCGATGAAATGGCCAAGAAACCGAATCGAAAACTTCTGTTATGAGAAATTTTGAAAATCAAGTGTTGAGTTTTCAAGAACTTTTTGTTGTAATGTCAAATTAAACTTACATGTTAAAATACATCTGATTTATTTTAGATGTAGCTAGATTTATTATCTGGATGTAGCTATGAAGCCAGCGGTTTTCAGAGCAGCCTGCTTGAGGCTGGTCGAGTGACCTCACATTGATCACTTTTTTTTTTTACTAACGTGTTATTTTATTTATTTATTTTATATATATATATATATATATATATATATATATTTATATATTTTGTACCTATATATTTTGTACCTATAAGTTTGTTTTTTTATTATGTTTGAGTGTATTGTCTTTCTTCTTCTTGACTCGTCTGTGTCATTTGCTTTTGGAAAATCATAAGTTATTGTACGACGTATATATGCCTTTACATTATACAATAACTCTCCGTCTTAAATTAATCAATTAGAATATCCATTGATTCATTTTTATTAATTGCGGACATTGGTGAAATAATTTTATTTAATGTTTTGCGACCCTTGTAATTGGACTATTTAGTCTGTTAGGGGAGCAGTTGTAGGTCCCAGTATAAATTGTTTCTGAATTGTAATAACCTTCGTACATGTTTGTTTTAGTTTTGCATTCAGCTCTTTTTATGTCCAATAGATTTTGTTTTAGTATTTTATTTAAATTATGTTTAGTAAATAAAATTTAGTAGTTGATTGGAACTTGTATTAATTTAAGGTTAAATAAAATGTACGCTGTAGTATGAATTAATGTATGTTTAATGTGTTTCATTTCTATGTATGAAGGTTTACATTGTAATGAATTGTATGGACCTGCAATAAACATATTATTATTATTATTATTATTTTTACTGATTTGCTTTCTTTATTATATAGGCCAGCTAAGAAGTACTGTCAATTTAAATGTTCATTTTCATTAACCAATTTTTTATTTGTACAGTATTAGATCTTATGTATTTTGGAGTTGATTTCATTATATAGGCCTACTAAATCCCTATTGCTATTTAAATGTCCCCTTTTGTAATTAATTTCTCATACCCTTAAACTTAAAATCATTTAGTTGCTTGTTAAGCACCCATAATTGATTTAATTTTTATAAATGTTTGTTTCTGGATATTATAGTTTTAGTTTTAACTGTTTTAAGTTATTAATAATATGTGCTTATATAGGCTGATCATTATATTAAGTGCTATTCTATTCTATTCTATTGTTTTGTCTAAGATATTATGTCTATTCATTTTCTATTTGTATTAACACGTCATTACACGCCCCGGCGGGCGGCGGCATTTTGCCGCAGAGTTAGATTTTCTTAAATATCTCCGTCGTTGAGGTAAGGGAGGGGCTGGGCCACCATGTTTACCCCTCACTCCCCCTAATACGCAGGAAACTGGGTGAAACCAGTTATCAGCCTGCTCCATTTCAACACAGAGCAATTCAGTGAGCATTTTGCTAACGGGCGTGTGTTTGTGATTTTATTAAATATATTGTATTTGTATTTAGCTTATAGTATTTTTGTAGTGTTAACGTGAGGTAAAATGACTTCATACGGATGAGAAAAATACCGAATGAGGATTTAAGTTAACGGTTAATAGGTCAGTGGCGTAGCCAAGGGGGGGGTCCTGGGGGTCCGGACCCCCCCCGAAATTTAAGGGAAAAGGCAGATTATCTTATTTAAGGGGATCCAGCACCCGTAAATGGGCAAAAAAATAAATTGTTTGAAAATGGGTGACGAATCCCCTTAAGTAAAAGGAAAATGTACACGTACAATATATGTATTACAAGCAATTGTACATATGTATAACTACGTAGTATAAACTACATAAATAAATAAATTCACAGTAACAAATAAATAATAAAACATACAATTCTTCGAGGACTAAATACCGCCTATCAGATACCAATAGACGGCAGACATCTGCACTCGGCTGTGGAAGAGAGATCGGGACTCAGGAGAGTTCGTCCGTACTCGGTAGAACGTAGAGCTCGGGCTGGTTCGGTCGAAACCGTAAATAGTCGGATAAGTTGACCTTGAGCCGACTGCACCTGTCTCATGTTACCAGCCGACAGCCGTCGCCAGTCGCCATTTTACAAGTGTTCAGACCATCTCAGTTTCATTGATATGTGCTTTCTTCATTTCTTCTGTGTTAATAATTGAGAGTTTGTTTAGAGTTTAGTTTATTGTTCGTTTTAAAAATGAAGAGACAAACGAAAACAATAGATACATTTTTCAGAAAGTGTGCCAAGACTGATGAAAGTGATAAAGTTCCCGAAGTTCCGGTTACACCTCCAGTTGTTGTTAGTTCTACTCTTCCTGTAGAAGAAAACGCCATCTGACCTGACTCGTCTGTTGGAACCACAACGATACCAGTAAGCATAATATCTATAGATATAGGATCTGTTTCGGATGCTCTTTTTTCAAATGAAAAGGTTCTAGCTCCAGATCAAGCATACAAATTGAAACAAAGGACGATAAACTATCTTTTTGTTCCTGACGAGAAATTCGTTTTTCCCACCACTGATTTTAAAAATAAAAAACTTAAGTTTCAGAAAAACTGGCTGAATAGATGGTCATGGCTTTCGTATTCAGCTGCTAAAGATGGAGCTTACTGTAAGTGGTGTGTGTCATTTGGCAAAGATTTTGTGGGTAAAGGGTCGAATCAAAAAGTAGGCTCTCTGATTACGGCACCTTTCAAAAAATGGAAAGATGCTGTTGACAAATTTACATATCACCAAAATACTGACTATCATAAGTTTTCTTGTGTGGCGGCAGAACACTTTTTAAAAATTTCCAAAGGAGAAAACGATGATGTAGTGACAATGCTGGATACTAAGAGAAAAAAAGAGAAAGAACAAAATAGGGCTGCCCTAAAACCACTAATAGACACTATAGTATTTTGTGGTGAAAATGAAATACCTCTAAGAGGTCACAGGGACAGTGGTCCTGTGACCATGGAAAAACCTGTGGACAAGGAAGGTAAGTTTCGAGCTCTCCTTAGATTTAAGGCAAATACAGACAAAGATTTACAGAACCATCTTGTACAAAGTCATCGCAATGCATCCTACACAAGCCCGGAAATTCAAAACGAAATTATTAATATATGTGGAGACCTGATCCAGAAACACATAGTTACATCGATAAATGAAGCAGAGTGTTTTTCAATTCTGGGCGATGAAACTTTGGACATTTCTGGCAAAGAGCAATTTTCCTTTTGCGTCAGATATTTGTCCAACGACCTTCAGCCAGTTATGAGAGAGGATTTTTTGTGCTTCACTAGCTTAACCGATTTGTCAGCAGAAAATATTTCTAAGGTTATCTTAGATATTTGCAACAGTTTGGGACTAAATATGAACAAAATGATCGGCCAAGGTTATGATGGCTGTTCCACTTTTAGTGGACACATTAGTGGTGTACACGAAAGAATTCAGGAGCTGTATCCTAAGGCTATTTATGTTCATTGCGCCGCTCATAGACTAAATCTGGTCCTGAATCAATCTATGAACGTGCCCATCATAAGAAACTGCTTGGGTTTAGTTGGGGAAATAACGAATCTTTTTAGAAACAATGCTCTTGCCAATGATTTGCTAAAATATAAAATATCAAGTCTTCTACCTGAATCCAAGAAAACTCGTCTGACAGGTTTATGCCAAACAAGATTTATTGAACGACAAGTTGCAATTACTGACTTTGTTGAGCTTTTCCCTGCCATTGTAGAAAGTTTGGAGGAATTGTCTACAAGTGTTCGTACTGTATCCTCTTCGGCTTCCACTCTTCTTTCGTCGATAGAAAAGGGAGGATTTGTCGTGGGCCTGTATGTTTGTGAATTTGTGTTCAATAACACTCTGCCACTAGCTAGATATCTCCAAAAGACAGATATTGAGTTATCCTCAGCTGTGAAGTATACAGACGACATTGTCGATCTTCTAAATGACATACGTAATGGGAAAGAAAAGGAAAATGACCCCGAGGTTTACATTTTCAAAGAGTTCTCAGATCTTTTCGCAAAAGCTGAACAAACTATGCAAGAGGTTTTCAGTTCGAAAGTTGAAGTTCCTCGACAAGCAGCTAAACAAACTAAAAGAGGAAATGTACCTCACAGCACTCCCGAAGAATATTATCGCAGAATAGTGTTTCTACCCTGTCTAGACGCTTTAATCCAAGGACTTCAAGACAGATTCTCCAAAAATAGACGTGTCCTAGAAGCTTTTGACATTTTGTCACCCAAAAATACTAACCCTGCCGAGGTAAAAAAGCTTAAATCCCTGGAAATCTATTACACAGAAAAGGCATCACAAAGTGCTGTTGAAAGTGAGTACATTTTATGGTGTCACAAATGGTGTAAAATCCCAAAAGCAGAGAGACCTCAAACCATCATGACAATTTTGGACGCTTGTGATATAAACTTTTATGCTCACATCAATTACTTGCTGAAAGTGTTGGCTACGTTGCCTGTTTCGACTTGTGAAGTAGAAAGGTCCTTTTCAAGTCTTAAAAGAATAAAGACCTACCTTCGAAACTCTATGGAGAATGAACGACTCAACGGTCTTGCTCTGATGTCAATACACTATCCAGTACCGTTCTCTACAGATCAAGTGCTCGATGAAATGGCCAAGAAACCGAATCGAAAACTTCTGTTATGAGAAATTTTGAAAATCAAGTGTTGAGTTTTCAAGAACTTTTTGTTGTAATGTCAAATTAAACTTACATGTTAAAATACATCTGATTTATTTTAGATGTAGCTAGATTTATTATCTGGATGTAGCTATGAAGCCAGCGGTTTTCAGAGCAGCCTGCTTGAGGCTGGTCGAGTGACCTCACATTGATCACTTTTTTTTTTTACTAACGTGTTATTTTATTTATTTATTTTATATATATATATATATATATATATATATTTATATATTTTGTACCTATATATTTTGTACCTATAAGTTTGTTTTTTTATTATGTTTGAGTGTATTGTCTTTCTTCTTCTTGACTCGTCTGTGTCATTTGCTTTTGGAAAATCATAAGTTATTGTACGACGTATATATGCCTTTACATTATACAATAACTCTCCGTCTTAAATTAATCAATTAGAATATCCATTGATTCATTTTTATTAATTGCGGACATTGGTGAAATAATTTTATTTAATGTTTTGCGACCCTTGTAATTGGACTATTTAGTCTGTTAGGGGAGCAGTTGTAGGTCCCAGTATAAATTGTTTCTGAATTGTAATAACCTTCGTACATGTTTGTTTTAGTTTTGCATTCAGCTCTTTTTATGTCCAATAGATTTTGTTTTAGTATTTTATTTAAATTATGTTTAGTAAATAAAATTTAGTAGTTGATTGGAACTTGTATTAATTTAAGGTTAAATAAAATGTACGCTGTAGTATGAATTAATGTATGTTTAATGTGTTTCATTTCTATGTATGAAGGTTTACATTGTAATGAATTGTATGGACCTGCAATAAACATATTATTATTATTATTATTATTTTTACTGATTTGCTTTCTTTATTATATAGGCCAGCTAAGAAGTACTGTCAATTTAAATGTTCATTTTCATTAACCAATTTTTTATTTGTACAGTATTAGATCTTATGTATTTTGGAGTTGATTTCATTATATAGGCCTACTAAATCCCTATTGCTATTTAAATGTCCCCTTTTGTAATTAATTTCTCATACCCTTAAACTTAAAATCATTTAGTTGCTTGTTAAGCACCCATAATTGATTTAATTTTTATAAATGTTTGTTTCTGGATATTATAGTTTTAGTTTTAACTGTTTTAAGTTATATAATAATATGTACTTATATAGGCTGATCATTATATTAAGTGCTATTGTATTCTATTGTTTTGTCTAAGATATTATGTCTATTCATTTTCTATTTGTATTAAGTAGTATTTACTTAACTTTTAACTTTATTTAATTTACTATAGCCTACTGGCCAGCTAAGATGTATTGCCTTTGAATGTTTATTCAGTTTCTTTATTCTTACTAACCAATTTGAATTTATTATTTGTTCAGTATTTAAAGTTGATTTCATTATATAGGCCTACTAAATGCCTATTGTCATTTAAATGTCCCCTTTTGTAATTGATTTCACTAATTAAATTTTGCTATTATAGTAACAGTTATTATTAAAAGTGCTTAATATTTATTGAATTGAAATGTAGTATTATGATTTCATCCTCAATAGTACTTATTATTAAGGAATCGGAATCGAGTACAGAATCGAGTCCCAAATTTTGGAATCGGGATCGGAATCAAGAAATTTTGGAATCGGCCCATCACTAGTTAATATAATAATACAGTTATCTTCCAATACAGTTTAATATTCTAACGGCCTAAGTCATTATTATCCTTTTATAATTATCTTGTATTATTTATTATATTTTAAGTTCAACAAGTGTTTTAACTTATTTGTGTAATCAATGAAGAAAAAGAAATTAAAATTGAAAACCCAAACTATTAAATTAAATACATATACAACAGACAGTAACTTTTAAATAAGACAATTTTTATTGCAAATTTTCTGAGTTTCAAATTTTCTATATGCATAAGGGGAAAACTAAAAAATACATAATCTTTTACTTTCACTATTTACAAAGATATTTGTGACACTGAAGGCTGAAAAGTGGTCTAAAATAGCGTTAAGCGCAATAAAAATCGTAAAATTTCCGGGGGAGGACCCCCGGGCCCCCCTTTCTTCTGGGGGGTATTCCATACCCCCCAGACCCCCCGGTGTCCAGGCCCCCCCCGAAATCGAGTCCTGGCTACGCCACTGTAATAGGTGTCGTCTTTAAGTTGTTTTTTAATTATGCATTTTATACATACAAATATAGCCTTGTCATCTCCTTTGGTGTCTTTAATCAATAAAGTATAAATCTTGTTCATATTTCTCCTGTATTTTATTATAAACCCCCATAGAATAATTTGCGGCAATTTGCTCACGGGGCGTGTACATACGTAACGACAGAGCAGTGTAGAATCGGCAAATTGCTAACGTGCGTGTAGCCGCGATACTGCCATAATGATGTCATTTTACATTGTTTTATCAAATATAATTTTTTTATCACGATAACATGTTCCCTGTAATTTTAATAGGTAAATATGTAAGTATTATAAACTAATAGAGATAGGCTAACAACTTGATATTTGGAGAGTAGGTGTAACTGTAATAGCTTTTACAGCCAATTTTACAAAATGCGAGCAAATTGAAACTGCCGTAGGGCGTGTAGTTGTGTAACAAAAGGGGGGCGTGTAATGACGTGTTAAGTAGTATTTACTTAACTTTTAACTTTAATTAATTTACTATAGCCTACTGGCCAGCTAAGATGTATTGCCTTTGAATGTTTATTCAGTTTCTTTATTCTTACTAACCAATTTGAATTTATTATTTGTTCAGTATTTAAAGTTGATTTCATTATATAGGCCTACTAAATGCCTATTGTCATTTAAATGTCCCCTTTTGTAATTGATTTCACTAATTAAATTTTGCTATTATAGTAACAGTTATTATTAAAAGTGCTTAATATTTATTGAATTGAAATGTAGTATTATGATTTCATCCTCAATAGTACTTATTATTAAGGAATCGGAATCGAGTACAGAATCGAGTCCCAAATTTTGGAATCGGGATCGGAATCAAGAAATTTTGGAATCGGCCCATCACTAGTTAATATAATAATACAGTTATCTTCCAATACAGTTTAATATTCTAACGGCCTAAGTCATTATTATCCTTTTATAATTATCTTGTATTATTTATTATATTTTAAGTTCAACAAGTGTTTTAACTTATTTGTGTAATCAATGAAGAAAAAGAAATTAAAATTGAAAACCCAAACTATTAAATTAAATACATATACAACAGACAGTAACTTTTAAATAAGACAATTTTTATTGCAAATTTTCTGAGTTTCAAATTTTCTATATGCATAAGGGGAAAACTAAAAAATACATAATCTTTTACTTTCACTATTTACAAAGATATTTGTGACACTGAAGGCTGAAAAGTGGTCTAAAATAGCGTTAAGCGCAATAAAAATCGTAAAATTTCCGGGGGAGGACCCCCGGACCCCCCTTTCTTCTGGGGGGTATTCCATACCCCCCAGACCCCCCGGTGTCCAGGCCCCCCCCGAAATCGAGTCCTGGCTACGCCACTGCTTGGGATAGACTTTTTCCACATGTCTGAAGCTTAGTTCAAAAGGGAGTTGTTGAAGACCTACGTGAGCCTTGATGTCAGCTAGAACTTATGTACATTATAATCTTGCATGCTATGTTTTTGTTATTCAATTATTTGTTATTGTTATACTTATTTTTCTCTATTGTACTTAAGTAATACTAGCATGTGTTTGCGTACTAGTCGCACCAGTTTATATCACACTAGTCACACTAAACTTATTCAACCAATAATTATCACTCTTGTTTGTATTTATGACATTGTACTCAGTATAGCACCTGCATGTTGTTGCTCTACTAGTCATGCTAGTTTATATCAAATTAGTTGTACCAAACTTTTTAACATAATTATTACTAATTATTTATTACTTTGCTATATCATCGTCTATTAATACAAATTAAATCGATGAAGTAAAGAAAACCGAGGTGTTAACTTTAAACCAGAGGAAAAAATTATTTTAGTAGATTTGATTTCTAAGTACAAAGACGTTGTTGAAAATAAAAAAGATGGTGTCACAGTGAGAGAAAAAGAGATTATATAACTTTGCTAATTAGCTAAAATTGCAGAATTGTGTCTTCGCTCTACATATTTTTATTTTGATGGCAGCTTTTATGAACAGATAGAAGGGACACCTATGGGATCACCACTATCACCGGTTGTAGCTAACCTATTCATGGAAAACTTCGAAAGTAAAGCTCTGGACTCTGCAGATCTAAAACCTAAGTTATTTTTACATTTTGTGGATGATACATTTGTTATTTGGCCTCATGGAAGACACGCTCTGGATCAATTTCATCAATACATAAATTCTATCAATCCTAAAATTCAGTTTACAATGGAAATTGAAGAAGACAGGAAGTTACCCTTTCTCGATGTTTTAGTAATTAGGGAACCAGATGGAAGCTTAGGTCACACGGTATACAAAAAGAAAACTCACACGGATCTTTACCTACATGCGGGGTCTCATCATCATCCTCTACAGAAGGCTACAGTTCTAAATACCTTAGCCAATAACGCATTTCACATTTCAGACTCAGAACACATCAAAGCAGATAATTTTAATTTATTGAAAATTCTTAATGCAATGGCTACAGGACTTTTGAAATTAACAAGGCTATTAACAGACAAGGAAAATTAATAATGCCCATAGAACAACAACAAGAAGGAAGAAAAACTACGCCATTTTACCATATGTTAAAGGAATTACAGAAAAAATAAGCAGTGTTTAAAATAAACACAGTATAAAAACCGAGTTCAAACCACCTACAAAAATAACACAATTTTTACGTTCAACCAAAGAGAAATATCCGCTACAAACTTCTGGTGTTTACCATATCAAATGTAGCTGTGGCAGGTGCTACGTGGGGGAAACTGGTAGATTGGTCTCAACTAGAATAAAAGAATACATCAGGTGCACCAAAAATGATGATATAGAACATTCTGCAATTGCCGACCATTCGTTTAAAACAAATCATGCAATAGAATTTGACAAAGTTAGCGTTTTAATAAATTCTAATAATTATTTCCAAAGAAAAATCTTAGAAGCTATAGAAATAAGAAAGCATACTGACAATTTTAATAAAGGTAGCGGAAAAGAATTAAGTAATACGTGGAAACCAATTTTAAGTAAATTAAAAGTACAAGGCATAACGGGAGGCCAGCAGTCCCCACACATAAAAAATAATCTGGAACATTCCAGAAGCGGCCGGAGCCAAGAAGGACTGGAACGGTATGGAAGTTACCAGAACACCCCCTCCACCACCAGGCGGGTATATAACCTACGAGCCCGGCCCGTACTTGCCAGTCGAGTTCTGTGACAGTGATCATCTCGTCCTGAGGATGGCCTACTGTAATGTGGCCGAAACGTCGGCAATGTTTGTACATAGCCCAGTGACGCGGTCGAACCCCGAAGATCAAGAATATGTTAGTGACAGTAACGACCGTGGAAGCCTATCCATGAAGATCGTATTATGTCATGTAGCAATGGTTAGAATACAGTGTTGAGCTCTATGTAATTTTCTGTTATGTCTGCCGAACATACAATTCAAACATTTCAGTTGCTGATGAAGTCTTCACAAGCCTAGGCCTCAGAAACTGGAAAAAAATCAAAGAAAAACTTGATTTTTTTTCTTTGATGCGTTTGGAAAAATACCGAATGAGCCAACAAACGAAGAAAGCAGGCTCTGTTATGTTGGTGATGTCTAGTGCTTATAGGCTGAAAGTTGAAAGGAATATTTACTACCTTAGTAAAGTAGTGGATATTATTATTTATCTTTGCACTCAGAGCTTAGCGCTAAGGGGTCATAATGACAAAATTTATTCAGACAAAAGGGGAAACTTTCTTGAACCGTGTCAACTGTTTGCTTGAAATTATGAATAGTTCAAAAATGGCTTTGAAAGGACAGTATCTTTTTGTAGTAAAATGATCCAAAATGAAATTATTAACATAATCTCCTCAATGATAACCGATATAATAATTGATGAAATAAAGCAAAGCCGAGTTTTATCAATAATGATTGATGAAGCGAAATGCTATCGTCAACAACAGCTGTCCTTCTGTATCCGCTATTTGGACAAGACCTTGTGCTCATGAAAAGTTTTTATTGTTCAAAGATTGCTCCAACGATCGTAGCGCAGACGACTTGGCCAATATGGTTTTGAATATTCTTCAGAATTGGGGGATTCAAAACCTAAAAATTCTAGCTCAAACCTTGATGGAGCATCAGTGATGTCAGGAAAAATGCTGGATTGCAGGCCAAGATCAGAGGAAAATATCCAGAGGCAATATATTTTCATTGTTATTCTCACAAGGTTGCACTTGTCATAACCTTTGTCGTCATGTTGAAAGCTCTAATTGCTGTTCAATGGACTTCAAGCTTTGTACGTTCATTTTTCAAGGCCTTCAAACCACACATTTTTTTTAATAAAGCTGCAGATCTACTCCAGGTGAAGAGATCTTTTGAAGTAACTGCACAGAGCTCTACAAGGTGGACTTGTCGATACAAGAACAGTGAACAGCTCATCACAAATTTTGATATTGTTAGAGACGCCTTGAGGCTGGAAATAGATGAGTGCGAGAATACGAATGCATTAGAAGCTGTTGGAATCCTTAGTACAATTTCAAGGGCCGACTTCATTGTAAATCCTTTTGTTTTTGGAGACATGCTGACTCTAACACATGTTTTGAGCAAACAGCTTCAAAACAAGGAGGTCACTTTAGGGGGAGCCTCCCACATCAAAACGTTGAAAGACAAAAGAAACGACGGAGAGTTTTCTCTTCTTTTGGACAAAATGTCTAAATTTTCGAAAAGCACATTTGCCTGAACCCCCTCCCCCCCCCCGAAGCTTCAAGAAACAAGAAAACACCTGTTTCAAGGACAGTGTAGTCATGTTGACTCTAGGGATGAATCACAACCCGCAGACCGATGACGAGAACCTAAGTGAAAAAAACTATTGGAAATCTCATATTTACCTCCGGGTCTTGGAGGTAGTCACCGAGAGGCTGGAGCATATATTCAATAAAGAATCATTGGAAATAGCACGTGCCGTAGATTGTTTGTTCAGTTTGGACTTTGAAAATTCAGCAAAGTTTTTGGTGGCATATGGTGACATATTGAACATAATTCCTTCTCTACTGAAAGCAGAAATGTCAAAGCAAAAACTGTATATACGAATCTGATACAACAGTAACACCTTCATCGATAAAAAACAGAGATGAAATGATGAGAACATTAGTAACTAAAGAGACGTTTCCGAATTTCTTCAAATGTTTCAAAATTACTGCCACCATCCCCATCAGTTCTGCGTTTTGTGAGAGAAGCTTCTCAGCTATGAGAAGGATAAAAAACTGGCTTAGAACTTCAACAACACAAGACAGATTTTCAAATCTCGCCTTGTTGCATATTGAAAAGGGATTTTGAAACAAATAGTTAATACCCACAGTGTAGTGGAGTGGTTAGCCTGAAGCCGAGGAAACTGCATTTAAAATAGACTTGTAGGCCACAGTGACACTTTGGATAGTGTCACTTTCTTTCTATGCAGTTAATGAAATTTCATTCATATTTTCAATTGCTTGATAAATGATTGATTTTGTGATCTAGGCTTAACTTAGTTGATGTGTTTATATTTATACTTTATCAAACCAATAATTAATTATTCTATTAATGTTATAGAGTAATAGAATTAATTAATTCTATTACTCATGTTAACATTTTTATTTCTTGATGTAAAGCAGCTGTTTGGTTTTAAGTTTACATAGTTGGCTATCTTTCATTTCTTAAACTGTACACTTGATTTATTATTGTAAAAATAAATTGTTTATTATAAATATGATGGGATTTTATTTTTTTAACACTTTAAACGAAGAAAACAGGGTTGGTCATCAAGTTAGTAGATCCTCGTATTCATTAGGCAACTAAAATCAATGAATACGAAGCTTTGTATTTATTACTAAAACAGACTATGACTTATGGTCCTTTTCTGAGAGAAGGATTTGTGATGTACAGTTTACTACATAGTCATACTCAAATATGTTACTAGCATAGTAGAAATGTTACTAGCAAAGCAGTTGATTTGTTTTCCCCTAACTCTAATTCTTATTTCAGAAGCGGCTCATAACCTGTTTTAGTTGCCTGACAAAAACTACTTATTTCTAGAGTTTGCTAAACGCTGATTGATACATTTATAGAAGTCAGGTATAGTCTTTATTTTAGCTGTGCTCACCCAATATGCAAAGCAGCATTCATTTTGAGCGCTTCAACATATATGAAAATATGACACTAAACTGCAATGTAGATACAACTAATGTTGTTTTACAAAATGCATTGGTTGTTCTTGGTCTAAAGCTAAGTCCCTTGTGGATTTTTATGGACAGGTAAAACAATAATGCTTGATATTAAAATTATTTATATTCAAGCTATAATTTTGTACAGTGTGGAAATGGAACATTTGGTTTTAAAAGACGTTAAAATGCGTAGTTTTGCATCGTATTTTTTCAAATTTTCAGGGGGAGGACCCCCGGGCCCCCTATTACATACTCCCAGACCCCCGGTGTGCTAGCCCCCCCAGAAAGTTCAGCCTTAAGCCGCCTATGTTGCTCAGTATTATTAATGATCAAATTACCCCTCTTCAGAATGATTTTGATAGTGACCGTCTCTACATGAAACCAGGTACGTTTTATTTGTTAATTTTATTTAACAATACTACAACTACGATACTTTAAAAGTTCAGAATATCTTACAGTAGAAATAGGTTAATAATATTAGTTGTATTATACGATTTACCAATACCTAGGCTACCGTGAAAATGTCTACCAAACTATTTCACTACACACCAAATTCTGGTTGGTTTTGAAACCGATTTTCAAATAAAGAGAATCTTCTAGAATCTACAGTTTCCGGTGACAACCGCGTCAAGGTACTATCTACAATATTTACAAGATGACTAGACGTTTCGCCCATACTGTGATGTGGCATCCTCAGTGGTTTCTCTGAGACCTGTTTCTCTGTCACTGAGGATGCCACATCACAGTATGGGCGAAACGTCTGGTCATCTTGTAAATATTGTAGATAGTACCTTGACGCGGTTGTCACCGGAAACTGTAGATTCTAGTTATGACACCGGCCGCTTAAGCCTAAGTTCTAAAAAGAGAATCTAAGTTTAGCTACAACGACAGAATCGCCTAGAGGGGGGGTGATAAGACCTGAATGGTAACCTAACGCTATATCTACCAGTAGAGTCCCTAACTTGTGTACGTACAAAGTGACTCTCACATAAAGTTTCTTCATGCGTTATTTTAGTATAACTAGGGGGATTTTCTTGCTGCCAGAAGCAATGTATGCTGTTGTGAAGTTCAAGATCACTAATACACAACATGGTAGTGAGATTGGATGATTCCTGAGTCACTGTTACGGACTCAACACAAGGAGAGTTGCCCATCAGTGTGTAACCAAACACTGTGTTCATCATAATAGGTAAGTTTTCACCCAGGTGATAAGTTTCACCATTGAAAATTGAGGGAAAGATTCCACAACCTAAAAGAACCATCAATAGGCCCAGGGCGATGAAATAATGGATCCGCAAGAGGGCATGATTCAACTAATTTCACTAAGTCAGGGCTAAGCGTGGATTTAGGAAAATCTGTTGGAATACGATCCAGAACTAGCAATGGATGATTTTGAGTAATAGTATGACCACTCGTAGTTAATAAGTTAAGATAGACAAGACCTCTTGAGAAAGTGAGTAACTGTGAGATACCACTAATGGAAATGGTAGACTTGAATCGTTTAGTTCCCATAAGTTGAGCCGCACGTTCAGATATAAAATCACCTTGACTTCCAGAATCAATTAAAGCACGAAAAATATGAGTATTTATATTAGAAGAGATAAGTTTCAACAAAGCAGTAACAAGTAAAATAGTTTATCTTTGTTGTCGTGAATAATGAGTAGACACGCCTGCAAACGTAGTGTTATCATTAGCAGTACATATCTGCATTGCGGTTGGAATTACATCTCTTGAAGGCGCAACACTTTGCCTTTCGTCATGTAATTAAGTGTGATGTTTTCTATTACATTTTACACAAGTACATTTTAAAACACATTTATATATGTCATGGTTTCCTAGGCAAGAGAAGCATCTGTGGTTTTGTTTTAGCATTTGATAGCGTTCCTGAGTAGTTTTGGATTTAAACATTGAACATGAGTAAATCTTGTGTCCTTTTTTTGTACATGCAAAGCATGGAAACTGTGGAATTGGTAGGCTGTGTCGATAAAATGAGACGAGTAGAGAGGTAAGAGACTTAGATTTTCCATGTTTGACAGCCAAATTAAGCGAATGTGAGATGGGTCTTCCAAATTTATTTCTGGTATCAGACGATAATAAATATGCATCATCTGAGTGAGCACAATAGTCAGAGAGAAAATTTACTATTTCTGAGACTGAGGGATTCGACTGTGAAACAGTTTTTGAGGACTCAAATTTATTTAAAAGTTCTGAATCTAATTTTCATAAAAGTACAGAGGCTAAAAATGGATTATTTTCCACTATATTACAATTAAGTGCCTTTAGCGCTTGAGTGTTTGCATTAAACGTGTTAATAAAATATGTTAGGCTCTTGACAGGTGTGCAAGTCACTAACCGTATTCCTGTGCAGGGAAGAGAGCCTGCGCACAGATTGACAGCGTTCACGTAGGTAGAGCATCAGATATATAGGTAGAGATTTGACCACCCGACAACGTTCCAGTAAGTATTGAAACATGACAACAGAGGGCAGAGTGTTATTTGAATGAATAGTTGCACCAACAAGATTTATAAAAGCTATACAAAATAGCGAATCTCCTCTGAAATGTTGCAATTCTAAAATTTGGATTTTATTGAAATTGAATTTCCGATACAGTATAAAATTATAATGTGTACAGTAAATAATAATTAAATAAAACTATGTATGAATAATACACTATATTATTTTACTATTCATAAACGCAATTGCACGCACATTGTTTCTCTACACGTATCAAATGTCTAATAAAAAAAATAATGCCCTCCCCAAATTATTTTCTTTACAATTTCACGAGGGTGAGGTACCCCTCAACGATAAATAATATTTGGGCTAATTCTCCGGGCTCCCTTTCAGTTCCTTAAATGCACTCTGTCGTATGCCTCATGCGGATGGAAAACTGGACTTTATATTTAAATGTTTGCCTTTTTGCTCGGCATAACCATATAAAGATGTGCTAAAATCAGAGAATACAGTTTTCTTTACGCAAAAGGCTTACAAACATTCCCTTACATTAGGTCTCTCAATGGATCCATCAATCGGTCAGTCAGTTGTCCGTGTGGTCCATACTGTCAATCCGTTCCCAATTACAAGTAGTCTAAATTGTTGCACAGTTATAATAGAGTATTTATTTCTGTATTAGTTGTTTGTAATTTAGTGTAGTTCGTTCGTTTATACGAGTAAGTTAAGTGTAAATTCGTTATGTTAGTAGTTTATTGAAGTATTTAAAAATGGAAAAATTTCTGTCAAAAGTGGCACATGAGGTTTAAGTACAAAGCTAGAGTCGTAAGATAATTTGGCAAGTGACTGAATTTATGCGTGGTTAATTGAACGAACCCAATTCCAGTAAAAATGTCCAGTACGATTAACAGCAGCGTGTGGAGTTTCCATTAGCGTGATTAAAAATAATAACGAAAGAAAGACAAGATAAGCACATTTCTCCAGAAGCAGAATGTCCATTTTCGACTAAAAATACGAAAAAATGGTGTAACAAAAATGTATAACTATGATTGACGAGTTATAAGGAGGATGGTGTACAGTTTCCACATAACTGAAAAATCACCACCTATTTTAATTCAATAATCTGTAATGGTGGTTTCCACTTTCACTATAGTTCAGTGTAATGAATAGAGATTTGAAAAGTCATATTTGTTTGTCTATGGAATGCAGATTACTCTAACTACAAGTACATAAGACTCGACAGAGGCTGTCGGCCATGCTGGTTTTAGTCCAATAGGACTCGTAACCCATGTAAACTGGCGAGTGCAGTCTTTTAAAAAATTTTAAAAAATAATTAAAGATTATTAAATTTATTCAGACTATATGTATAGTAATATGTAAATAAATCATCAGAATTTTAATCTAATAATATTCCTTTTTTGCCTGTCCGTGAGGCGCTCCACTGTCGTACCCTCGCGGGTTCAGAGTGACAAGGGGTTGACAAGGGTTCCAAAACTAAGGGGTCTTGATATCTATGATGAAATTGTGTTTAACTTGAGAGCAATCTAATTGTAGATTATATATATATATGTTTATTAAAATAAGCATACATGTTATTTACATAAGATCCGGGTTCGATTCCCCGTTTTGTTTACAAATTTTACACTTCACATTTCTTTAGAAATAAAAAAAGCCTTCTGGCATTGAAATTGTAAAAATAAGCTATATTAAAATAAGCTGTTATAGTCCGATTCGTTGACACGCTTCTAAATAATAGAAAATGTGTATTGTATAAATTGTGGATTAATTGGCGTTTGACGTATTCCTAAGTAACTACTTTTCATAGTCCTTTCTATTAAATCAAGGCTAAACAGGTTGAACTGTCAATAATGTATAAAAACTGCATTTAAACTGAGTAATAAGTTGATAGAACATATGTTTTCAATATAGATTTTCAGTTTTGCGATTCAGAAGAGAAAATCTTGAAAAACACAAGAGGCTTCTGAAACGTTTGTGCGAAGATTATGAGAGTATAAAAAGAGATCTGCCAAGTTGTTTACTGTCTGTAGGGAAAACTATCAGATATGAATGATTGTTTTGTATATTATCTTATTTATTTCGTTTTTAGCTGATGGATTCTCTTAAGACTAGTTAATTGCCCTTTATAAGTATTGCTGCATATTTTGTTTAGAACAATTATCACAAATTATAAATTGAATTAATTTTTACTTTATGTTATTTATTTTGTTTTTAGCTTATATATTCTCTTATGACTTGTTAATTATCTTATATAAGTACTGCTGGATTTTTTGTTTTAAATAGTTACCACAAATTTTGAATTAAATAAAATTTTAACAGAAATGTCTGTTTAATATATGAACATTCTTTTACTATTACTGTCATTATTAGTAAACTTATATGATTTTATTGCTTGGGAGATTTATTAAAGGATTATTCAAATTGAAATAATTTTAAAATTATCAGAATTTTCAAATAAATAAATCATTTACTTGAGAAATATCATTGGACAAAATTTGAATCAAATAAATTTTTTTACAAAATATAATAATATAACTGTTATAACATATTGTGTCACTTATTTAAACATTAATTAAACAATTAAAATGAGTTCTACTTTTGAAAGAAGATAAATAGCTAATTCATCAGTTTTATCTAATTAAATCAAGCATTCAGATGTCAAAATGTTCGGAAACTAGAGGACAATATAATATATTTTATAATTTTTGTTATTTTGAAGTTTATAGTCATGCATATTAAATTATCATCTGCCGATGAACGCGTTTTGATAATTTTAGCTATCCAAAGACTTCAAATATTTTAAATATTTGGATGTCATCTATTTGTTTGTTGGTATGAAAATAATGTATTGTATGTGTCTCAATAATGGCTGAATACTGTTTAAATTAATTTTATAAGTACAGTATAATATGTTAAATGTATTTTGTTTTATTACAAAACTGTGAACATCTATACCGCAAACATGTTCTATCAACTTATTACTCAGTTTAAATGCAGCTGTTATATATTATTGACGGTACAACCTGTTTAGCCTTGATTTAATAGAAAGGACTATGAATAATTACTTAGGAATACGTCAAACACAAATCAATCAACACTACAGTAAGTAGGAACGTCAAACATTATCCAGAGGTAAGTGAGAGGTAAAATAATAATACTTTCTATTGGAATAATATAAAATATAAGGCGTTCCCTTGGAGAAATTGTGTCGTCTACCATATTAATATTAAAATGCTTGCAATACTGTTGTATTCCGAAAATATAGTTTATAATGGTTTGATAAATCAACCGATACCTTTTCTTTATAGAAAGGTCTAGTCAGACACACGCATTAACACTTGTGACGTCAAAGTCCGGCGTATAATACGGTTAAGACACTAAACTAAACATCTGTCGAAGGTCTTATTACTGTAAAACTGGATAAATAATCAGAAAACTAAACTTACAACAGAAAACAAATATTAATCCTTTGAGCTTACCAATTCATATTTTACCACAAGGTAACAAACTGCTTTTTCGATTGTGTTTTTACGCTGATGAATGGTATAATAGTTTAATTAATATACTTTCAGATTCATTACACACAAATAGGCTATGTTAAAATATGTATCTTACGTTAAAGCAAGTTTGCAAAAGAAACCCCAGCAAGTAAACTCCTTAATCACCAGCCAGTGCATTCTCGTTAGGGCGGTCAACCAGCCCAAATCGTAAAACTGTCAAAAATCATATCTGCAGGCCTCGGCCGTAGAACGATTGGCACACATTTTTGGCCGATTTGGAATTGCACGACTGGCACAGTCATTAGAGGGGATTAAGAAGGGTCAACCTGTAAGTTTCAGAAAGGCACGATTGGCACACACCGCCCGGCCAGGTAGTAGCAGCCAGGTGGCCAGAATGCGGGAAAATGGGAGCTTTTTTGCCCCCGCAAATTCCCTGCTGTGGTGCTTATTGAAGTAAGCAAAGTTTAAAATTGCGCAACAAATCTGCAGCTATGGCTTCAACGCTAGCTGGATCCAAATGAACAATTAGCATTATTACCTAACCTAACCTAACCTAACCTAACCTAACCTAACCTGCAATTTAATTGAATTTTATGTGTAAAACATATTTTCTATAAGAGAAAAACTTAAACACCAGTGAGGTTTAAATTTAAAAATTTGTTATATCACGGGCAAATGACTGCCACGCAGAGTTGACGGGAATAATAAAATTCCTGTTTTCCCTCGTTCGATGGCGTCTACCTGGTCGAGCGACTGTGCCAATCCTGCCTTTTCCAAGCAGGCGAGTTGACCCTACTTATTCCGCTCTAATGATTGTGCCAATACTGCCATGGGCAGAAGGTCCAAAAATGTGTGCCAGTCGTCCCGTCCCCCAGGCCTCACAGTTTGACTAGGGTTAAGTACCCCGACCAATTTATCTGGGCAGATTGTCCGGAGGAATTCTACTGCAGTACTCAGGAGAATCCTGCTATTTCTGCTTGATTAAACAGCTAGCACGCCTGACTGGAGCTGGCGTGAATTGTGCATGTGGAAGGGGGAGATTTAAAAACCCCCTGAAAATAACCTGAGGATTGGGTCGATTTAGGACTGCCCTCCTGAGGTCATTAGTAACAAACCTCCCTTCCAATTCTTAAAAATAGCTCGGTCCAATACAATGCTATAAATAAAACGTCGATCAGAAATTATTAATTAACGGTTTACTTTTCTTACCAAATAAGACCAATATTGCACAAATTTAATTATAATTGTATGACGACCTGTTGATTAGGAAAATGTCGCCTAAGTCGTACAGGTTCGTAAGTCGTACCTTTTGAGTTTAGCTGTGGTAGATCAAGAAAGCAGAGCTCTACCGGAGTCAGTATCCCAACATCCCAAGTAGTCGTCCAAATTTTCGTTGCTCTGTGTTCATCCAAAACGTTTTAACAACGAATTTCGTGATTTCTTACTTCTAGACTTCAGTTTTTACTCTGATTTGGAAGTTGTTACTGCCTAAATAAGGAAGTATAAAATAGGCCTAATTCTTAAATCTCACATGCTACAAATGTTTTTGTAGTATCTTTAGACGAGCACGTTTTTGTCCTACAATATTTTTCGGTTAGAAATATATTGTGGTTCAGTTAAAAGTAACCAGTTGCCGAAGTCGTACCTCTCAGGGTACCGTAAGTCGTTCCTCTCAGGGTACCGTAAGTCGTACCTCTCAGGGTACCGTAAGTCGTACCTCTCAGGGTACCGTAAGTCGTACCTCTCAGGGTACCGTAAGTCGTACCTCTCAGGGTACCGTAAGTCGTACCGGTACGAGTTAGGATACTTTGATGACAAGTTCCATATTTCTTCAGTGTTGTTCGTTATTAAAAAAGAAAATGTAACAAAAACTAAGAGAAAAGTTACAAAAAATTCAGTTACAAAGTTACGAGTAAAAAGAAAGTTAGATAAAGTTTGAATAACATAATTTCTAACTACATCTTCAAACCAATGTGGCATTGTGATCGAGGTTAAAACAGATGACTGGTTTTGCAGTGTTTATGAAGAAGCTTCAAACGAAGACATGATACAATGTTTAGAGTGTAAAGCTTGGGTACATAAGACCTGTGCTGGTGTAAAATGAGGAATAGATATGTTTATTTGTACAGAATGTAAAAATTAATTTAAATGGTTATTTGTTTTATGACTTTATGTACTTCTTAGTTATAACAATATACTGATTGAATAAAGTGTAATGTTACTTACGTAATCCTTTCATATACAAATTATTTTTCATGAAAGTAATATATTAAACATAGACGAGTCGTACCACTTGCAAATCTTTCCTAAAACCCACATTATATTATCTTTAATAGCCGTCTGTGGCTGAGGGTGCTTTTATAGATAGGTTATTAGGCATACCTTTATAATATATTAGCATAGGCCTTTAGTTCAATAAATTGTAAATTCAAAAATCAAAAACTGAAAATTGGTACGAATTAGGTAACTTTCCCCTATTTATTTGGCGTCGAAAATTAGCGAGCTATTTCGAAGAATTTAAAGGAGAATTTATAGTAATGACATATCTTGAATGCAGGTGGGTCGACACAGTGAGGACTGCCTCGGGTCTCTGTGTGTATTATATTGGCAAAGATAATAAATCAATAGCCGATACTCTCCATGTCAACTAGCGTAGATGTATAAAGTGCTAGTACTTGTTACGGATGTGTTTGCATAACACATTACCGCCACACTTTCTCCCAATTCGCAAGATTTGCGACAATAGCACTCATACTTCACCCGGTTTAGAACGCTTCTTTTTGCATCAGCTGTGTATTTCTTGTGCCACTATTCAAATAAAGTCATGTGATTGACAACCTTGTCTGCTGCAACAATATTGAAGAACGAAGAAGGACTTCAAGATGGCCAGTAACTCTTACTTAATCTTACCAAAACTTGTACTTCTTATTCATCAGATTAGTACGTGTTTTTTTTATTGCCTAACAATTGCATTTACAGCCTTGTCATTTACAAATTCAAATCATATAGAAATGTTAACATATAAAATAATTGTATATATACAACCACTTTCATAATAAATGAGGAAACTATACTAATTTGATAGAAAAGAAGTGCAATGTATACTATAACAATAACAAAAAAATATTAATTAGGTTACGATTTTGAATCTTAAGTATTATAGTGGTTATCTTATTTTACCAAATGTTAGGTTATGTAATTATGCATATTCTTATTTGTGTGAAGTAAAGTGCCAAGATTTGCGTCAGGGTGGCAAACCTGACAATTGTCTACTATCCAAAATCGACGACACTCGATGTAGACAGACGCACGAATGCGAGTCGGTGGTCTGTTTCGCGTGCAGATTGGCTATCACCTAGTAGCTAATGATTGTGACGTGTCTCAAAATATTGCTATTTGGGTTTTGTGATTTGTATGCAAGTGACTAAGTCAATAACCTTCTCTTGATTCAACCCTCTATATTATATAATTATGTGCCATATTCATCATGATAAATAATATTTGGTATTATCATTCCTCACGATATATTTCCTCAGCCCTACAATCTCTCTTTCTCGTTAACAGTCGGTCTTGAAGTGGCTATGACTGTAGCAGTTGAAGGGTTAGAGGTTGTCCAACAGAATACGAGAGTTGTTTGGTGAAATAGATGATTGCTTTCACTCCTTTTGTTACTGCGATTTTAAGGTGAACGTCGGCCATATAAACGGTATCGTCTCGCTGGACCGGAAACAGCTCCAGTTGTGCAAGCGGAAACTACTGACTGCAGTTGTCATCTGCAGGAAGCAGTGTAGTTCCTGTTATCGATGTCGTAATGCCAGTTAGCCCAAATATTTGGCTGATATAACATAAGTGAGATCAAAGACTTTGGAATCTTTTCAGGCAAATTTCTTCGTGAGCACTAAGTTTTGTCGAGTCATATCAACATCTCAAAATATTGTTTTTTCATATTTAATGGGCATGGAAACATTTTGTGTTTACAGTGTTGCTGCCTCATTGCAAAAAGATGTAAGAAAATGTGTTATTCACACAATCTTCAATTATTTCTCTCACTGACATATACTTAAAAAATGTGAATAGAAAAAATAAGTGCTAAGATTATTTTCATACTGTTTGCGCAGAAATTATGTGTATCCTAGTTTGAAGATTTTTTAATAAGAAACTAAAAGGTCTATAAAAATCAAATCACATTCATAAATTATAAAGAGAGAACGTGACCCAGTATTCATTTTACGACCTTTTGAGGCCAAGAAAACCTTGTTTCAGGAAATTGGTAAGAAATTTGTATTTAAAAGGTTAAAATCCTAAGATTGATATAACATTTATAGAAACATTCATGCCTCTTACCTTAGCGATCCGCGACACTGTACTTGATTTTTATTAATGACTTATTGGAATGACTATTTCATGGGAGTATAATGCTTTTTCTGACGACATTTATCTTTTTTAAAGCAGATATCTTGACATATTTGACACAAGATACAGTATGATTTAGATTTAATTACTAAACTGCGTTTTTCTCAATAAAGTCTGTGATCCTGAACAGAAATACTCTTTCGAATAGTTGGAGATACTGGAGGTTAAGGAGACGGGTCTGTAATTATTACAGTCATATCTTACCCTTTTTGAAAATAGGTCTGACTATAGAGTGTACACTACACTACTGAAACTTGTAACAGGGGTTTTGCTGGCATTCGAAGCCTGACAAGATTTGCTCTTTTTCTCCCATTGAATATGAAAGCGATGCTTATAAAGATGCTAATTTTTCCACACTTTAACTACTGTGACGATGTGATGAATGACATGACGGTTGACCTTACGGACAGACTGCAGTGTGCACAAAACTATTGTATCCGTTTGATTTTCAACTTTAAACGTCGAGACAATGTTACCCCATTGAAGCTTCAAAAACCTTTGTGTCCTCAAATTGAATCAATTCCGTATGCTTCATAGTCTCACTATTTTATATTCAATATTACATAATAATTCCCCAACTTATCTGTCCGATCGTTTTTCTTGCATTTCTGAGACTTGGAACATTCGGCGCGGATCTTCATTGTTGTCAGTTCCTCTTCATAGAACTTCTTTATACAACAAGAGACGGAATGTATGAGAGTGAATGTGAGTTTAAGTATAAAGTTGTTTCTTTTTTACATATGATAATATAGAATCTGTTATGTTTATATAAGCTACTAGCTGAACCCAGCGGACGTTGTCTCGCCTTTAATTTTTCATTGACATACCAAAATAAAGCAATAAAAAGAATTATAGAAAAAACCATTTTTTATTAAATGAGTGGAAGAGGGTAAACAATATTTTTGGTCTTCTTATTTGATGTTATTTGATATATTCTGATCAAGTAAAAGTAGTGTGTGCTACACTCTCAAGGTGAAATGTAGAACTACAATAAATCAAAACATATACAGTACTGTTGCTGTGAGAACTTCAATCTGCTTATGGCATGTGAAACTACATTAAACCACACAGTCATATGTTTTTTGTAAACAATTCCGATTCTCCATTTGAATAACATGGGATCTTTAGGAGCCCGTGGAGCGGGACCCTGTGGACGGATCTGCATCAACCTTCACAGAAACCGTCTCGGGAGTATACAGGACAACATCCTAAAGTTTCATGGCGATCGGTTGGATGGTTTGGCAGCGCATACACTTCAAACATATATACAAACATCCTCTTTTATAAATATAGACGACTACTAGCTGTACCCGCCCGCTTCGCCGGTCATAATATTGAGTTTGAAACTTGCAATAAAAATATAAGTAAATATTCCAACAAATTAAAGAATATTCAAAGATTTACGATTGCACCCAATTATATATTATAATATGAAATATTTTTAATAGACCTATAACATTTGCAAATTTTTTTTCACACTTTTTAGAAGGCATGTCATAAAAAGTAAACTGCAAAACAAATAATTATTTATTTTTTATTTTCACGTTTCACCATATGTTTTAATTACCGAGGAAAAAGGTTAACACCAAATACAGATCACCTGATCAAGTAAAAGTAGTGTGTGCTACACTCTCAAGGTGAAATGTAGAACTACAATAAATCAAAACATATACAGTACTGTTGTTGTGAGAACTTCAATCTGCTTATGGCATGTGAAACTACATTAAACCACACAGTCATATGTTTTTTGTAAACAATTCCGATTCTCCATTTGAATAACATGGGATCTTTAGGAGCCCGTGGGGCGGGACCCTGTGGACGGATCTGCATCAAACTTCACAGAAACCATCTCGGGAGTATACAGGACAACATCCTAAAGTTTCATGGCGATCGGTTGGATGGTTTGGCAGCGAATAAACTTCAAACATATATATATATACAAACATCCTCTTTTATAAATATAGATTATTTGCTAAAGAATTTAACTTTTGTGTTAATACTAAGTTATCTTGTAATTTATTCTATTTTGCACATTAGAATAATGTTTTAATTTTTGTTTTATCACTTATTTACATTACGGTAATTAATTATGGTTAGGTATATGAGAGGACTTTTTAGTCCTAACCTCGTCAATTGTAACAATTGTACAATAAAGTAATTTTTCATTTCATTATAGCCTCTGACTTTTTAAACATGAGAAGTGAGCTCTATTTCCTGCTGGTTAGACTCTTATAAAAGTTTATGCCCGAAGAATTATTACTTTGTAAATTTAGCACTGGCCAATTTCGGAATAAAACGAATTGAAAATGTTTGCAACTTCAACAGAATTCACCTTTTTTTATTAGACAAAGAAATTCCAATCATTTATGTTTTATGCTGTGGCTTTATTTCGTTGATAATTTCTCTAATAGGATTTATTGGATGAATTTTATATTTTGCCAAGAACAGCATTTGACTTTGATTGACGGATTGCCTTTCTATAAATGCGTTCCAAGTGCTTGTAACGTCAACGCTGAGGGTGAGAAAAATCTAAATCCTTAGTCTCAGAATACATGGATATATTCTAGATTTCGGACACAGCCTAGGTTTTAAAAGTGACTTCTTGGTTTGTCAGTACATCTAAGCATTGGAAAGCTGATGTCAAATAAATGAATGAAATAATAATCAAGTAATAAATTTTACTTGATCAATAAAAGCAATGAATTTATCGTCAAAATCTTGTAATTCATACATTCTGCTTCATGATTTTTCTTGGCTCATACAGTTACGGAAAGAGATATTTTCGGAAGAAAAACGTCGACTTTCCTTATACTGAGTATTACGGTAGGTGAAACCTGTCAAGTAGATGACAGAACCGTGCGTTTTAATGCGCGCTCTTAAAATAAAATGCAGTTTTAACTTATTTACAATTGAAATGTCAGTTGAGGAGTTTGCATCAATCTAAACCATTAGTACAGTTGTTTAAAATAACATTACAATTTTAAATAATAATAATAACTTTTTCAGAGACGAAAAATTTAATACCAACTCTCGCAATAAACTACATTTTAACTTATTTCTGATTGAGTTATTGTTTTCAAATTTTATGAGTACTAGCACAGTACCTGTCCTTCGTACGGGGTTTACGTTGATTTATATTGTGCTTATTGCATTCAGTAATAAAAAACATGCACCTACTGGCATCTGTATAATGCAAAAATGCGTTGTGGTTACGGTACTCTTAGGAAAGAAGACGGGTTACCGTTATTAGATGAAAAGGTTCAGTAGTTTTTGCGTGATTGAGTAACCTACACACAGACGCCATTAGATTGTTATATAATAGTAAGATAGACTATTAGTTGTTGAAGATAACAGTTACTGGTTAAATTACTATAACCAAATTATACAATTACATTGTACATTGTTAATGATATTAATGTTCTGAACTGGTTTGCATTGTTTTAACTTAAGCCATCATTCTACGAGTACTTACTTTAAAATAGTAAGTTTATCACTTTTGATTAAATGCCAATTTTGGGGTGAAAATAAAAACCGCATTAATCAGAAACTTTTCACTTAAAAATGTATATATAGTAGTGTATTTGATGTTATATAATATAACTAAATATCTAAACATATAGCATTGCACATTGTTTTAGAACAATATTGTTTTCAAGACAATATACAGAGTTAAACTATTGTAATGAAAGACAAGACTTTATAAATTTAGCATTGATAAAAAATTAAAACATGTCTAGACATTACATGCAGTTCAATAATAACTAAAAAGGTAAATAACTAGCAATGAAATACAACAGATAACAGGAGAAGTCAAATATGATAACACACTTTGTAATTATATTAACATATTAGATTGTAAATAATAATTAAACTTATAGTCTGAACAATGAATACTAAAAAAACGTTATAGAGATTAATGTATGGAACACAATTTTTGACTTCGTAACTATGTTTGGACTAGTTATTAGGTAAACATATCAAAAGTCCTCTCCCATAGTCATTGAGCCCGGGAGGGGGAGGGGAGTGTGAAGGTCTCTTTTTTGGGGTTTTTCACTTATATCTCAGAAACTATGTGTCCTAACGACATAACCATACTATACAAAAAAAAGCTTTTTAGATATCAGCTCTTGAAAGACTATAATTTTGGGGAAAAAACAAATTTTACTCACATATTTTCCTATTTTTGAATGGATAGCTCTTCAACGATGCACCCAGAAACCAAATGCCATAGGGTGGTAGACAGTTAAATTCCCTTCATATTTTTTTGGCATTGTTGAAGAGATATCTATTCATTCAAGAATAGCAAAATATGTGAGTAAAAGAGGGGTTTTCCATAATTACAGATTTCAAGAGCTGATATCTAAAAAGCTATGCAAGATATCGAAAAGTTTGACTGTGTAAATCTTGTAGAAAATTTAATCAGCTTCGATTTTATATAGATTGATTATGTTGCTAGGACGCATAGTTTCCGAGATATAAGCGAAAACCCCCAAAAATGGGACCTTCAGACTAACACTCCCCCTTCACGGTTAGTTATGTATTCGTTGACTAGTAACTACAGCAAAACCATTGGTGAGTTTGGATGCGCCCGAAGAACTGCGAGACTATTCCAGGTAAATACCTTCGTTAGTTGCAGGTTGTCTAGGGCAGATACCACATCCCTGAGTCACTTTGAACAATGGTTTTGGTTGGCTGTCAGAGAACTTAAAACATAGCAATTAATTATCCTGTAGGTAATGTACCATGGCAAAAGTTTAGAGCACGCATTTTGTTGCGATCCCACGCGAACCATTGAACGAAATGGAATTAAATTGATTAAGATATGATGTTTAAGATTTAGTACTGTAAACTATCGGTATACAACGGTTGTCTACGGCAACAAGGAATGTCCCCACCTAGGCTCCGCCCTCGATGTAACAATCGGCCTAACCTAAATCCAAAAGTTCAGGGCCGACCACTAATTTCTTCTGAGGACTAACTGATAAAAATGCATCATGATATATGACAAAGGCATAGAACTAGACACCAATGAAGTATCTACTGAAGTAGATACTTCATTGGTTCATTGAAATACATGCTAGCCTGAGCACTGATAAAACCAACTTCCAATTACTTGCAAATGTATTAAACGGTTATTTATTATTTTAAGACACCGACCGTGGAGATAAGGGTGAATATGAGGGGAAATGATTGTAGATGAACGAACGTAGCATATACTAACAAAGATCGATCGTTCCTTAGAAAGAGCCGTTTATTGCCAGGGCAACTAAGGGATCTACATATTCACGTGAAATCCGAACAAAACGTAGTATTAGATTGATTTTCAGTTAATTGGCAAGTCTGATAATCAACTCTTCCCTACACAACATCAATATTTATCTTTATATATTAAACTTTGTGTGTCATTACTCGGTGATTTTATCATGGCTATATCATTATCATTGTCACAGTACGAGTATCAACGAGCGCGTGGGTCATCATGATCCTAGGATTTAAACCTAAGAAAATTGTGGTGAGTTTGGACATTAGAAACGACCGCAAAACCAGTGGTGAGTTTATATATACCTCCGTCGAAGTAAGGGAAGGATTATGTAGCATATTACACATACTTACATTCAGCAGCCGCCTACGTTCTTCACGGTCCAACAAGTTAGTTGTGCTACTGCTTAATATGACAGTTTTAACTTGTTGTACCTGACTTATAACTCTGGACTTTTTTTTCATTTCAACAACTCGCACTAACATGTTAAGCTGTGGAAGAACTCAAATGTATATATTGTTTTTTAAATGCTTTACTGATTAACAATGCTGCAAACCTAAACTCAAAATGCTAATTACAAAAGTTAGAAATTATACGAGTAAATTTTATATTTTAATTTATATTATTAGATATTTTCAAATTGTCTCGACTGGTTTCCTATCAATGAGATTAATATCACTGATGTAAACTACATGCAGTGAAGTAAGTTGAAACTTTCTCACTAGTAGTGCCAGTACAGGGCTGAGGCCTTACACTGACGTTTTCTTATCAGGTACCTCATATCACAAACGTATATAAGAACCAAAAGTGGAATGGCCCTGAGGATTCACTATTTCATATATAGGGTGATTCAGGAAGATTTGCAGAAACTTTGACAGCTCATTCTCATTCTACATGTAAAAATAAAGATAGCCGCTTATGTAAAAATAGATCCCGAAATTCTTTGTTAGCGAGTTGCGGCTAGCGACATATTTTGCCCAAAATTCGATACCTCTGATTAAGTAAGGGCTTCCTGGATTTCAGGAAAGATAACCAATTTGTGAATTCAATAGTTTTTAATAATCTTTGACCTGGAAAGTTGGTTGAAATGTACCTTAGAACTGTAAGTTAATAAATTGTTTAGAAAACTTGCGATAATGGCAAAACATAGCCTACATTGAAAAAAACACATATTTTCACTTTTAGACATAAAATGAAGAACTTATGTATTTAACCAATAAACAGATACAATGAGACCCATCCTCCACTAAATAAAGGCAGTCGAGCTATAAAGTGGGATGGCTCAAGTCCAGAAAGTGATAGGGTCATGGGTGGCACTCGGAGGGTTAAAATAAAACTCGGCAGCTGGGCGGAAATGAACGAATTATTGCCAAAAGTAAATAAAAAACCCAGGCCATAATAGCAAAATTACAATAAGAAGTAATTAAAAAAAACATATTAACACAGAAAAGAAAAAACAACATACAACAAGAACAGTCTGAAAATCTGCAGAAAAGAAAAAAAATGTAATTTCCATTAACAGTAATTAACAAAATTAAAATCCATAAATACAACCATATGAAAGAATGTACATAAAAATTTAGAAAGCTGAACAGAACCTTTGTAAAATCATCCGGCAATTTAGCCCACATCCCATAATTCCACTGAGGTTAGGAAGTAGACCGGAGTTCCTAGGCGGCTCTGAATTGGAAAAATTTAAAAACGTTATAAAATCAATCGTTATTTGGTGAAATTAATAAATAAATAAATAAAATATAGGATGATACCAGTTTATCAGAAATTCACTAAACAATACGAATAATAAAGTAGAAAACATAAACGAAACTTAACAACTAGGCATAAAATTAAAAAAAAATGTAAAACTTAAATAGTGCCAACAAGTTGTTTTGAAAAAAATATTTTAAAAAATAACAGATGATAACAAATTCAAAAATAACAACATTAAAATAAACTAAATAATAACTAACAATAATAATAAATGTTTCAAAAATATAACATGTTCAGAATAAATATGGCCTATTAATAACTATTTGGCTGTGTTTATCTAAAATAGTTTTTTTTTGTTAAAAACAGTACATCGTTAGTCCTAGGCTTAGTCACATTTTTTTTCTTTAACCAATTCGAAAATGTTTATCTCTCAGCTCAGCCGCCGGGGAGAAAACAGAAAGGACTAACCTGAGAACAGGAGATTGCCACCCGAAGATGGAGAGTGGAAGCAACGAAGAAAAATCTACTCATCTACCAGGCCAGCACAGTCCAAGTGGCAGAAGGTAGGCCAGCGGCAGGCTGAGGGGCAACGTTTTACATGAGAACCCCGAAGTTTGTTAAAATCTAGCCGACCATCGCTGCAGGTTCAGGTTGCCGAAGGATTGAATCTAGTCGGGAAGACGACAAAGAACCGGCTAACCAGACAGATCGAGAGCTGGGACAGACCAAAGTCCGAGCCAACGGCTACGAAGTAGATAAGATAGTTCAAGTACGAATCTCGGACAGCCTCGAAAACGAAAGCGTAGAGTAACCAATGTACCGGTAAAAAGAACCTGTACAAAAATTATGACATAAAACTGTACAAATAAAGTATACAGGAAGTGAATCGATTTTCGATTAAATAAATATCTATTCAGAACAATGCAATGTAAGAGAAACAACTCACCAACTGCCTGCCAGTGGTCATGTGGACAATCCCTGCGGAGACGAACTCACTCCACACGCCGGCACATACCCTGATTATTATAGATTGTACTTTATTATAGCAAAAGTTCATATAATTGATGAAATAGTAATCTCAACAATTCTTCAAACGAGATTTTTTTCAAAGAATGACCGATCTCCTTTTTAACCTTCCTCTTCCATTCCCTGACTATAGATTTACACAGATTTTATATACGGGTATTTACCTGTTTTTGACAGTATGTTAATGCCTCAATGAGAGTTGCAAATCCTGGCTTAGTATTTACAGTTAAATGATTATTGTTTTCGATCAAGGGCCATTACCAACTATTATGACTAAACATTTTAATTAGCTAAGTAATAAACCAAGTACAAAATATTCCAATAGAAAATTTATTATTATAAGTCCCTTAAATTGCAAAATAAACTATATGCTGCAATCAAATTAACTATTTTTAATTAAATGTACTCACTGAAAAATAACCAACATTTTTTTCAAATAATATATTGAAACCCTTGTATTTAAACCTGAAGTTGGGGATTCGCTGATGACAATTGTTGAAACGTCAGTTTTCTCGGTAACTAAATAATTGGAAAATTACTTTTAACTTGTCAACATTAAAATGTATTTCTACCATCAACACTCTCAACAATTAATGACCGAATTACACTGATTTATACGTGACAGTGAAATGTTGTAGTATTGTAGAACTATTCATTACAGTAATATAAACTGTAAACACGGCTGTTAATGTATTGGCTAAACACAGACTCTTTTGACTGGTAGTGTCTATTATGTGTAAAATGAGGCACTCTAGTATTGTTGAACTATTCATTACAGTAATATAAACTGTAAACACGGCTGTTAATGTATTGGCTAAACACAGACTCTGTTAACTGGTGGTGTCCACTGTGTGTAAAATGAGGCACTCTAGTATTGTTGAACTATTCATTATAGTGACATAAACTTTAAACACGGCTGTTAATGTATTGGCTAAACACAGACTCTGTTAACTGGTGGTGTCCACTGTGTGTAAAATGAGGCACTCTAGTATTGTTGAACTATTCATTACAGTAATATAAACTGTAAACACGGCTGTTAATGTATTGGCTAAACACAGACTCTGTTAACTGGTGGTGTCCACTGTGTGTAAAATGAGGCACTCTAGTATTGTTGAACTATTCATTACAGTAATATAAACTGTAAACACGGCTGTTAATGTATTGGCTAAACACAGACTCTGTTAACTGGTGGTGTCCACTGTGTGTAAAATGAGGCACTCTAGTATTGTTGAACTATTCATTACAGTAATATAAACTGTAAACACGGCTGTTAATGTATTGGCTAAACACAGACTCTGTTAACTGGTGTTGTCCACTGTGTTTAAAATGAGGCACTCTAGTATTGTTGAACTATTCATTACAGTAATATAAACTGTAAACACGGCTGTTAATGTATTGGCTAAACACAGACTCTGTTAACTGGTGGTGTCCACTGTGTGTAAAATGAGGCACTCTAGTATTAATTGTTGAACTATTCATTACAGTAATATAAACTGTAAACACGGCTGTTAATGTATTGGCTAAACACAGACTCTATTGACTGGTAGTGTCTATTATGTGTAAAATGAGGCACTCTAGTATTGTTGAACTATTCATTATAGTGACATAAACTTTAAACACGGCTGTTAATGTATTGGCTAAACACAGACTCTGTTAACTGGTGGTGTCCACTGTGTGTAAAATGAGGCACTCTAGTATTGTTGAACTATTCATTACAGTAATATAAACTGTAAACACGGCTGTTAATGTATTGGCTAAACACAGACTCTGTTAACTGGTGGTGTCCACTGTGTTAAAATGAGGCACTCTAGTATTGTTGAACTATTAATTACAGTAATATAAACTGTAAACACGGCTGTTAATGTATTGGCTAAACACAGACTCTGTTAACTGGTGGTGTCCACTGTGTTAAAATGAGGCACTCTAGTATTGTTGAACTATTAATTACAGTAATATAAACTGTAAACACGGCTGTTAATGTATTGGCTAAACACAGACTCTGTTAACTGGTGGTGTCCACTGTGTGTAAAATGAGGCACTCTAGTATTGTTGAACTATTAATTACAGTAATATAAACTGTAAACACGGCTGTTAATGTATTGGCTAAACACAGACTCTGTTAACTGGTGGTGTCCACTGTGTGTAAAATGAGGCACTCTAGTATTGTTGAACTATTAATTACAGTAATATAAACTGTAAACACGGCTGTTAATGTATTGGCTAAACACAGACTCTGTTAACTGGTGGTGTCCACTGTGTGTAAAATGAGGCACTCTAGTATTGTTGAACTATTAATTACAGTAATATAAACTGTAAACACGGCTGTTAATGTATTGGCTAAACACAGACTCTGTTAACTGGTGGTGTCCACTGTGTGTAAAATGAGGCACTCTAGTATTGTTGAACTATTAATTACAGTAATATAAACTGTAAACACGGCTGTTAATGTATTGGCTAAACACAGACTCTGTTAACTGGTGGTGTCCACTGTGTGTAAAATGAGGCACTCTAGTATTGTTGAACTATTCATTACAGTAACATAAACTGTAAACACGGCTGTTAATGTATTGGCTAAACACAGACTCTGTTAACTGGTGGTGTCCACTGTGTGTAAAATGAGGCACTCTAGTATTGTTGAACTATTAATTACAGTAATATAAACTGTAAACACGGCTGTTAATGTATTGGCTAAACACAGACTCTGTTAACTGGTGGTGTCCACTGTGTGTAAAATGAGGCACTCTAGTATTGTTGAACTATTCATTACAGTAATATAAACTGTAAACACGGCTGTTAATGTATTGGCTAAACACAGACTCTGTTAACTGGTGGTGTCCACTGTGTGTAAAATGAGGCACTCTAGTATTGTTGAACTATTAATTACAGTAATATAAACTGTAAACACGGCTGTTAATGTATTGGCTAAACACAGACTCTGTTAACTGGTGGTGTCCACTGTGTGTAAAATGAGGCACTCTAGTATTGTTGAACTATTCATTACAGTAATATAAACTGTAAACACGGCTGTTAATGTATTGGCTAAACACAGACTCTTTTGACTGGTAGTGTCTATTATGTGTAAAATGAGGCACTCTAGTATTGTTGAACTATTCATTATAGTGACATAAACTTTAAACACGGCTGTTAATGTATTGGCTAAACACAGACTCTGTTAACTGGTGGTGTCCACTGTGTGTAAAATGAGGCACTCTAGTATTGTTGAACTATTCATTACAGTAATATGAACTGTAAACACGGCTGTTAATGTATTGGCTAAACACAGACTCTGTTAACTGGTGGTGTCCACTGTGTGTAAAATGAGGCACTCTAGTATTGTTGAACTATTCATTACAGTAATATAAACTGTAAACACGGCTGTTAATGTATTGGCTAAACACAGACTCTGTTAACTGGTGGTGTCCACTGTGTGTAAAATGAGGCACTCTAGTATTGTTGAACTATTCATTACAGTAATATAAACTGTAAACACGGCTGTTAATGTATTGGCTAAACACAGACTCTCTTAACTGGTGGTGTCCACTGTGTGTAAAATGAGGCACTCTAGTATTGTTGAACTATTCATTACAGTAATATAAACTGTAAACACGGCTGTTAATGTATTGGCTAAACACAGACTCTGTTAACTGGTGGTGTCCACTGTGTGTAAAATGAGGCACTCTAGTATTGTTGAACTATTCATTACAGTAATATAAACTGTAAACACGGCTGTTAATGTATTGGCTAAACACAGACTCTCTTAACTGGTGGTGTCCACTGTGTGTAAAATGAGGCACTCTAGTATTGTTGAACTATTCATTACAGTAATATAAACTGTAAACACGGCTGTTAATGTATTGGCTAAACACAGACTCTGTTAACTGGTGGTGTCCACTGTGTGTAAAATGAGGCACTCTAGTATTGTTGAACTATTCATTACAGTAATATAAACTGTAAACACGGCTGTTAATGTATTGGCTAAACACAGACTCTGTTAACTGGTGGTGTCCACTGTGTGTAAAATGAGGCACTCTAGTATTGTTGAACTATTCATTACAGTAATATAAACTGTAAACACGGCTGTTAATGTATTGGCTAAACACAGACTCTGTTAACTGGTGGTGTCCACTGTGTGTAAAATGAGGCACTCTAGTATTGTTGAACTATTCATTACAGTAATATAAACTGTAAACACGGCTGTTAATGTATTGGCTAAACACAGACTCTGTTAACTGGTGTTGTCCACTGTGTTTAAAATGAGGCACTCTAGTATTGTTGAACTATTCATTACAGTAATATAAACTGTAAACACGGCTGTTAATGTATTGGCTAAACACAGACTCTGTTAACTGGTGGTGTCCACTGTGTGTAAAATGAGGCACTCTAGTATTAATTGTTGAACTATTCATTACAGTAATATAAACTGTAAACACGGCTGTTAATGTATTGGCTAAACACAGACTCTATTGACTGGTAGTGTCTATTATGTGTAAAATGAGGCACTCTAGTATTGTTGAACTATTCATTATAGTGACATAAACTTTAAACACGGCTGTTAATGTATTGGCTAAACACAGACTCTGTTAACTGGTGGTGTCCACTGTGTGTAAAATGAGGCACTCTAGTATTGTTGAACTATTCATTACAGTAATATAAACTGTAAACACGGCTGTTAATGTATTGGCTAAACACAGACTCTGTTAACTGGTGGTGTCCACTGTGTTAAAATGAGGCACTCTAGTATTGTTGAACTATTAATTACAGTAATATAAACTGTAAACACGGCTGTTAATGTATTGGCTAAACACAGACTCTGTTAACTGGTGGTGTCCACTGTGTTAAAATGAGGCACTCTAGTATTGTTGAACTATTAATTACAGTAATATAAACTGTAAACACGGCTGTTAATGTATTGGCTAAACACAGACTCTGTTAACTGGTGGTGTCCACTGTGTGTAAAATGAGGCACTCTAGTATTGTTGAACTATTAATTACAGTAATATAAACTGTAAACACGGCTGTTAATGTATTGGCTAAACACAGACTCTGTTAACTGGTGGTGTCCACTGTGTGTAAAATGAGGCACTCTAGTATTGTTGAACTATTAATTACAGTAATATAAACTGTAAACACGGCTGTTAATGTATTGGCTAAACACAGACTCTGTTAACTGGTGGTGTCCACTGTGTGTAAAATGAGGCACTCTAGTATTGTTGAACTATTAATTACAGTAATATAAACTGTAAACACGGCTGTTAATGTATTGGCTAAACACAGACTCTGTTAACTGGTGGTGTCCACTGTGTGTAAAATGAGGCACTCTAGTATTGTTGAACTATTAATTACAGTAATATAAACTGTAAACACGGCTGTTAATGTATTGGCTAAACACAGACTCTGTTAACTGGTGGTGTCCACTGTGTGTAAAATGAGGCACTCTAGTATTGTTGAACTATTCATTACAGTAACATAAACTGTAAACACGGCTGTTAATGTATTGGCTAAACACAGACTCTGTTAACTGGTGGTGTCCACTGTGTGTAAAATGAGGCACTCTAGTATTGTTGAACTATTAATTACAGTAATATAAACTGTAAACACGGCTGTTAATGTATTGGCTAAACACAGACTCTGTTAACTGGTGGTGTCCACTGTGTGTAAAATGAGGCACTCTAGTATTGTTGAACTATTCATTACAGTAATATAAACTGTAAACACGGCTGTTAATGTATTGGCTAAACACAGACTCTGTTAACTGGTGGTGTCCACTGTGTGTAAAATGAGGCACTCTAGTATTGTTGAACTATTAATTACAGTAATATAAACTGTAAACACGGCTGTTAATGTATTGGCTAAACACAGACTCTGTTAACTGGTGGTGTCCACTGTGTGTAAAATGAGGCACTCTAGTATTGTTGAACTATTCATTACAGTAATATAAACTGTAAACACGGCTGTTAATGTATTGGCTAAACACAGACTCTTTTGACTGGTAGTGTCTATTATGTGTAAAATGAGGCACTCTAGTATTGTTGAACTATTCATTATAGTGACATAAACTTTAAACACGGCTGTTAATGTATTGGCTAAACACAGACTCTGTTAACTGGTGGTGTCCACTGTGTGTAAAATGAGGCACTCTAGTATTGTTGAACTATTCATTACAGTAATATAAACTGTAAACACGGCTGTTAATGTATTGGCTAAACACAGACTCTGTTAACTGGTGGTGTCCACTGTGTGTAAAATGAGGCACTCTAGTATTGTTGAACTATTCATTACAGTAATATAAACTGTAAACACGGCTGTTAATGTATTGGCTAAACACAGACTCTGTTAACTGGTGGTGTCCACTGTGTGTAAAATGAGGCACTCTAGTATTGTTGAACTATTCATTACAGTAATATAAACTGTAAACACGGCTGTTAATGTATTGGCTAAACACAGACTCTCTTAACTGGTGGTGTCCACTGTGTGTAAAATGAGGCACTCTAGTATTGTTGAACTATTCATTACAGTAATATAAACTGTAAACACGGCTGTTAATGTATTGGCTAAACACAGACTCTGTTAACTGGTGGTGTCCACTGTGTGTAAAATGAGGCACTCTAGTATTGTTGAACTATTCATTACAGTAATATAAACTGTAAACACGGCTGTTAATGTATTGGCTAAACACAGACTCTGTTAACTGGTGGTGTCCACTGTGTGTAAAATGAGGCACTCTAGTATTGTTGAACTATTCATTACAGTAATATAAACTGTAAACACGGCTGTTAATGTATTGGCTAAACACAGACTCTGTTAACTGGTGGTGTCCACTGTGTGTAAAATGAGGCATTCTAGTATTGTTGAACTATTCATTACAGTAATATAAACTGTAAACACGGCTGTTAATGTATTGGCTAAACACAGACTCTGTTAACTGGTGGTGTCCACTGTGTGTAAAATGAGGCACTCTAGTATTGTTGAACTATTCATTACAGTAATGTAAACACGGCTGTTAATGTATTGGCTAAACACAGACTCTGTTAACTGGTGGTGTCCACTGTGTGTAAAATGAGGCACTCTAGTATTGTTGAACTATTCATTACAGTAATATAAACTGTAAACACGGCTGTTAATGTATTGGCTAAACACAGACTCTGTTAACTGGTGGTGTCCACTGTGTGTAAAATGAGGCACTCTAGTATTGTTGAACTATTCATTACAGTAATATAAACTGTAAACACGGCTGTTAATGTATTGGCTAAACACAGACTCTGTTAACTGGTGGTGTCCACTGTGTGTAAAATGAGGCATTCTAGTATTGTTGAACTATTAATTACAGTAATATAAACTGTAAACACGGCTGTTAATGTATTGGCTAAACACAGACTCTGTTAACTGGTGGTGTCCACTGTGTGTAAAATGAGGCACTCTAGTATTGTTGAACTATTCATTACAGTAATATAAATTGTAAACACGGCTGTTAATGTATTGGCTAAACAAAGACTCTTTTGACTGGTAGTGTCTATTATGTGTAAAATGACTTACTATTGTATTGTTAAACTATTCATTACACTGATATAAACTGTAAACACGGCTGTAATAAGTGTATTGCCTACAGACTATAGGTCTGTGCGGGGAACTTATTCAAACAGAATAAGGGAAGATCCATTTCTCTACATAGTGAACATTATACGAGTACTATAATAATATCCAGTCCAGACCAAAATTCGAACTTGTGATAATATCTAACTCAGGCTCAATATCTTGACACCCGTTCAGTGCTCTATCAAATTAAATATCGTCAACAATTTATATCAATCATAAAGTAAATATTTATTTATTTATTCATACAACATAAGTAATACCTTATAGAATACATATTTTTGTGTGGTAGCTGCTATAGCTGGGAGATCACAAATTTGTGACGGTCCAGCTACCAGATTTGTCGCTCGTTTAGAACTACCCAGGGGATACGTACAGCTTTAAATATTTGCTGTGGACGCAAACATTCAGTTCAAATTCCCGTAGTTCAAATTCTTCGCCCAATACTAGCTCGACCATAGCGTGAAACGTTTTGATGGACGAAATATGTTCCGTATTAACGCTCCATCAAAACCTGTAGGACACCAGTGTTCTCCTTCTCAGCATAGAAAGAAAAAGGGCAGACCAAAAATTGTGGTTAAACCTCTCTACATGAGAAGGCTTAACCAGTTCTTTTAAACTGGTGTGCTAAAGAACAATATAGGAGGAGAGAATATTTAATTCCTGAAATCTTGTTTACTTATAGCAAACTATACATTGCCTTACTTGCCCTCCCATACACGTAAAGTAGTGTTGACTAACCCATACACGTATCTTGGTATAATTTACCAATAGGCGTGTAATATATTTTGGTTTCACAATTTAATTGGTACAACGTTAAATGAATACACGTACAATGATATTCACCCACCCACCCACCCACACACGTACACGTGCAATGATATTCACCCACCCACCCGCCTATACACGTGCAATGATATTCACCCACCCACCCACCCATTCATGTAGAATGATATTCACCCACCCGCCCGCCCATACACGTACAATGATATTCACCCACCCACCCGCTCATACACGTGTAGTGGTATTCACTCACCCACCCGCTCATACACGTGTAGTGGTATTCACTCACCCACCCGCTCATACACGTGTAGTGGTATTCACTCACCCACCCGCTCATACACGTGTAGTGGTATTCACCCACCCACCAGCCCATTCACGTACAGTGGTATTCACCCACCCGTCCATTCACGTATTGTGGTATTCACCCACCCACCCGCCCATTCGCGTACAGTGGTATTACTTATGAATAATGATAGTCTCAAATTATTAAAATTCAAATTACTTTAGTGATTTATTTTTCATTAAAAGTATAATAAAATACAATAGGATTCTGTAATAAAAACTCCCGGACACTGTAATAGCATCTCTCTTGAAGAGTTGATTTTACCAGTCCCCTAGAGTCTACGTAGTTTCTGGTAGTATATTGAATAAAATTAATCCATTGTAAAAAGATTAATGAAAAAATAAAAGCAGTAGAATGGGCTGGACTCTTCAGGAGGGCATTCTTATGACGAAATCTATAATGGTGGTTAAAAGAAGGAAATTTTGTTAGTATACGTTTTGTCAATATTTCGAAAGAACAAATTGTATAGTTCAGAATAATTAAACACAAAATCGGCTCCAGATTGGAAAACATTTTATGCGGTTGATTAGGAGCGCGTACTGTATGCCAATAAATGCAGTATGCCATAATATGAAATATGGCAATACTATACCATCAGATTGATAGATTTGATGGGGCTGAAGCAATCGAGGTTTACTAGTAGTAATATTTTGGGAATGCCCAGTTTAATATATAGTTTAAAAGTTTTCAAGTTATAAAGTGTTCATTGTAAGATATAGCTTTTATGTCATATTCTTACTTTTACTTTACATTTTCGCCATACGATACGATTTGTAGAGTAAGCCTCCACCTACCTGCACAGTTCGACACTATCACCACCTGTGCACCTCGACCAATTAGTTAGGGTAGTTCTTGAATTCAGAGGATGACCTTCCGCAGTTCGACCGCACCGGGTATTGGTGAGTTTGGATATTATACACTTTTTTTGTTCTCATTTTCTGTTAACATTATAATCAAATAAGACAAATACAAAATCAATTTAAAAGTCAATTAAAACGCCTCCTGGTGACAAACGCGTTCTACTCAGTTGACAAGTTCATGATGGGCCACTGGGATTACCTTATTACAAATCATCCACATCAAAGGGGGGCCTGATGTCGAAATGAATGACCGTATGAATGCAACATGTGTATCTTTGTATGAGTGAATAAAATGATTGTAATGTATGTTAAAGATATTTTACATTGACGTTTGTGATACCTTGCATACTGGTTTTTATGGAATAAATCGTATTATTATTATTCAGGCCCATTACCTTTGCAACTAAAAATTCGTTATAACAAATTTTGAAAAGAAAATGTAGGGATAAATATATATATATATATATATATATATACATATATATAAATATATATATATATATATATATATATACATTTTTTTAACATTTAAATTCTTACTCGTGTTGGATTTTGTTGGAACTCACTAAATTCCCATATTTTAATTATTTAACACCATATTCAAATCTAAATTATTGTAAATATGGTACAAGAATTTTCATTGATTAATTAGTAATTTTTGAAATTCAATTTGGTATATTGATATTCCTAATATAATTTTTTATCGGTTACTTAAAGTTCGAAATCAACGATTTAACACCTAAAAATAGTAGTCACTGCGACACAATGCATGAAGTGTCTCGGATAATCATTTCGTAATATGAATTAGAATCCAAGCTATAACAATACATAATAATCTATAAATTCCTTATTTAGATATAGGTGACAATATCTTTAAAATGCCACTGTGCGTGTATGGGTGGGTAAGTGAATATCACTGTATGTATGGGTGGGAGGGTCAATGCCATCGAGTGTCTACTAAGGTAAAGTACCGAGGTCAAATTTATTTTAAAAAACTGGACACCATGTCACTTCATTGAAATCTCTATAGTGAATTGACAAAACTGCATGCTCATCTTTACCTCTGATGGATGTTTTTATGACATGTCGGGAGAGTGACCTTGGGCAGGACAGTGGAGAGAGTCAGGTCCAGCGGGCGGGAGGTTCAGTCAGTCAGTCACACAGACATGTCGGCGGTGAGTACTCACTCCCTTAGTCAACCATAACACTATTATTGTACAATGTGCTAAATTGTAGAAATACAATAAAACTCATAGCAAATATAATGCCCTATAGTAATTTACTTGATTTTAGTTTGCACACAATTTTAAAACAATTATTATTTGCAAGAACTAATATTTTTAAATATTTGTCCGTATAATCTTAAAATTAAGATTATATATTTTATCTGTCAGTTGTAAGATTAAATTTATTGCCTAAAAATAAGTTTCAAGACATGTGCTTTTTCTGTGCACGAATGTTATCATAGCTAAAAGTAATAAATTTTACTTGTTATCTCCCAGCCTAGTATCACCATAAATATAATTAAGTTATGTGAAATCTTTCCAATACCATATGTATAAGGGTTCAATAGTCCAGGGTGACATGTAAGGTAACTCAAACACGTAATGGCAGAACGATTTGAGATATCATGAAATTAACAAAACTAAACCCTAATAATTCAAAAGTAGGGAATCCAAATGAAGAAGTAACATTTTATTCTATGTTCAGGACGTGTCTAGAATTATTAGAAAAACTAGAATTTGCCTTTTAGATCTCAAAAATGCCAATGAAATATGAATGTCACTTCGTACACAAGTAAAAAAAAAAACATATTTATCGGTCCAACCAATAATTACCAACTTAACGTTTACCATAAACATCCCCCCTTTTTAGTAATATTTAAGTTTGAAATTGCTAATTTTAAAATATATGTGATAGTAAAGATATGAATTGAAAAAATATACATTTTAATGCTTACTCTTTTGTATTGTATTTAGATTGATCTAAAAATGTATTTTTTATAACAAATTTAAAGTTAATGTTTATCAAGTTTAACTGTTTAAAGTCTTAACATTTCTTTTATAAATACAATCCCACAAGAAAGTTCACCGATACAGAATTGTACTTTTCCAAAGCAGTTTAAGTATCAATAGAAATTATAAAGCAGTAGAAACAGCAATTAACGACGTTTTACAATTTTATAGAAAATGTAGGCCTATAACAACAAAATTATAAGTGTACATACAGCATACAATTTAAAAGTACAGCAATAAAATCAAACAACCTTTATAGGAATAAAAATCACGAAATTTAAACATTATTAGCAAAAAATGCTCAAATTATTTTCCCTCTAAATCCGAACCGTTTTTGAACGCTATTTAGAACACGACACTTAACTTGTTTCTCTGCACGCGTCGGGTCTTTTTTCATATTTTCTGGGATGTGATTTTCTGTACATATTTTCTTTTAACTCTTCCCAAATAGTTAGTTCTAAATGCTATTTTGAGCCAAAATATAAACATATATTTGATGCATATAATCATCTTCAAATTCCTGATGAAAAGATGTTTTTAAGAATCTTATTTACGTTTCTATAGATTGTCGACTAGCTAATGCCTGGGTTCCTAAGAAATTTTACAATAAACACATCATAACCATTATAGGTGCTTTAAAGTATCTTGCATTACGTTTTTGACTACTTCTCCAGGTGGTCTTCCTTGTTCTAAGGCTTGCTAATCAATATAAACACATCATAACCATTATAGGTGCTTTAAAGTATCTTGCATCACGTTTTTGACTACTTCTTCAGGTGGTCTTCCTTGTTCTAAGGCTTGCTAATCAATATAAACACATCATAACCATTAAAGGTGCTTTAAAGTATCTTGCATTACATTTTTGACTACTTCTCCAGGTGGTCTTCCTTGTTCTAAGGCTTGCTAATCAATATAAACACATCATAACCATTATAGGTGCTTTAAAGTATCTTGCATCACGTTTTTGACTACTTCTTCAGGTGGTCTTCCTTGTTCTAAGGCTTGCTAATCAATATAAACACATCATAACCATTATAGGTGCTTTAAAGTATCTTGCATCACGTTTTTGACTACTTCTCCAGGTTGTCTTCCTTGTTCTAAGGCTTGCTAATCAATATAAACACATCATAACCATTATAGGTGCTTTAAAGTATCTTGCATCACGTTTTTGACTACTTCTTCAGGTGGTCTTCCTTGTTCTAAGGCTTGCAATATAAACACATCATAACCATTATAGGTGCTTTAAAGTATCTTGCATCACGTTTTTGACTACTTCTCCAGGTGGTCTTCCTTGTTCTAAGGCTTGCTAATCAATATAAACAACATCATAACCATTATAGGAGCTTTAAAGTATCTTGCATTACGTTTTTGACTACTTCTCCAGGTGGTCTTGCTTGTTCTAAGGCTTGCTAATCAATATAAACAACATCATAACCATTATAGGTGCTTTAAAGTATCTTGCATTACGTTTTTGACTACTTCTCCAGGTGGTCTTCCTTGTTCTAAGGCTTGCTAATCAATATAAACAACATCATAACCATTATAGGTGCTTTAAAGTATCTTGCATTACGTTTTTGACTACTTCTCCAGGTGGTCTTCCTTGTTCTAAGGCTTGCTAATCAATATAAACACATCATAACCATTATAGGTGCTTTAAAGTATCTTGCATTACGTTTTTGACTACTTCTCCAGGTGGTCTTCCTTGTTCTAAAGCTTGCTAATCAATATAAACACATCATAACCATTATAGGTGCTTTAAAGTATCTTGCATTACGTTGTTGGCTACTTCTCCAGGTGGTCTTCCTTGTTCTAAGGCTTGCAATATAAACACATCATAACCATTATAGGTGCTTTAAAGTATCTTGCATTACGTTTTTGACTACTTCTCCCGGTGGTCTTCCTTGTTCTAAGGCTTGCAATATAAACACATCATAACCATTATAGGTGCTTTAAAGTATCTTGCATTACGTTTTTGACTACTTCTCCAGGTGGTCTTCCTTGTTCTAAGGCTTGCAATATAAACACATCATAACCATTATAGGTGCTTTAAAGTATCTTGCATTACGTTTTTGACTACTTCTCCAGGTGGTCTTCCTTGTTCTAAAGCTTGCAATATAAACACATCATAACCATTATAGGTGCTTTAAAGTATCTTGCATCACGTTTTTGACTACTTCTCCAGGTGGTCTTCCTTGTTCTAAAGCTTGCAATATAAACACATCATAACCATTATAGGTGCTTTAAAGTATCTTGCAACCACGTTTTTGACTACTTCTCCAGGTGGTCTTCCTTGTTCTAAGGCTTGCAATATAAACACATCATAACCATTATAGGTGCTTTAAAGTATCTTGCATTACGTTTTTGACTACTTCTCCAGGTTGTCTTCCTTGTTCTAAGGCTTGCTAATCAATATAAACACATCATAACCATTATAGGTGCTTTAAAGTATCTTGCATTACGTTTTTGACTACTTCTCCAGGTGGTCTTCCTTGTTCTAAGGCTTGCTAATCAATATAAACACATCATAACCATTATAGGTGCTTTAAAGTATCTTGCATCACGTTTTTGACTACTTCTCCAGGTGGTCTTCCTTGTTCTAAGGCTTGCTAATCAATATAAACAACATCATAACCATTATAGGTGCTTTAAAGTATCTTGCATTACGTTTTTGACTACTTCTCCAGGTTGTCTTCCTTGTTCTAAGGCTTGCTAATCAATATAAACAACATCATAACCATTATAGGTTCTTTAAAGTATCTTGCATTACGTTGTTGGCTACTTCTCCAGGTGGTTTTCCTTGTTCTAAAGCTTGCTAATCAATATAAACACATCATAACCATTGTAGGTGCTTTAAAGTATCTTGCATTACGTTTTTGACTACTTCTCCAGGTGGTCTTCCTTGTTCTAAGGCTTGCTAATCAATATAAACAACATCATAACCATTATAGGTGCTTTAAAGTATCTTGCATTACGTTTTTGACTACTTCTCCAGGTGGTCTTCCTTGTTCTAAGGCTTGCTAATCAATATAAACAACATCATAACCATTATAGGTGCTTTAAAGTATCTTGCATTACGTTTTTGACTACTTCTCCAGGTGGTCTTCCTTGTTCTAAGGCTTGCTAATCAATATAAACACATCATAACCATTATAGGTGCTTTAAAGTATCTTGCATCACGTTTTTGACTACTTCTCCAGGTGGTCTTCCTTGTTCTAAGGCTTGCTAATCAATATAAACAACATCATAACCATTATAGGTGCTTTAAAGTATCTTGCATCACGTTTTCGACTACTTCTCCAGGTTGTCTTCCTTGTTCTAAGGCTTGCTAATCAATATAAACACATCATAACCATTATAGGTGCTTTAAAGTATCTTGCATCACGTTTTTGACTACTTCTCCAGGTGGTCTTCCTTGTTGTAAGGCTTGCTAATCAATATAAACACATCATAACCATTATAGGTGCTTTAAAGTATCTTGCATTACGTTTTTGACTACTTCTCCAGGTGGTCTTCCTTGTTCTAAGGCTTGCTAATCAATATAAACACATCATAACCATTATAGGTGCTTTAAAGTGTCTTGCATCACGTTTTTGACTACTTCTCCAGGTGGTCTTCCTTGTTCTAAGGCTTGCTAATCAATATAAACCATGATCAATTAATGACTTCTAAACAATTATTAAATCCACAAAAACCCAACATTTATGCTGTTTGTTTTTAATATAACAAAATATTTTATGAATCTAAAAAGTTGATGTGAATTAAAAAAGACTGCTAATACTACCATTAAAACCTAGACCACTCTATATAAAATTTAATGTATAACAATTATTAACAAGTAAAAAAATAGATAAAATGTAATTTTAAATTTTTTTATCTTGCGTTATCACCTATACTGATAAATGACCTGGTCTTGAATGAATTCGTCGATGTGTTGGCATCACAGTATGGTATTTTAATAATTTTAAAATGTGAAATATCTCACTAAAAAATGTGAGTTATTTATCAGAGTACTTTGCATTTAAGGAATTGGGCATTTTGCCATTTTAACATTTCAATAAATATATACTGTATATATTGAATCCCAAAGAAATGAATTAATTCCTTTAATTAATGAACCACAGAGAAGTTGCAAATGGCGGATCAACACAACAAATATAAACTATGTAGTGTGGCAGTGGTCGTCCATACAGATACCAACGGCGTTAAATAAAACGATGTAGTGTGGCAGTGGTCGTCCGTACAGATACCAACGGCGTTAAATAAAACGATGTAGTGTGGCAGTGGTCGTTCGTACAGATATAAACGGCGCTAAATAAAACTATCTAGTGTGGCAGTGGTCGTTCGTACAGATACCAACGGCGTTAAATAAAACTATCTAGTGTGGCAGTGGTCGTTCGTACAGATACCAACGGCGTTAAATAAAACTATCTAGTGTGGCAGTGGTCGTTCGTACAGATACCAACGGCGTTAAATAAAACGATGTAGTGTGACAGTGGTCGTCCGTACAGATACCAACGGCGTTAAATAAAACGATGTAGTGTGACAGTGGTCGTCCGTACAGATACCAACGGCGTTAAATAAAACGATGTAGTGTGGCAGTGGTCGTTCGTACAGATACCAACGGCGTTAAATAAAACTATCTAGTGTGGCAGTGGTCGTTCGTACAGATACCAACGGCGTTAAATAAAACGATGTAGTGTGACAGTGGTCGTCCGTACAGATACCAACGGCGTTAAATAAAACGATGTAGTGTGACAGTGGTCGTCCGTACAGATACCAACGGCGTTAAATAAAACGATGTAGTGTGACAGTGGTCGTCCGTACAGATACCAACGGCGTTAAATAAAACGATGTAGTGTGGCAGTGGTCGTTCGTACAGATACCAACGGCGTTAAATAAAACTATCTAGTGTGGCAGTGGTCGTCCGTACAGATACCAACGGCGTTAAATAAAACGATGTAGTGTGACAGTGGTCGTCCGTACAGATACCAACGGCGTTAAATAAAACGATGTAGTGTGGCAATGGTCGTCCGTACAGATAGCAACGGCGTTAAATAAAACGATGTAGTGTGGCAGTGGTCGTCCGTACAGATACCAACGGCGTTAAATAAAACGATGTAGTGTTACAGTGGTCGTCCGTACAGATACCAACGGCGTTAAATAAAACGATGTAGTGTGACAGTGGTCGTCCGTACAGATACCAACGGCGTTAAATAAAACGATAGTTAATTTTTCCGTCCAGTGCGTAACTCCCCATACTCCTTTGTCCCACTGCGGTCACGGTACCATTTACATATGTAGACGAGACGAAGTGCCCGAGTTACCATTGTGGGTCTACCATTGTGATACAAACGTTAACTAAGTTTACGATATGTGTTTAACGAAACGATCTTTTACAAGATATTTAACATGCTTCTGAGAACTTGTGATTTGAACTCGGTAAAGTTTTGGTATATCCTATTAATATTTAGAATAAAATGGAACTATTTTAATGACAAGTAAATTAGTGGGGTGGGGTTTTATATCTCAAACTGTTCTCCCACCATACATTTAGGACATCGAATGTGAAAATGTACATTTTCACAACAAAATCATTAATTCGTTTTAACTTTCAACATTTGATGCCTGGTATTCGCTTGTCCAAAGAGGAAAACTTAAGATTGCCGGAAATGATTTCATTGGTAACGTTGAGAAGTGTCAGTAGACAGAGGGTGGGTACAGCTGTTAAAATCCGAATAATTTTACCAAACCTTTCCTACTGTTGAATTTTATTTACGAAAAGCACTTTCTACAAATGTCGTAAATAACTATTACACAAATAATTCATTTTTATTTAAGCATATTAATAATTCATAAATATTTTCTCATTAAATATATATATTGTAGAGTTTAAAAGTTTAGTTCAATTTTATATCTCTACAGATAGTAATTAATTATGGAAGAATTAAATATATGACTAAAAGAGAAGATATTGTACCTAGTATAGATTGTCATATATTAGAGTTGACAAGCATTAAATGACAATTATTATAGGCACACAGGGGTACATCTCAATTTAATTGTCTAATTAATAATCGCTCAACCAAATCAAAGTATTTTGCAGGGTTTCAAAGCAGTGATTATTGTTAGGATCAAAATGTACTTGTATTTTCTTCGTCATCAATACTAGCTATGAAGTCACACACTTCAGACGATGGTCACATGTTAGGTCAGATCATAAGTTACGTTTTCAACTTATCAATGGGCATTTGAAATGATAAATCACTTTTATGTCAAGTCTCTATAGTTAGGTTTCCAACTTTATTTCTCATCGCTGATAAACAAAATCATAATGGACAATACATATTTTGCTAAGCTACCAATATTTAAACTGCGAACTATATTGAATTCTAATTTGTTTAAATGGACTTTAAAGTATAATTTTTTTGTCTTTATAAAGGTCCCATCTGAAGTTAACTGTAGGAGAATTTAAATGTGTAATTCCATTTTTTTAAACATTTTATAACATTGATAAAATATTTTTTTCAAAATTATTAATACATGTTTTTCTATATTTAAACCTTTAACGTGCGTGATTTAACTCACGATCAAATTAAGCGATGGTATATTTTCAAAAATAATGTGTAGACAAAGAAAAAATGTCTACACTTTCGATTGTAAAAAAGGAAAACACGACAGAAATGCCCATTTTTGTCGATTGTACGAAAACTGCCGTAAGTAGGGAAAACTACTAGTCGTAACTAAAGGGTTGTATTTGGGTTAGTTAGGCCTAAATTATATGTCATCAGTCACATCAATTATATATGAGTATTTTAAACACAAAATTTATAGCATTTTATTTCCATACAATTTAACAATAGGCCTACTACCCAAAAAACTAACAATGTTTTATTTAACTTCAACGGAGTAGTTCATATTTTTTTAAAATCAATACTCAGACAAATCAATATTGAGACCATTTTAAAACCACTTAACTTTGGCATTAAATATCTTAGTGTACTTCCGAGATTGTAGTAGTGGCAATCTACTTTGGCATTAAATATCTTAGTGTGATTCCGAGATTGTAGTAGTGGCAATCTACTTTGCTACAACGAGGTTTTAATAAATTTAAGTATAGATTATAATGTTCTTTAATTTAACAAGTGCTTGTTTTGAAATTAACATTATTTACAAATCGTCAATCCTCTTCGAAGCAGCCTTTAACTTCGACGTCCCTTTGCAGAACAAAGCCTCAGATCAGTTGCCTGGTTTGATTGGTACAATCACAACTTTAGTAAGAAATAACAACCAATCCAAGATAAAAAAAAAAAAAAAACAAACAAACAGAAAATTATAAATAACTATATAAACTGTAGTTTGAAGTTTTATTCAACATATATTGTTTATGTATTAGTAGAAAATTTGTAATTCCTAGGGTTACTATTTATAATAAAGTTATAATATAAAATAACAACTGAGCACCCTTTAAAAATTTTTATTAAATCAACACCGACCGGTTTCGGCATTTATGCCATCTTTATAGGTGTATAGGTGTTTACTTTTCAAAATTGTTACAAAACAAATAAAATGGAATAAACAATTATCATAAAGAAAACATATGTTAATCTATATCTATAAAATCAAATGTATGTTTGTTTGTCTGTCCTTTATGCGCTACCAAACCGTCCAGCCGATCGTCATGAAACTTGGGGAATTTGTTCTATATACCCCAGGGAAGGTTTCTGTCCTATTCCCGAGGGCTCCATCCCTTGGCTACACAAAACATCAGCTGTTGTTAATTTGATACTGTGTAAACTGAAAGGTTGCTGCACATTTCAATTATACAATCAAAACTCAATATTATGACCGGCGAAGCGGGCGGGTACAGCTAGTTAGTAAATATTTGTGATTTGGTGGTTAGTTGTCATTGTGTGTGTTGTTTCTTATATGTATAATTGTTTCAAATATTGGGTTTCTTTTTTTGTGTTAACATGGTGTTGATTAAATTGTTGGGATTTTCTTGGTTGTGTTTATAAATTTCAAGTTCTTCTTGAGAATCTATTTTTTTGCTTTTTGAACAGAATTTTAGAATTGTCATGTTGGTTTTCATATTTGATTAGTTGTGATTATTGTTTAGTAAGTGTTCTGCAAAAGAAGATTTCATTGAAGTTCTGTTGTTTGATTTTAGAGCTTGTATGTGTTTATTAAATCTTCGTTTAAATGATCGTCCTGTTTGTCAATATAATAGTTTGGGCAGTCTGAACATTCAATTTTTTAAATTCCTGATTTGTCAAATATTTCTGGTTTATATATTGTTTATCTTCGTAACTAGAGTTGGCAGAGAAAATTTGAACACTCAAGTGAACACGGATAAACACACATATATTTTAATGTAGGCCTAGGTATATATGGTGATCGATTTCAATAAACCACGTTCACCATAATCAGACCTGAAGATTCAGAAAAGAGGGAATCGTTCTTTGTTGAATGAAGTTATTAAGGTGTTTCGTGTTGGGAGTTTATGTGAACTCCCAACACGATATTTATGTTTCTAAAAAAATATATTTTTTTAATAAAAAATATTTTAGTTAAACATGTAACTAACTACAATTTCTATGAATTAGATGTTATAGATGATAACTGTTTGAAGTTGTTGAATTCCATATAATGCAAATCGGTATTTCCTTCTCCCAATCTCTGTCCTACTAGTAAGAGATGTTCTCACGCCGTGACCTTTGATTTATTGCGCGGTCTCACTTCATTTGAGCATTGTTTCGGTTTGCTTCCCTCGCCGAAGACTGGTTATGTAACTGTAACTTTGTGGTAATCACCTCACGACCTGTTACTAAATACTCACCTGACTCAAAATGTAACAGTGCTTGAACGAACATTGTAGTGTAACTGTAGCTTTGTAGTAATCACCTGACGAACTGCTACTAAATACTCACCTGACTCAAAATGTAACAGTGCTTGAACGAACATTGTAGTGTAACTGTAGCTTTGTAGTAATCACCTGACGAACTGATACTAAATACTCACCTGACTCAAAATGTAACAGTGCTTGAACGAACATTGTAGTGTAACTGTAGCTTTGTAGTAATCACCTGACGAACTGCTACTAAATACTCACCTGACTCAAAATGTAACAGTGCTTGAACGAACATTGTAGTGTAACTGTAGCTTTGTAGTAATCGCCTGACGACCTGCTACTAAATACTCACCTGACTCAAAATGTAACAGTGCTTGAACGAACATTGTAGTGTAACTGTAGCTTTGTAGTAATCACCTGACGAACTGCTTCTAAATACTCACCTGACTCAAAATGTAACAGTGCTTGAACGAACATTGTAGTGTAACTGTAGCTTTGTAGTAATCGCCTGACGACCTGCTACTAAATACTCACCTGACTCAAAATGTAACAGTGCTTGAACGAACATTGTAGTGTAACTGTAGCTTTGTAGTAATCACCTCACGACCTGCTACTAAATACTCACCTGACTCAAAATGTAACAGTGCTTGAACGAACATTGTAGTGTAACTGTAGCTTTGTAGTAATCACCTGACGAACTGCTTCTAAATACTCACCTGACTCAAAATGTAACAGTGCTTGAACGAACATTGTAGTGTAACTGTAGCTTTGTAGTAATCACCTGACGAACTGCTACTAAATACTCACCTGACTCAAAATGTAACAGTGCTTGAACGAACATTGTAGTGTAACTGTAGATTTGTGGTAATCACCTGACGAACTGCTACTAAATACTCACCTGACTCAAAATGTAACAGTGCTTGAACGAACATTGTAGTGTAACTGTAGCTTTGTGGTAATCACCTGACGAACTGCTACTAAATACTCACCTGACTCAAAATGTAACAGTGCTTGAACGAACATTGTAGTGTAACTGTAGCTTTGTAGTAATCACCTGACGAACTGCTACTAAATACTCACCTGACTCAAAATGTAACAGTGCTTGAACGAACATTGTAGTGTAACTGTAGCTTTGTAGTAATCACCTGACGAACTGCTTCTAAATACTCACCTGACTCAAAATGTAACAGTGCTTGAACGAACATTGTAGTGTAACTGTAGCTTTGTAGTAATCACCTCACGACCTGCTACTAAATACTCACCTGACTCAAAATGTAACAGTGCTTGAACGAACATTGTAGTGTAACTGTAGCTTTGTAGTAATCACCTGACGAACTGCTACTTTATAAAGAAATAATAAAGTGATATCCTATCACAAAGTTAAATCCAATACATCAAGCCATTCAAGACTAGACTCACTGATTCTATATGATAGATAATCTCTCCGTAAAATAGTGCAGGGGGCAACCTGTATCTATGTGATCTAAAGGACTAACTGTACGGTCTGTACGCTTTAGTGTGAGCACTATTTAGCCATACGGGAGCACTGTATTCAGCAGTTGAATAGTCTAGTTATAGAGCAGTTGTACGCAGGACGTGTGCTTTCGCTCTCCAAGTTGTTTCAGCAATATAATGTAGTACATTTGCCCTGGTTTTGAGCCTAAAAGCCTAAAAAGCTGCTGTTTTTTGGCTTTTAAACGTTAGCGATCTAACGTTACTCCCAGGAACTTCGGTTGATCATTGTGATGGAGTTTTAAACAGTTTAGGAAAGTGTTAAATTTTCGATTAGGTTGTCGGTTTCTTAAGTGGAAGCAAGCCACTTCGGTTTTTTACGGGTTAGTATTTAGCTTCCAGGCTGTAAAATATTCTTTGACGTTACTTGTGAATGTTTCTGCAGTGGTCAAAATCCTTTAGCTGCCTTCCAAACTAATAATATTTTCTACGCTAATAACTATTAAAGTAAGTCGTGTATTTATTATCATATTTTTATATAGTTGTATCTGGAAGCTAACCTCACCAACCATAGTCTAATGTTTCAATGTTAAATATTTAAATGTATATAGCATTATTTTTAAATAAGTAAACCAGTATTTACTTTTGTTAAAGTGAGTGTTTAATACTCCCTGCGACTTGTTTTGTATCTTATATATGTATAAATATATTTCTACAGAAAATATTATGAGTTTGGAGGGCAGCTAAAGGATTTTGACATCTTCAGTCTTTGTGTTAATAATTTAAAGTAATATATATATATATATATATATATATATATATATATATATATATATATATATATATATAAATGTTCTAGGATTTGTGATTGGCATGTCAGCAGTATACAGTTGAAGAAAATTGTACAATAACGTTGTTCGTATCCACAGCAACTCTTAAAAGTTGTACTTACCCCTTGGGTAGTTCTAAACTAGCAACAAAATTGATAGCTAGACTGTCAGGAATATGTGATCTCCCAGTTACCACACAAAATTTGAACAGTTTGAATTATATGTATCACAAACATTAAAAATAATAAATAAAAATAATGGTCTTGGAAATCAAAATTATCTATTACAACGCCCACTTAATGACGTATCAAATATAAGTGTATCGAACAAAGTCGTAAACCATCGGCTTATCCATTAACATTGAAGAGCAGATCCAAGATGGCCGACCTTTCCAAACTCTACGTCCTTTATGGCGGAAACGGATACGTCCTATTGAGCTTGTTTACATAACGTGCGGTTATTGAATCTACAGTAGTATTTTGTGAATTCTAAAACACTTTTATTGTTCAATCGCAGTATCTCCAAGATCGAAGACATTAGGTAAAAAGGATAGAGGAAACAGCCTTTTGTAGATTTTATACGAAGTTCAATGCAGGTGATTTCACATCAAATATCAACCTGATGTTGGTACAGTACGTGACAAAAAGCGTAAACTCTTTAATGTCACACAGTGTTGAATCGCAGGTCATCTCTTGCCTTTTCACGTTTTCCTCTTTTTATAAACAGTTAGAGTGACAAAAACGAATTAAAACACAAAAAACCGAAGTAATTTTGGAAGACGGCTAACCTTCGTTTTAAAACAATTATATGCGTTTTCAGCATGTGTCATTAAATATGTTTTACATTTATGCCGCTCTTTTAAGTGTAATTTTAAATCATTAAACTATTTTTATAAATAAATTTGAATGCAGAATTGTTTTTTTTTTCGTTAACCAACTACAGTCAATATCCGATTCATGTTTTAACATCAATGTAATGTAAATTTGCTATAAACTAATGTTAACTCGTTGCGCTTGACCTTGAGTCTTGATCTATGGTTCAATGTTCCTGATATATGCCTATGATTAGTGTGGGCAGATATTTGTTCTGCTTGTACGCACTTGTATAGCGAGATCTATGGTTCATTGTTCCTGATATATGCCAATGTTTAGTGTGGGCAGATATTTGTTCTGCTTGTACGCACTTGTATAGCGAGATCTATGGTTCATTGTTCCTGATATATGCCAATGTTTAGTGTGGGCAGATATTTGTTCTGCTTGTACGCACTTGTATAGCGAGATCTATGGTTCATTGTTCCTGATATATGCCAATGTTTAGTGTGGGCAGATATTTGTTCTGCTTGTACGCACTTGTATAGCGAGATCTATGGTTCATTGTTCCTGATATATGCCTAAGATTAGTGTGGGCAGATATTTGTTCTGATTGTACGCACTTGTATAGTGAGATCTATGGTTCATTGTTCCTGATATATGCCTATGATTAGTGTGGGCAGATATTTGTTCTGCTTCTACGCACTTGTATAGCGAGATCTATGGTTCATTGTTCCTGATATATGCCTATGATTATTGTGGGCAGATATTTGTTCTGCTTGTACGCACTTGTATAGCGAGATCTATGGTTCATTGTTCCTGATATATGCCAATGTTTAGTGTGGGCACATATTTGTTCTGCTAATACGCACTTCTGTAGCGAGATCTATGGTTCATTGTTCCTGATATATGCCAATGTTTAGTGTGGGCACATATTTGTTCTGCTAATACGCACTTCTGTAGCGAGATCTATGGTTTATTGTTTCTGATATATGCCTACGTTTACAAGTGTGTGTGTCTTTAATAGCGAGTGATATCCATACACATCTGAATGGGCAGAATTAGTTTATTCAGGACATCTAAATAGCCAGTTGTGGGCAGCCAGTAACTAAGGGAGTGAAAGACACGAACACGCGTGCAGACTGGACCACACTGACAGAGGGCCAACCAAATTTGCCTCATTAATGAAGGGCTACAGGTCAGCCCTTTCTCTGCTGTCAGCTGGTGCGCCATTTAGTGCCATGTTCAAGGAACATGTCTCAGGCGACCTTTACATTCGTCCCAGAATGACAGATGGTAGTTACACTGATCGAATCGATTTATTTTCAATCCAATACATACACTTAAAAGTTGTCATTTATTTATAAATTCAATCTACTCTCTATTTTCAATTCGAGTTTAGTAATGTGCCAGAGCCAGGTCGTTAGGAAAACCGGTAGTTTTAGACATGATGAAATCTTACATCCTTTATAATATGTGATGTGAATTAAACTGAGAACTCTCTCCAGAGAAAACTTTAAAATCGAAATATGTATAAGAATTAGTGTACCAACCATGCGCCGTAAGGGAAACACTTACACAACCATAAACATGACACCTCTAAACAAAAACCCGATTGACTTACATAGATGGAACATCTTACAAAATAACTTTAAAGGGTGGTAAATATTCAATGAGAACAACGCAATCTAGCAACCCTGCTGCTAACAATGGCTGCGTTGTTTATTAAGGTAACAATATTTTTGATCAATGAAAAAAATACTAGTCCATAAATTACCAGCGAACCTTAACTATTTATGTTGTAAACTTATTACAAATAAACATTATAGTTTAGATAATATATATCTTAACTTTTATAAAAGAAATGTTTACTAAGCAAAACCAATAACAATATTAGTTGGATAAGTACTGATATATTAAATACACAGGTTTAATATAGTAAATAGTACTAGTAATAAAATATTTGATCACAACAATGTTATTTAAAAACTGTGTCAACAAGACTATTTTTACATAATTTTGTATAACGTTTACTGAATTATAGAGAAATAATTCTTTTAAAAATGGTTATTAATTACTAAAAACGATGTTTTTATATGAAGTGTAGTCCTCTTTAAAATCAGGGTTTTTAAAATGTTCCTTCTTTAAGATATTCAAGATTTAAATGACGTGTTTTATTGATAGTATAAACTCAACATTGTTTCATTACTTGACATAAACATAAAGTATCATAAAACTTGTTAAAAAAAATACTTTTAAAAAGTGTACAAATAGAAAAGGGTGTCATAAATAATGCCGGCCATCCCAACTCAAAGCCAGCAAACGTACAGGTACGATCTCCAGTATTGGAGATTTACAGTCACTTGTAAATATTTCTTATTAATAACATTCAATTGACACGTTTAAAAATACATAATTCATAACATATTGTAGTATTTTATATTATATTATCATTTTACAGTATATTTTTAAAAGACACCAAATTAAAAAACTAGTGAAACTACCTGTTTTCTCACTTATTTCCAGCGTTAATATATCTGGTAATGTTTTTATCAAATCAAAAACAAACCTCAATGTGTGAGCACCATTGTATTTTGTCGTACAATATGGATAGTGGAAAACAAGTTTCTTAGTGAAAAAGTAAAGCAGGATTGTTTAGAAATACGATCATAATCTTGCAATGATAGGTTGAAGAGAAGTTCTAAAGGTGTTTTTAGAGTTAATAATTTAGCACAGTTAAGTTACATTATCTTTCTTTCTCTCGTTCCTTTGGTAGTAAACCTCGTTTTATCCGGACTAATGTGGTGGTAGCCTGATCCGGATACATATAAATCAGAATAAAAAATACAAGATAAAAAATTGGGTAAATATCGGTAAAAGACGCCTGCATGGTACAATAGGCAATATACGCTTCACAGCCGTGCGCGGACGATCCGTATTATTTTGCGCGGACGATTGCTTTATTTTGCGAAAGAATATTTTAGAAACTGATAGAACGCCGGATAAAAATACGTCACCGTTGCTTAACTTGACCAAACTTAGTGTTATTATGTAAATGAACAACAAAAAGCCGAATCTACAGAATGCAATACATTCAATAGCCTACATTTTGTTGGCTAGTCTTGTGACTAAGATGGCCTGGACAATGATAAACGTCTGGATAGCAAGGTTATATGAATAAACCAGCTTTATACCATATAAAATAGCGTTTAATAACGTTTACTGTCATACTAGAAAGTATTTATTCGGCAATATTCGGTATTCTGTATATTCATAACGAACTATAACCTAAAATGTTTACGTACGTGACTCAGCGGCAACTAAAAGAAAATAAAAAGCACGACATGATAGCTAGCAACGCTAGCGCTCCTTGTAGATCACTCAAAATCAAATCCAAATACAGTACAGTACGTACAGTTTATTGTGTACCGGGAACCATGCCTGTACACGTGCAAGTATGATACTACGCAAGCAACGCAGCTGTGATGAGTTTATCGCCGGCGCTGCCATGAGAGAACGACATTTAATGTTCTACGGTGGTGTAAAAACTTGAGGAAACAAATATTCGCAGTTCATCATATCGGTCAGCTGATCCGTATAAACCGGAATCCGGATAAAACGAGTTATACTGTATATAGAACAGAGGCCTTATCGATTTTTTTTGCTGATATATATTCATAGCTTAGAAACAAGAATATGATCATTTTTTCAGCGGATAATCAGAAAAACACAAAAATGAGGAAAACGGAATAATACATTTTCCGTAAATATAGCGATGTGGGTACTCAAAGAGTAGGGAATGTTGTCCTGATTACGAATATGACAATGTCTTTGCAATCGAACTGTTACTAAGCACGTTAAATTAGGAAATGTGCCGAACTCAGTAGGCTACGTTCTGTTATGATATGGCTAGACTGCTTATTAATAGACCAGGTTATGTTAAGTTTGGTTAGGTTATATTAGGTTTGGTTATGTTATGTTAGGTTTGGTACGGTTATGTTAGATTAACTTACCTAACCTAACGTAACTTAACTAAACCTAACCTATCAATAAGCAACTTCGCCTTATTCTTTCAAAACATAACCTTAATGAAACCGCAACATTTCCGGCGCTAACGTGCTTAGTAACGGCTCGATTGCAGAGACCTTGTCATATTCGTAATCAGGACAACATTCCCTACTCTTTGAGTACCCACATCACTATATTTATGAAAAATATTTTTACGTTTTCCTTATTTTCGTAATTTTCCGGCTTTTCCACTGTAGAAAACGATCGTATTCTTGTTTTTATTTATGTATCTACTATGAAAAAAACCAAGCAAATAAATCGACAATGTCCCTATTGTATTTAATTAACGTCCCTTTTTTTAGTTCTGAGAGGATAGTTCAAGAAAATAGAGGTACTTTGATGTCTAATTTAGTATTTTAAACTTCCTTCTTCTTTCCTAGACAAATTGCTCTTTTATAGGTGTTTTAATTTGTGAAAATAAGGTCAATCAAACATAAAAGTTGTGATACAGCCTCATTAAAAATAAATATTTATCTCGCATAATGTTCGCTTTATTGTGCTTGCTATGAGGAAAGAGCAACCAGTTGTACTACTATCTGGTAAACAACGCAGTGTTGTGTTACTATCTGGTAAACAACGCAGTGTTGTGTTACTATCTGGTAAACAACGCAGTGTTGTGTTACTATCTGATAAACAACGCAGTGTTGTACTACTATCTAGTAAACAACGCAGTGTTCTGCTACCATCTCATTGCCACAGACACAGATTGGTAACTTACTGTACATATTGTCATAAGTATATTATGTTACTACAATCCAACTAATGTCTTAATATTATATAATACTATGTAATAGTCATAGTTACTGTTAATGAATTAACGCCGTTAATAATTATTGATTTGTAATAAAAATGTAATTTATTTCAGTAGTTATTGGGAAAATAAATTTAACAAACTTCACATTTTATTACCAACAGTTTTGTTATGTATCAATTCAATTTGTTTGGGTTGTTTTTTTTTTTTCATGGACTAGACGTCAAGCCGTAAAACATGGAGTGTTGTAAAATTAATTTTTATTGATGGTTTTATATTCTAAAATGCATCTATATTCAATATCAAAAATGCAACATAGTCGAGTATGAAATGTTTGATAGTCTCAAACCTCCAGTTTCGAACTTATGCAGTGGTGCAAAGATACAAAACCAAGTACAATGCTAAACACTAAACAAACTATATGTTGGTTTTATATTTAATGTAAAAGTTAGATGATTTATCTCTGTTATTTACACCCACAACAAACGATTTTATGTAATAAACAGTCTTACCGTGTCAAACATGGGACCGGGTTTGACCTGTATCAAATCTACAATGCGAGTAGAAACCCAGATATAGTACGCGCTTGCTGATTCAGCTTTTGGTAAATGATATACAAGTAAACGGTAAACAGCTACATGATTTTCAATAAGCTTTCAAAATGCATTCCTCGTTCGAGTCCGCACTGGTGCAATACAACATACAACAGGTCTACATATCTGACACGCCCAACCTCAAAAGGTCAGGACTACAAAATCCACAACCATTACGTTTTTCTGGTTCACACAGTGGACTGTCTGATGGTCCTCATTGGATCTCCTTGAGGAATCAGACAACGCCCCTAAATCCTTGCATCCTTTAGGCCTATCCGGTTTCCTTTCTTATGTAACATATTTAAATATTCGGCTTAATTATTTTGAAAATCGCGGTTACATTTAATAAAGTGATAATATTTGAACGAATCAATTACTAACACCTAGAAAATGTTTAAGTCTGGTCAGCCACACCATCACTTCCGCACGCTTCACGTATTTATTTATTGGTTCAATGTAGTGTGTACCATTCCACACAGGTATTAACCTCGGGATTATATCTTATAGTTCCCTACAGTTAGTTTAAGTATTTTCAAGTAATACAATTAATGTTTTCATTTTTATAATAGCCATTTGTATAATTAGGTTTTATGTATAGGTAATTTAAACCAATATGTAGAATTTACAAAGATGTTGTCTTAGATTCAACAAAAATTTTTTTAAACTGTAAAAATTGTATACAAAAAGGAATCAATACATATTTCATTTAAAAAAGTTATGATAGTAAAGCTAGAAAAGAGAGGTTTAAAATCATGATTATTACTTTTCGTATCGATGTGCAGTGAGTTACCCTTGACGTGTCGTTGGCAAGTTGTCCGGTAAATAAATATCCATTCATTGCAGATTACAAAGCAAAATAATTATTATTTTGTGAGCCCTTATTCCATTACGTATTTAGATTAATACTCTTTCCAAATAAAAAAAAAAAAAACATTTCGATTATGAAATATTTTATAGAGTACATGATATTAAAGTAAGTAATGATATTACTTTATCAAATAATCAAACAATTAAAACTGTTATGTAGTTTTTTTTTTTTTTTTATTTTGCACTCTAGTTTGTGAGGATTTTGAATTTTATAGTGAATCAAAGAAGAACTATTCCAAATATAAATAGTCTAAATTAATTAACTAAATTGTTTTATGATAATGCGTTACAAATTCATTAAAACTATAATCTGTTACTACATTCACAAGAGGATTTATACCTTGATTGTATTTTTATTTTTTAATAAAAAAGAACTAAAAACAACTTTGCTTTCCTATTACCGTAGTTAAAAGCAAAGGTTTTACATTACTTCGTTACTTGAAAAAGCAACTAATACATACCATTAAAAACAAAAAAACACATATTAAGAACGGTGGTTTAAAGACCAAAGGAACGGCTTTAAGTGAAGTTTAAAATATTCTGAGAAAAAGAGTAATGTGAGAATTGACTTTTATAAAACGATTGCCTTGACTTCCTTGAAGAGCACTCATCTACAGCAGTTCACACCAACCAATGGCCGAAGACGATATTGGTACTACACAGGCGAAGGCTCAAAGGTCACCGAGATACCATCTACGAGTAGATAACCGGTTGATAGGGTAAGGTCACAGTTGGGTCACCTCAGTTGTCTTGTGAGCTAGTCGAAATGTTGAGGCCAACACTCCTCCGGTCACTCGGTTGGCCATCGATACATTCGGCTACATGTCACTAGTTGAATATGATTAATAATTCAACTTTGCTTGTCAAGAGAAATAAGTAATTCGTTCCAGGTCAAAGACAACTATACAAGATACTTTAGCAGCGTACACTTTTAAAAGCAACTTAGCATTTATAGAATATAGTAACTTATGTAGTTATCTTGACAGTTATAAGTAATAAAACTGACATAAGTTCGGCTAGGCAACTATGATGTTATGATTATTATATTTTTCGAAATTAACAAGTTTAAACCCTTAATAAATAACAACTCCACTATGTATGTACCAAGTAAGGAAGTGTGAACCAGTAACGATTACCGTAATTACTTAAGTTGAAAATGATTAAATAGTAAATGGTTGTTTGAGAGTTTACGTCACTAAGCACAGAAATTCACCGCGATGTTTCATAGTTTGCGATTACATAATAAATAAATGAACAAATTACTATTATTATTATTATGGTTTCTTAACCGACCGTTAAAGTCTCTCGAATACCAATTGAATAATGTATTTTGTAGTCCCTAGACCTAACTGCAACATTAAAATAATTGAATATTTTTAAACGTTCTCATTTTGAATACAAAACTAAAACACGCATAACTAGAAACTGTATTTTCCGTTGACAACTACGTCAAGGAGTTATCTACACTGTATATATACAGTATATAAAAGGCAAAGTCCTGGCTGACTCACTCACTCATCACTAATTCTCCAACTTCCCATGTAGTTAGAGAGCTGAAATGTTGTACACTGTTTCTTTAGATATTAAGTAGAACAACTAAAGTGTTTTCATCTTGATAAAATACTCCTAAGGGGTAGAAACCACCCCTAAAAGATTGTGTTCCATAAGGATAACATTGGGTTGATTTTAGTAAATTAATAACAGCTGTTTTGTAAATAAATAAACATGTTTATTTTGTGTGTTTGACATTATACTAATGATGCATTTTTAATATTGTACTATGAGTTTAATCTTCGGCTTGATTAAAATCAAATGAAATGAACTCACTTGAAATAAGCTAAGTAATACCATTTCAAATTGTACTTATAACAATGGTATTTGTACTAATAAATAGGTTGCAACGCAAATAGTGTGAGTCAGATACTGTAAATAAATTTAATATTGTGTTTTTACGTTATACAGCTAATCTACGATTATTTGGAGTCAAAAGTCACATTCCGAGGCCGAAGGCCGGTGTATCGAGCGCAACGAGCGCCGGGGTTGGATCGCGAAGTGTGCAGGGGTGTCCCTATGTTTACAATAGAATTTAAATATTGTAGTGGCACCTTGTAGTTATGACACCAGCCACTTAAGCCTAAACTCTAAAACACACATAATATTGGCATCCTTAGGACCAATAAAGACTGGAATGTACTCTAAAATAGAACCTAATAGTTAAATTGATAACTTAACATGAAATAAGTTGAATTATCACAATATTTACAGTTACGTTATAAAAAGTTGTTATTCCAACAAAGGCGACGTTTCATAACCCAATAGATTTGTTATCCGAGAGTGGAACTGATGGGATTATGATGCGAACATCCGTCCACTTCCATCCTCCACAGCGGCTTGTGCAACCTTGTCACTTTCCTTCACGGAACTAACTCTTGATAAAATGAAATCAACAAGACGGAAGTGCAGTAAAATTTCCTTTCTCTATAACCACTGTTTGTAAATAACCCATCAGTAATAAAAGGTTACAAAAGATCGAATAAGATTAAATTACAGTACGTACTCGCAAAATAATGTCACCACGTATAGGTTTGATTATGTATAAACCACTTGTAAATTAAGTTTTAATAAATCGTAAATAAATAGTTCGTAACGATTTTTAAAGCATTTAAATAATGGAAACCCTTGTGTTTAGTCCTTTTGTTGCTTCATATTATTTAGAATTAAGAATGTCATAAATAAAATGACTCATTTTATATATTCACTAAATCAATTACTATTATACTAAATCAATGCTCATTTAGCAGCTACTAATTGCAATATAACAGACATTATTACAGACCTATTAGTAAAGTAGTACTTAAAACTAAATATGTACCTGCACATTGTTAAATATGTACCTACACATTGTTAAATATGTACCTACACATTGTTAAATATGTACCTACACATTGTTAAAAATGTACCTACACATTGTTAAATATGTACCTGCACATTGTTAAATATGTACCTACACATTGTTAAATATGTACCTACACATTGTTAAATATGTACCTACACATTGTTAAATATGTACCTACACATTGTTAAATATGTACCTACACATTGTTAAATATGTACCTGCACATTGTTAAATATGTACCTACACATTGTTAAATATGTACCTACACATTGTTAAATATGTACCTACACATTGTTAAATATGTACCTGCACATTGTTAAATATGTACCTACACATTGTTAAATATGTACCTGCACATTGTTAAATATGTACCTACACATTGTTAAATATGAACCTACACATTGTTAAATATGTACCTACACATTGTTAAATATGAACCTACACATTGTTAAATATGTACCTACACATTGTTAAATATGTACCTGCACATTGTTAAATATGTACCTGCACATTGTTAAATATGTACCTACACATTGTTAAATATGTACCTGCACATTGTTAAATATGTACCTACACATTGTTAAATATGTACCTGCACATTGTTAAATATGTACCTACACATTGTTAAATATGTACCTACACATTGTAAATATGTACCTACACATTGTTAAATATGTACCTGCACATTGTTAAATATGTACCTGCACATTGTTAAATATGTACCTACACATTGTTAAATATGTACCTACACATTGTTAAATATGTACCTGCACATTGTTAAATATGTACCTGCACATTGTTAAATATGTACCTACACATTGTTAAATATGTACCTGCACATTGTTAAATATGTACCTACACATTGTTAAATATGTACCTGCACATTGTTAAATATGTACATGCACATTGTTAAATATGTACCTACACATTGTTAAATATGTACCTGCACATTGTTAAATATGTACCTACACATTGTTAAATATGTACCTGCACATTGTTAAATATGTACCTGCACATTGTTAAATATGTACCTGCACATTGTTAAATATGTACCTACACATTGTTAAATATGTACCTGCACATTGTTAAATATGTACCTACACATTGTTAAATATGTACCTGGACATTGTTAAATATGTACCTACACATTGTTAAATATGGACCTGCACATTGTTAAATATGTACCTACACATTGTTAAATATGTACCTACACATTGTTAAATATGTACCTACACATTGTTAAATATGTACCTACACATTGTTAAATACAATCTTATTTTACCGATCACATTTCAATCTGTGAAGATGTTCCAGAAGTGAATCTGTATTTTCGATTATCATCCTTGCAGAGTTGTATGAAAGAGGAATTCTATAGAAAGGGAACTGTATGACTGTTCAGGAACAGGATACTTGATTACTTTTACTCACTTGACCTAGAAATTGTTTTTCATCACCTATAAGACAGATCAAACGGGTGGTGTCACGAAGGAAGGAAGTAAGTGGGTCCAAGGCCAGCCTTCTTGGCACGCTTTGGCCTCTTCTGTTCCTCCCGCACAGTCAAGGCCAAATCGGAATTCCCATTGTTGGACCTATCAGATGGATCCATGGTTCATGGATAATATTGCTTCCATTCGAGGTCATATTATATTATTTTACCAACAAACGAGATATACAAAATGGTTATTGGTCAATAGTTTATTTATAGTGTGTAACTGGAACAATACTTCGTGGGCTTTGGCTCCGGAGTTTAGCATTATGGCACCTTATATCATAAGTCACTATTCCCCCAACTCAGCTTGTTTACTGGCAGTACTTAATTGGATAGTTAATATTTTAAAGACAGAGTTTATTTTACCCCACACAACCTGATGCCGATTACAATTCGTCATAGTAGAAGAAATAAAGTCAGTATTATAGCTGTGCTATAATAATATCAACAATGAATTGCAGCTGAAAATAGTCGGTGTTGTGGACATAAGAATAAGAATAAAGTTTATTTTCTCAGACAAACAAACATCTTAGAAAGAAATAAAATTTCAGCTTGAAAAAAGAAACACAATTACAAATATTCTTGCCAGGTCAGACTAAAGAAAAAAATCTAAACAAGACTCAATCTAACGTACATAATGTTATTATAAATACATCATTTTTTTAACAGAAATGTACATTAATCTGTCAAAAACCTGACTACATATTAATTAGGGCTGTCCATACATATAATGAAGTCCAAGATAATAAATTAGGGCCTCTAAGGCAGAGCCTGTGCAGAGGTTCCTAATTTATTGAATTAACCAAAATAATATAAGACGATGGTCAACAGACGATGGTAAAGATACTTATAGATAAAATTGATTGAAAAGTCCCAATGCTATACTTTAATGTAAAACGTATGTATAAAAATTAGTTCTTTTTGAAAGAAAATGTGCACAAAAATAATGATAATAATAACTATTACAAATTAGGTTTCATGCTACTATATTTAATAAAGGTTCAATATTTTCAATACTAAAAATACAATTCTTTAATTTTTTTAGAAAATGTTTCTTATTTTGAAGACTTTTAATTTCTGTAGGAACTTTATTGTAAATTCTAGGTGCTAAACAATTGTAAAACTTTGTGAAAAAAGTAAAATAAGGCTTAGGTACAATCAATTTTTCTGAACAACTGAGAGATCGCATATTATAATTTTGATTTGTTATGTTACCACTGCCTAGATAAAAAATCTTTAACACCTTATAAACAAACATGTACCTTAATGGAAAAATATTAAGATATATAAACAATGGATGAGATGTTCACAAATAGTAAACATTCGTATTAAAAGAAACTGCATGATAAAGTGATTTGTATTATTATGTTATTATATAGTATTATAATAATCACTGATGACTGAGTTTTCTAACAGTTTTCAAACAGAGTAAAATTTCTAATTAAGGAGAAATATTCACTCTTTAAATTGTTGCACATCTAGCTAGCTTCTACATTATTAAGAATACTATATCTGAGACGTCCTCTAATGCTTCCTCCATCCAACACATTCAAATTAATTAAATTTAAAATACTTTTTTGCTAAATTTAACCATTTGAATGGTTATTTTATGTATTAATTGTTTGTTTATTTAAAATGTATTTATTTACATAGATTAATTGTATATTTGTTCAACTTCGGATCTTCCATCTCATTAATTGTAATAACGGTATTTCAGGTGCTGATTGCTCTAAATGTGTGTTGTAATAGTAAATGTCAACATAAAAAACAAACTTTCAAAAGTCCACATTATTTTGTACTAGGCCCTGCTTCCAAAACTCTTACCACACTGCCACATATTTTTCATCCCTTAAATTGGTATTCAGCCAATGTAAAACTAACTCTTTAATTTGATGTCTTACACGATCATATCTTTAAAAAATTAGACGAGTATGTATTGAAATAGTAGGAATTCTCTAAAAACATTCTGTCATTTTGGTTTTGTTGCTTTTCATTCTTTTATTAATAAGTACAAGTAACATTTTATTCAACTTCCTACTCAAATATTTTTTCAAATATAATACCCAAATGTTTCTAGTTTTTTTTCTTCTTTTTCTTAAATTATTCTGTTGTGGTTTTTGAAGCATTAGATCTATGTATTTTAATTTTCCAAAACCTAAAGGAACTGTCGAGTTTAATGAGATGTTTTTACTTATAGATTCCTTTTGATAATACTCCTAATGCTAAAACACATATCGTAAATCATGTTTTACGATCTAAAGGAGAACCCTTAATAATACATACGGAACCACAAAAAGAACATAATTATAACTATGCAGTGTGTAAACACAGTAATATTAAACAATATTGAGTTTTCAATATTTCAATACTTGATAATCTAAATTTTAGATCTCGAAGCAAAAATCATATATGAAGTAGGCATTTAATATTTTCTTATAATACTGTGTTTTTATAAATATTTCTTTGTGTTGAAGGATACGTGGAATCCTCTTTTCAAATACTAAAAGCGCCTTTATAAAAAAAAATCAACGTTTTTCCGTATTTAGTGTTTTAAGTTAAATTCCTATCTTTTCGTCAAACTTTTAGGTTTCATGTTTCGAAAAGAGTGTTAAAACCATATCAGTGAGTTACCTCTGTGCCAATACATAATTATTGGTCGGCCATACATACCTTCACTCCAAACACAATTATTGGTCGGCCACACATACCTTCACTCCAAACACAATTATTGGTCGGCCACACATACCTTCACTCCAAACACAATTATTGGTCGGCCACACATACCTTCACTCCAAATACAATTATTGGTCGGCCACACATACCTTCACTCCAAACACAATTATTGGTCGGCCACCAATACATACACTCCAAACAATTATTGGTCGGCTACACATACCTTCACTCCAAACACAATTATTGGTGGCCACACATACCTTCACTCCAAACACAATTATTGGTCGGCCACACATACCTTCACTCCAATCACAATTATTGGTCGGCCACACATACCTTCACTCCAAGCACAATTATTGGTCGGCCATACATACCTTCACTCCAAGCACAATTATTGATCGGCCATACATACCTTCACTCCAAGCACAATTATTGGTCGGCCATACATACCTTCACTCCAAGCACAATTATTGGTCGGCCATACATACCTTCACTCCAAGCACAATTATTGGTCGGCCACACATACCTTCACTCCAAGCACAATTATTGGTCGGCCACACATACCTTCACTCCAAGCACAATTATTGATCGGCCATACATACCTTCACTCCAAGCACAATTATTGATCGGCCATACATACCTTCACTCCAAGCACAATTATTGGTCGGCCATACATACCTTCACTCCAAACACAATTATTGGTCGGCCACAAATACATACACTCCAAACAATTATTGGTCGGCCACACATACCTTCACTCCAAACACAATTATTGGTCAGCCACACATACCTTCACTCCAAACACAATTATTGGTCGGCCACACATACCTTCACTCTAAACACAATTATTGGTCGGCCACACATACCTTCACTCCAAACACAATTATTGGTCGGCCACACATACCTTCACTCCAAACACAATTATTTGTCGGCCACACATACCTTCACTCCAAACACAATTATTGGTCGGCCACACACACCTTCACTCCAAACACAATTATTGGGTGCTTGAACTACTTATCTTTGTATTATGAAAACAAGGAATAGCTCTTATTTTAACATTACAAGTCTTCACAGGATATTTTCCTCCGCCAAGATGTAAAAGAATGTTGCACTAGATTCTAGAAAGGTTGTTCAATTTGTCTCTAGAAAATTAAGGACATTTAAATTCATAAAATCTTTGTAAAAATCTCTTCCTCCGACAAAAAAGTGGTGCTAATCACACAAAGTGAAACCATCTGACGCTAGAAACAACAATTAACAAAAGGCGTGTCCTTTACTACTAACAGAGGACGAGAGGGACGACTCTGGAAAGTGGACTGGTCACTTCCGAATAAAGGCTAGTGTCCATGTCTTCATTTGCTGGAGAGAGCAAACACTCCTTTGTAGAAGAACTGAAAGTTAAAAATGCTAGTTGAAGGAAAACTAGTACTTTAACAATGACTTTCACAGTTGATTGTAAAGAAAAAGTAAACAGAGAAAACTGGATAAAGTGTGACTTTAATGGTAACTTGGCTTAATATGAGATTAAACATAATAACAATGTTAACTGAAGGAAAAGGGATTATTTTACTATCCCTAGTACTATCCCTAGTACTATCCCTAGTACTATCCCTAGTACTATCCCTAGTACTATCCCTAGTACTATCGCAGTAAAATAAGTTTTAGCACAAATAATAGACTCAGAAGTACCACTTGTCCTATCATAAACTCAAACTGTTATCTTTATATATTACTAATGATAACATCAGAATATAATAATATAAAATATGTTATATAATTTATTATTGTATTACAGTAAAATATAGGCTATATTATGTGATGAGTTGTCAACATTTTAATAAATTGATAAATAAAGTAATTTGATTATATCACATAATAGTAAATTTGTTGTTTAATTAGATAATTGACTGACGAAATTAAAAATAGACTAGTTTAACACAGTTAACTAAAGTTTTGATAATGGAAAATAAAACCGTAAAGTGCACTTACTACAGTTCATTCTCTCTCCAATTTATTTTATACATATATATATTACAAAAACTAATCTTTTTCATTGATATCTAACGAGAAGCTTTGTCCGAAGTACGTTTTTTCGTATTTATAACAAATACGATTGCTTACAACATAGCATTGTTCAAATTAATTGAATAATCAGGTCAGCCAGGAAGGTAAGAAGTTGGATAGTCACTTTCCCACAAGTACGCGTCACTGAATGTGGACATAACTAACATGTGTGTCATCGGATTCCTCTCATGTGAGAGCTTGAAGGCCCGTCATAGCTGACATGGGTGTCGTCGGATTTCACTCATGTGAGAGCTTGAAGGCCCGTCATATTTGACGTGTGTGTCGTCGGATTTCGCTCATTTGAGAGATCGAAGGTGCGTCATAGCTGACGTGGGTGTCGTCGTATTTCGTTCATGTGAGAACTTGAAGACCCATCATATCTGACGGGGAAATCGTCAGATTTCGTTTATGTGAGAGCTTGAAGGCCCATCATAACCGACATGAGTGTCGTTGGATTTCATTCATGTGAGAGCTTGAAGAACCATCTTAGCTGACATGGGTGTCGTCGGATTCCGATTATGTGAGAGCTTGAAGACCAATCACCCATCATAGGAGACATAGGTTTCGTCAGATTCCGCTTATGTGAGTGCTTGAAAGCCCGTCATAGATGACGTGGGTGTCGTCGAATTTAGCTCATGTGAGAGCTTGAAGGCCCATCATAGCCAACATGTGAGTCGTCGAATTATGCTCATATGAGAGCTTCAAGGCCCATCATAGCTGACGTGGGTTTTGTTGGATTCCCCTCATGTGATGAGCTTAAAGGTCTCGCATACTTTATATGAGTATCGTTGGATATATAATGTACATCCACTCACGCATGTGAGTAGCTTGAAGGCCCATCATAACCGACATGGGTGTCGTCGGATTCCGCTCATGTGAGAGCTTGAAGGTGCCTTTATAGCCGACACTAAGCAATCCACATAAGAATGTTCTTAAAAATCTGAACAAAAAACTATCCGTCATTTATTTAATCAATAAATTATTTAATATTTATTTATTATTATATATCCTTTGACAGTTTTGTACTTTTACTATATTATATATCAAAAACAAATTATTCAAAATCACTTCTTTGGTGTGATTAATAAGCAAATATAATTTATTACTGTAATTTAAATTTACTTTTTTTAAATTGATTTTCAGAATATATAAAAGAATATAGATTTGATTTGAATATGTAGTAATAAACATTGATTACTGTATTAAATATATCATATAAAAATAGATTTGATTTGAATATATTGTAATAAACATTTATACTAATAAGAAATTGAGCATTTAAACGTATTAAACAAAATATTTACCTAGACAATTTTATCAGCTGTTCTTTGAAAGTACGCCTAAAATTATGCATATTTTGCTCAATAGTATTAATTGCAATGTAATTTGATTTCACATAATTAAAACTATGTAATTATAACCAACTCCACAGACTAACAAAACACATCGATTCATGGCAGAAGTCATGTGACTTTCACCTAACATGGTCCCGGTTGTCATATGTGGATTCATGTGACCTATGCCTAACGCAGTCTTGGTTGTTTTCTTTAGTGTCATGTGCCCTTCACAACAGGTCTCGGTTGTCACATTTTGAGTCATTTGACCTTCGCCTAAGACAGTCCCGGTTGTCTTATGCGGAGTCATGTGACCTTCACCTAACATAGTCATGGTTGTTATCTGTGGATTCATGTGACCTATGCCTAACGCAGTCTTGGTTGTTTTCTTTAGTGTCATGTGCCCTTCACAACAGGTCTCGGTTGTCACATTTTGAGTCATTTGACCTTCGCCTAAGACAGTCCCGGTTGTCGTATGTGAAGCCATGTAACCTTCTCCTAACATAGTCTGGGTTGTTGTCTATGAAGTCATGTGACTTCACCTAACAAGGTCCTGGTTGTTGTCTATGGAGACATGTGACGTTCACCTAATAAGGTTTTGGTTGTTGTCTATGGAGTCATATGACTTGCACCTAATAAGGTTTTGGTTGTTGTCTATAGAGTCATGTGACTTTCACCTAACAATGTCTTGGTTGTTGTCTATGGAGACATGTGACATTCACCTAATAGGTTCTTGGTTGTTGTCTATTAAGTCATGTGACTTTCACCTAACAATGTCTTGGTTGCTGTCTATGGATTCATGTGACGTTCACATAATAAGGTCTTGGTTGTTGTCTATGGAGTTCCTAATAAGTTTTAGAAAATATTTATTCCTCACTTCAGCCACACAGTAAAATTTAATTAAAAGTTAAAATAATACAAAATGATAAAACGCTTTAGAACATTTGAAATCTTTGTTGTATTTGGAATGAAATAATATACAGTACTGTAAGTCTACTTATGCGACAGTTAAAATCAGAGTTATTTCTTTATAATTATTGGTATCAAATTGTACAAATGTAATAAGTAGCCAATTTTTCCGAGAACAGAGTGCATAACATTCACCTTTAAGGTGGGGTCAGCGGTCGTTTGACAGAGTGAAGGGTGTGGGCGGGGTGAACTTGGCCTTAATTGTAATGACACTAGTAACTGTCTACTGCCTAATGCAATGCCTTGAATGACAATGGCTGATGAGGCATTGTGCTGGCCACTGCTCTGGATATACAATAGGCGATAACTCAACGTGATCATCACATCTCTTATCACTTTATTTTGAAGTAAACTAAAATTATTGACCTTATATAATTAGTCAAATACTCAATCGCCTACTTATTCTAATTTAGATATGCACATGATAAAAGAGTTTTTGGTAGTAACAAAATTAGTGAATTTATTTGCGCAGACAAACTGAAGAATTGATGAGTGACATGTAAACCACAGCAGTGGCAGGGGAGAGATAGTAGACATGAAGCAGACCTCCGGGGTAAGCCAAGTTGGCACGTTAGCTAGTAGCTACGCCTTTGATGAGTGACATGTAAACCACAGCAGTGGCAGGGGAGAGATAGTAGACATGAAGCAGACCTCCGGGGTAAGCCAAGTTGGCACGTTAGCTAGTAGCTACGCCTTTGATGAGTGACATGTAAACCACAGCAGTGGCAGGGGAGAGATAGTAGACATGAAGCAGACCTCCGGGGTAAGCCAAGTTGGCACGTTAGCTAGTAGCTACGCCTTTGATGAGTGACATGTAAACCACAGCAGTGGCAGGGGAGAGATAGTAGACATGAAGCAGACCTCCGGGGTAAGCCAAGTTGGCACGTTAGCTAGTAGCTACGCCTTTGATGAGTGACATGTAAACCACAGCAGTGGCAGGGGAGAGATAGTAGACATGAAGCAGACCTCCGGGGTAAGCCAAGTTGGCACGTTAGCTAGTAGCTACGCCTTTGATGAGTGACATGTAAACCACAGCAGTGGCAGGGGAGAGATAGTAGACATGAAGCAGACCTCCGGGGTAAGCCAAGTTGGCACGTTAGCTAGTAGCTACGCCTTTGAAGTAAATTGTTATAAATTTTAATTGTAATGTGTAGTATCCTCTAAACTTACCACTTTTTGGTACATAATTTTAATTACAGTGGTGCTAATTTGAAATCTCACTAAACCTCTTTTATTTGGTTCTTATAAATTATACAATCTTCACGTATGTTCTTGCTAAAGGCTTTTGATCGACCCTGTGAGACGGAAGCTCAATAACTGCTTAATTCATTCCGGAAGCTTAATTTAAGCTTGGGGAATGATATTTGTAAACAGTTGCTATTCTTTATCAACATGTATAAATTATACTCAAAAAACAACATTGTTAACCAATTTGGTAGGACACTTGACCTTGTCTTATCAGACATAGATAGTGTTAGCGTAAGCAGAGAATTTTGTCCAGCTGTGCCTGTTGATAAGCACCATCCGCCTTTAAGTATAACTTTTAATGTGTTTCATGAAATTAGGACTGCTCACGAGGTTTTCTTACCTAATTATAATTTAAAAAAAGCTGATTTTCTATCTCTTTATAATGCTATTAGAAATAAGGACTGGAGGGATTTAATGATTATTAAGGATGTTAGTGAAGCTGTTCAGTATTTTTACAGAGAGTTGTATAATATATTTAACTTATTTGTACCCAAGTCGATAAAACATAAATCAAAATATCCACCTTGGTTTAGTAGGGATTTATTTGTTATGATCAAACGGAAAGAAAGGCTACGGCGTAAATTTAACAAGCATGGTTTACAAGATACTTTAATATAATATAAAAATGTACGTAGTGAAATAAAAACTAACATAAGATTTGCTTACAAAAATTACGTAACACTGTTAGAAAGGAGAATTAGTTCGGATCCAGCATCATTTTGGAAAGTAATTAAGAACATGAGAACAATAAATCAAAGCCCTACTGTAATGTCAATTGATGGCGGGGAAGTGGAGGGGAGAGAGCAATAGCAGAAAGTTTCGCCTCGTATTTCAGCTCTGTGAGGCTTGCCCGCTGGACAGTGCCGAGCTCTGTCGTCGCGCGCTCCGTTCACCGATACCCCACAATATATCTTGTCTTTCTATCACTTCCATTTCACATTCTGAAGTGTTATCAGCTTTAAAAAAATAAAAACCTAAAGTTTCGGTGGGACCCGATGGTATTCCTCCATACATTTTAAAGGTTTGTGCTGAGTTGTTTGTTTCTCCCTTACACTACATTTTTAATCTTTCTCTTAAAAACAATTGTTTTCCGATAGAATGGAAACGTGCAAAAGTTGTACCCATTTTCAAGAAGAACGAAAGGCCAGACATTAAAAATTATAGGCCAGTATCTATTTTGTCAGCTCCTGTGAAGGCTTTTGAGTCAATTATACATAATAGATTGTTCACGCATGTCAAAAATTACATCAGTCCTCATCAGCATGGTTTCTTTCCCGTCCGGTCAATAAATTCTAATTTATTAAATTTTTCTGAATTTTGTCTCTCTGTCCTAGATATTAATAGTCAGGTTGATGTTTTATATACGAATTTTGAGAAAGCGTTTGATAAAGTAAATCATTTGGCACTTCTTTCCAAATTAAATTCATTTGGTTTGTCTGATTCATTAATAACTTTTTTCTGTTCATATTTAAGGGGTAGGAAGCAATATGTATCTTTTGAAGGTATTTCATCTTCTGAATTTTTAGTTGAATCTGGTGTACCCCAGGGATCAAATTTGGGCCCATTATTGTTTGTTTTGTTTATTGATGACATTAAAGGCTGCATTTTGAATTGCAATTATTTACTGTATGCTGACGATTTAAAATTGTTCAGAAGTATTGAAAGCGTTGCTGATTGTATAGGCCTAAAGGTGCAGGAGGACATAAATCGTTTATTTGTTTAGAGTCAACATAATTTACGTTTTCATGTGGACAAATGCGCCGTTATGTCTGTCACACGAAAGTTGGAATCAAATGTTGTGCATTATAACTATTTAATGGGAAGTAAAGTGTTAGATATAGTCTTCAGTAAAAGATCTCGGTGTGCACTTTGATTCAAGATTTTACTTTAATGAGCATGTTACTTCTATCTGTAAATCTGCATTTTCCGTTATAGGGTTTATTCGTAGATCTAGAAATTTGTTAAGTAGTGTGAATACTTTGAAGTTGTTGTATTGTTCTCTTGTTAGATCTAAGCTTGAGTATGCGTCTGTTGTCTGGTATCCGCATGTTGCATATTTGGTAGACGTAATTGAAAGTGTTCAGAAAAGGTTTTTGAGATATTTGTATTTTAAAGCTTTTGGTTACTATACAACTTTAGTTCCATATTCTGAGCTAATTCAAATGTTTAATCTTGATTCACTATACAGGAGGCGAAAAATAGCAATGCTAATCTATTTGCATCAATTGGTGAACGGCGTGATAGACGATATGACGTTACTGACTAGATTAAATATATCTGTGCCTCGTTTAAACTCCCGTAATCGGCAGCTGTTCTCCACTCATTTTGCCCGCTCCAATATTGGGTCTAATTCGTCCATCAATATTATGGTGAGACTTTACAATTCTCTTTTAATCACAGATACTGATATTTTTCTAGACTTTAGTAAATTTAGTAAATCATTAAGTAAAATAAATTTTTAATTATTTATATGCATTGTATTTATTGGTTGTATTTATAAGTTATTTTCTATGTATTGTTGTTATTTCGTCTGAATTTTTGCATCCTTTATTGTTATTTGTTGTCCTATTGTTGATCACTGTTATTTATTGTTAATTATAGTGCTTGATTATTGTCTTTTAAAGATGTTTATTGATAATTTTTTTTGTCCATGATTGTGAACTTATTTATTACTTGGATATTGTTTTACGCTTAGCTTTTTTCAATTTATCTTTATTATAGTGCTCTTGGAAAAACAAAATAAATAAAAAATAAAATAAAAACCTTATAGACCTATTGTATTATATTCTGTAGTAAATTAATGTAAGCATGCTGTTCATTATTTAGATATATATTTAATGCTATAATGTAATTGGGCTTTGCCTGTTTTGTAGCATTTTTGTAAAATTAAATAAATAAACTGTACATTGTCTGAAACTACTACGTTGTACATTATTCTCGTACAACATCACATTGGTTACAATAACCACTAAATGATTCGACAAGCGTCATTTAAAGACATTTGACTAAATTTAATCAACAAACACTATTACAATTAGACAACAAATATATAGATGTTAAATGATATACTTATTTATAAGAAATAATATTATTCTTTTAATTCATGGAGAATGCTACTTAGACCTAAAGCTAAATAATATTTATAAAATAATAATAAATTATTATGTATTATTTTAACCAGTCACTGAGTGGTGTGTAGTCTCAGTTAGTGTCTGCTGTCCATTGCGTTCCCATTGGTCGTGATGTTGGACCAATCCCTGAGTGGTGTGTAGTCTCAGTTAGTGTCTGCTGTCCATTGCGTTCCCATGGGTCGTGATGTTGGACCAGTCCCTGAATGGTGTGTAGTCTCAGTTAGTGTCTGCTGTCCATTGCGTTCCCATTGGTCGTAATGTTGGACCAGTCCCTGAGTGGTGGTGTAGTCTCAGTTAGTGTCTGCTGTCCATTGCGTTCCCATTGGTCGTGATGTTGGACCAATCCCTGAGTGGTGTGTAGTCTCAGTTAGTGTCTGCTGTCCATTGCGTTCCCATTGGTCGTAATGTTGGACCAGTCCCTGAGTGGTGTGTAGTCTCAGTTAGTGTCTGCTGTCCATTGCGTTCCCATTGGTCATGATGTTGGACCAGTCACTGAGTGGTGTGTAGTATCAGTCAATGTCTGCTGTCTATTACGTTCCCATGGGTTGTGATGTTGGACCAGTCACTGAGTGGTGTGTAGTCTCAGTCAGTTTCTGCTGTTCATTGCGTTCCCATGGGTCGTGATGTTGGACCAGTCACTGAGTGGTGTGTAGTCTCAGTCAGTTTCTGCTGTTCATTGCGTTCTCATGGGTCGTGATGTTGGACCAGTCACTGAGTGGTGTGTAGTCTCAGTCAGTTTCTGCTGTTCATTGCGTTCTCATGGGTCGTGATGTTGGAATAGTCACCGAGTGATGTGTAATCTGTCAGTTTTTGCTGTTCATTGCGTTTCCTCTCAGGCAGAACAAATTGCCAGACTTTAAAAGTGTGGAAGATCATTCATTTAACAGTTTTGTGGTTAAAAGCTTACGATAATCTAATTTATTTCTGACCGACACAAAAACCCTGTTCCTAAGATCTTGTACAGTAGAAGGTAGCTGGCTAGTAAAGAAAAATGTATACACACATGGGATTTAAAAACTTAAATATCAGTCTATATAAACTTATTGACGATTTTATGAATATTTGCGATTAATATAGATATATTCATCCAAACAGTTATGCTGTAAATTAATACGGTAGATTATCGTATGCCTAAGTATTCTATACTGATCGCTAGGCCACAAGACAAGAAAGCTGATAGGTATGCGAAGGGAAGGAGCTGGTACCATTCTAATTGATCCAGAATCGGCGTTCGGTGCTTCAAACAACTCGGACTTACTCTCAGGAATTGGAGATGAACGGAGGGGAATGAATGCGTCAATACAACAGACAATCTTGGTGGTGGGTTACCGGTTGTGCTGTTACCTTCGTAGATGTGGATTCAGTCCAAGGAATCTTGTGAGCGAGGAATGAATACTCATATCCAAAAGATGTTGTCTTAAAACCACGGATGAGACAGTAATTATACATCTATTACTGAAGGGTTTAAATCTGAGCAATGTTAAAGAATACAAGCAAAAAAATATACGTTTCTAGGTGAACCTCATCCTTATGAGCTATATTTCAGGTAGAGTAACAACTAGCAATTTGGTTTGATAGAAATTATGAAATAGTTCAAACGAACACAGTTAATTAATGTTATCGAGGTCATCTAATGAGCGAAGGAATCGACCGTTTTTATGTTATCTTCAAGAATAATGCCAGAATTGTAATCAATGATAAAGCATAGTAATAAATATATCCATTGATTGTTTCCTAATGAAGCTAGTTTAAATAATGTCAAACATTTGTAATAAATTGACTTGACAATGAACTATTGGTTCTGGTACGTATATTCCCTAGCAGCGTCTTAACTCTTCTCCTTAAGAATGGAGCCTGCTTATCTCTGAAGGCTTACTACTCTCTACAACATTCATGACTACTGATACATTCGTCACGCCATCAGACTCAAGGTCATGCGTACTCCAAGAACACTTCCCTTGATATAAACACGGCTCGTGCTTGTCACGCCATCAGACTCAAAGTCATGCGTACTCCAAGTACACTTCCCTTGACATAAACACGGCTCGTGCTTGTCACGCCATCAGACTCAAGGTCATGCGTACTCCAAGTACACTTCCCTTGACATAAACACGGCTCGTGCTCGTCACGCCATCAGACGCATGGTCATGCGTACTCCAAGTACACTTCCCTTGACATAAACACGGCTCGTGCTCGTCACGCCATCAGACTCAAAGTCATGCGTACTCCAAGTACACTTCCCTTGACATAAACACGTGCTCGTCACGCCATCAGACTCAAAGGCATGCGTACTCCAAGTACACTTCCCTTGACATAAACACGGCTCGTGCTTGTCACGCCATCAGACTCAAAGTCATGCGTACTCCAAGTACACTTCCCTTGATATAAACACGGCTCGTGCTTGTCACGCCATCAGACTCAAAGTCATGCGTACTCCAAGTACACTTCCCTTGACATAAACACGGCTCGTGCTTGTCACGCCATCAGACTCAAAGTCATGCGTACTCCAAGTACACTTCCCTTGACATAAACACGGCTCGTGCTTGTCACGCCATCAGACTCAAAGTCATGTGTACTCCAAGTTCACTTCCCTTGACATAAACACGGCTCGTGCTCGTCACGCCATCAGACTCAAAGTCATGCGTACTCCAAGTACACTTCCCTTGACATAAACACGGCTCGTGCTTGTCAGCCATCAGACTCAAAGTCATGCGTACTCCAAGTACACTTCCCTCGACATAAACACGGCTCGTGCTTGTCAGCCATCAGACTCAAAGTCATGCGTACTCCAAGTACACTTCCCTTGACATAAACACGGCTCGTGCTTGTCAGCCATCAGACTCAAAGTCATGCGTACTCCAAGTACACTTCCCTTGACATAAACACGGCTCGTGCTTGTCAGCCATCAGACTCAAAGTCATGCGTACTCCAAGTACACTTCCCTTGACATAAACACGTGCTCGTCACGCCATCAGACTCAAAGGCATGCGTACTCCAAGTACACTTCCCTTGACATAAACACGGCTCGTGCTTGTCACGCCATCAGACTCAAAGTCATGCGTACTCCAAGTACACTTCCCTCCACATAAACACGGCTCGTGCTCGTCACGCTTCAACAATCACACATTTTGATTATAAATTCTTATATTTCTCAAGTATTATTTTTAATGCCATCCATAAGCAATTAGTCGAAATTTCCTACACAAACACAACAAGCATTCCCATTATTATTTGAAAGTAATACAACCAAAATTAATTAATTTAATCCATGATGAACATTTACATTATAAGAAAATAGAATCTTAAAGTGAATTTTTGTATGGCAGCTTCCATAGCTGGAGATAAAAAAATCGTGACAGTCCAGCTACCAGCCATCCAAACAATGAATCACATATAGTTACAGAATGCCTTCCACGTTCTTGTAAAGAGATATAGCTATCATAAATATAATCAGGCAGGTTTTACGTAACTCGATGGATTGGATTTAGCTTTGTGATAAGAGATCACTTTATTATTTTGATTAATGATTAAAAATAACTTTACTCTTGGATTATTATCCAAGTATTACTAATTTAAAAAAATAATAAATGCTAGCTGACAACTAACCATAAGCTATATATACATATGGTACATACTGAATTTGTACTGAATCAAAGTAGTGATATCAAAATAATTCCTTTTAACATAATTATTAGGAATTTAAAATAGAGGTTCCGACTTTAATAGTCCATATATATAAAATATTAAAATATATATATATAGACTATAATGTTAACAAAACAAGAGTTCAGTGCATTGCAACGCTTTACTTTAACGGCCACGTAATGTGAAAGTAGTTCTAGACGATGAAGACGAGGGGACCTGCTAATACTTTTAATAGTTGTACTAGTTTAGACTATTAAAGTTTGGAAGATTTCCCATCCACCTTATGTTGGAATGATGTGAATATCGTTCTCCTATGCATTAACAACATTCCGAGGATCTATAGTCCGAATAAAATAACTCTGGTACTGGCGGAACTGCCACGCGCTACTGTGTCTGAAATGACAAAACTCTGAGTTTTAATTTACTTAAACTTAAAAGAAGTCAGCAATAATTTTCAAACTAATTTTATAGTGTCCACCGTGTTATATTCTTTAAGAAAAACCTATGCTGGAGTTTTTGCTTGTTAATTTGGTATAAGAATTATTTAATAATTCAAACAAGTTAATGAGAAATTAATTTTGTTGTAAACCTTTGCAAACTCGGGAACGGTAAACGCTAGACAACATTTTTTTAACCTAAATTAATTATGTTATTTAAGTGACACTAAAATCGTACTCTCATATTATATACAAATTTCTTGAACTAGGAAGAAAAATTCAGTACTTTTTCAAAACTAGATTTTCAACAAGGTGGCGGTGATACCACACGCGCATTGTACAGTCACTGGCTCAGTTCCAATGAATGGACTCGTAAAAAAAAACAAAAATTATTGTGATATTTATGTTTACAAATATCAAATTAAAAAACAAATCAGTTTAAGAAAAATCACCAGCTTTCTTAAAGAATATAACATAATGGACCCTATAAAATTAGTTTGAAAATTATTGCTTACAATTTTATGTTTGACAGCAAATTAAAACTCAGTGCTGTCATTTCAGACCAGTGGCGCGTGGCCGTTCCGCCAGTACCAAAGTTATTTTATTCGGACTATAGGAAGGAGTGAGGCAATCATGAAAGTTTGAGTTTTGTCAGTGTAGCGCAGCCTTCGCCTGACCTATAGTAATTTAAAATCAACAATTAATTTTACAACTGATTGTATTTAAAACAAGTATTTGAGCACAATATATTTTGAATTTATTTACACACTCTATGACCGTATCATAAAATAAAATAACGTGTTATAACACACGTACTTGGTGTCAAATTCTAAGCCTATTTTTACAATCCGGCATCGCATATAGAAAAAAAGAATAAATAGAGAAACAAAAATCTACTTTAGTTAAGAGAAAAATGCATTTACCAAATTGTCAAAGATAGGAAAGCAGAAAATGGATTTCCTTAGAAGTACAGATAATATTCACTGCAATACATAGTCAAAAAATGTAATATCATCCAAAGAAAAGAGCCATTTTATGACTAAATCTTCTAAAGTCATAAAGTGGCTTCTTTCTTTGGATGATGTATCTTTTTTTGACCATGTACTGTATTGCTGTGAATATTATCTATACTTCGAAGAAAATCTGTTTTCAGCTTTCCTATCTTTGATAATTTGGTAAATGAATTTTTTGTTTAACTGAAATAGATATTTGTTTTTTATTTATGTTTTATTGTTGTTTTTCTATTTTTTTAGAAATTGTAATCTTATAGCTATTTTTACGTTGCTTGATTTATTGTTATTATTGTAAAACTTGATGAATGTGTTTATTCTACTTTTTTAGTTTTAATTGTTCCCCCTTTGTTTAAAATAGCATATGAAATCTTGTTTATCCATGCAGATGCTATATAATGCGGCATATGATTTACTTATTTTGATTTTGAAGGACTGGACTCCATAATAATAATTGTAATTTTATTGTTTTGTTCTTGTGGGCTGATCGCACTACTTGTAAAAGCGACAGCAAGGTTCCTTGTTTTAATTTTTGTTTAGAAAAACTGTTTGTATACAAGGAAATAAATTCATCATTCATATTACTGATGGTTTCCGAAATTCATTTTAGAACAGTTGGTTTTAAATTCACATTAATATTAGAAAATGAGCTTATTTATAAAACCTAATAGACTTGTTAACAAAACACTAAAATTGTATCGTTTAATTACACCTTCATTAGTAACTTTTTTTGGTCAAACTATCGAAATATTTACTATTCAAAGAGAAGTTATTGTCGGCGCAGAAATTATGTGCACCTGAGTTTGAAGGTCGTTTTCTAAAGAATTTGAAAAATATGATCACACCATTGTTTTCCTCATTTAATTGTACGTTATTTCATATGAATTTTAAAATTTTAATAATTTTTATCCTAGTTGCAAAAAATAAGTATGGTACCGGAATGTTCACTAGTTTTTTTGTACATCAAATTTACACCGTTATTACTAAAAAAAAACTCGTTAATGTATCGTATTTAAATTTTAATACCTAGTTGATAGGAATCTTTTCTATAAGTTTTATAATTTTAGCAGCTCAAGAAAAAAGGTTCTTATCGATTCCCCGAAACATTGTTTTCTTGGCTTCTAAAGGTCGTAGATTAATTACTTCGTCATGTTGTACTCCTTATGGCATGTATTGTTACTATAAATTACTTTCATATATGTAAGTACTGTATATGTGGAGATTTTAAATCAATTTAAAATAACTTAAAATTGATCAATTTAAATTGATTTATTTCAATATGAAATAACTTTTTCTTAAGCTGCCAAAATTCTAAAAATTATTAAACTTATAGAAAATATTCTTATCAACTAGGTATTAAAATATAAATACGATAAATTAACGAGTTTTTTCTATATGGTGAAAAATTTATTTATTAAGAAAACAGCTTTTATCCCAGTACTTTTTTGTTGCGACTAGGATAAATTTTATTAAAATTTGTATTAAAATTTCAAAATTCATATGAAATAATGTACAATTAAATGAAGCAAACAATGGTGTAATTAGATTCTTCGAAGGTCTCTTAGTTCCTTAGACTACGAACTTCAAACTCGGGTGCACATAATTTCTTCGCCGATAGTATGAAAGAGTTTTTGTTTCAGGTCGTACGCAATGTGTTGTTGTTAGCAGCGCTGGTGACAGCGAGACAAGACGTGCAGAAGACCTCTACAGTCGTCAAGGTCAGTCGAAGTTCTCATGGCGAAAATTCTTTTGGAATGTGTTGATTGATGTTTGTTAAGAGGTGTTTCTTAAATCATAATTTCCTCTCTCAAGGTTAGATGTACTTTGTTTCTTTTCTTTTGGTTGGATTTATAAAAAAAAAATTACTTTGTACAACCTTACAATCAAATATATATTTCCTGTAACCACGTTTCTATTGTTCGTTATTATGCAGTTGATATGTAGTCTATGTATTCATGTAAGATTTCTAAGCCATTGTAGAATCCTTGATCATATATTTTCATTATGATGTCAATTTTAAGAGTTTTCATTCTAATTATTTATCTATTTCCAAAATTTGTTTTCTTAAAATGATATATTTAACCAGATGAGCTAAGAGAGCTCATTTTTGTCCCAGCTCATCTTCAAATTAAAAGGACTGACAAATTAGAGACAATTTATAAGAGCAAATTATAAGAAACAATTTAAATTCTAAGGATATGATGTTTTTATCGAAAATGTTTTACATTTAAATGTCCTTTCCAGCCCTACTGTAGTTTTTTCGTTAAGATTTCCATAAAGCATGTCTATGATACAATTGTTCATTAATCATTAGACCTACGATGCGTTCGTAGATGTGAGTTTAAGTGCAATATCACTATGATTCTCAGTACTTTTCCATAAAATTTAATTAGAATATTTATTTACAGCAGCAATCTCGTTTCAATATTCTCTGAAACTTCTATTGAATAATCGTTTGCATTTATGTTTGTACAAAGCATCTAAATCTAGGACTATTTAATAGTGAATTACCATTTAAAATCACCCTGGTCAAGATAAATTCAAATGAATACAGATAAATGCTGTTATCATATGGTTCCAATTATATTTAACTTACTATGATTCATACAACCAATGTGGCAAATTACAGGACCAAGATGTAGCGAATGACCAGGTGACGTCCATCCTCGTCCAGCCAGGACCTAACGGACCCAGACATGTTGTCCTGTCTAGTGATCACAAGGTATTATTTTAATATTATTTTTAACATTATAAATTATATTCATCATACACAGAAATGCCCAGTTTATCTCACTTTATGTATAATAACATATATTTATTTATAATAAAGGAGACATTCCATTATCTGCCTCCCAAAAACACAAACTATTTAATATGGAGGTGCATTCATGTAAAATGTTTGTTCACTTCAAGCAAAGAGAATTTCCGCCACAGTAAATATTTTTAATAGTATAGGAGACAACTCACAGAACGTCACTTATGAAACTGTTCACATAGACAGGGATATAACGCTGTCAGACCTTGATCACAGTCCGCATGAGAATAAACATAATCATCATAATTGAATAATATTACACTTAAATGTGCAATCAATGAAAATAAAGTATATTCTTTGAAAGTTTTACTAAATGACACCAACTGTGATGCATTGTGTGTAAATGAACACTGGTGTACCGAGGACGTATATCGGCCTAAAGATTACAAGTTAGCCGCAATTTACCGCATAACTATGCGTTATGGTGGAACTGCTATTTATCTCGACTCCCTATCAGTATGTTATGACATTGTAAATGTTGAGTTCCTGTGTGAGTTAAAACAGTTTCAAGCAGCTATGGTTGCTCTCCCTTTACTGAAGCTACTAGTTGTCGCACACCAGACTCATCTGTAAACAATTTTACCGAGATATTGGCAGAACTTTTTGATTTACTTGGCAATATAAGAAAGTATCTTACCTTTACTGTAGTAATAGCTAGAGACTTAAATTTAGACCCTAGAAGTAGAAAAAGACTTGTATCAAACTTGTTAAATATGCTAAGGTCTTACGATTGTTATTGTCTAAATTTTCAACCTACTCGGATGACAGCTTGTATCGATAATTTTATATCTAATTTACATCCATCAAATTATATCTTTGAAATAATTCAACCTTTCATTTTTGAACACAGTGACCTTTTGAAAGTTAATTCTCTGGGTGTTAACAGCGTATCAAATAATTTACCATTGGGTCCTTGTAGTGCACCATCAACAAAACATAGGCTGTTAAATGAATTCACCATAAATAGACTTAAGCATGAATTATGTAAAATTGAATGGCTTAATGTTTTCTTATCAGTTACAAATGTCGATTAAGCTTTTCAGATTGTTATGAATATTTTATCAAGCAGTATCAATAACCTTTGTTCATTAAAAATAAAAGAGCTTAAGTGTGACAATAAAAAGACTAAGAATAAAAAGTGGTTCACTCCATACCTAGGTAAAATTAGGCTGTTATTAGACATAAGCAATGAGAAATTTAAATCTAACCCAAACCGTCTGCCTATTCACAATAAACATTTTATGTGTACAGAAAACAAATAGACTTCTATAGCCAAAAAAAGAGCTAATGATAATTAATTGTATTCTTGAGTTAAACAATCAATGTAAAGCTGCCTGGACTATTAATTATTAATGCAGAAGCAGATCGGTATACCACAGTATATACCTATTACAGCTAATAAGTTTAATAAATTTTTTGTTACTATTAGTAAAAAAACCACACAAACAGCACAATCTAATTAAGATGCAGCTACTTTTTTAGACATGTTAAGGTCGTCATGAATTAAAAATGATGGCTTGTCTTCTTTTAAATGGTATTCAGTTAGCATTCCTGAGATATATAGTATTGTAAATAAATTAAAAACTCAAGACCAGAAGATGTGTTCGGTCTCTCGAATTTTTTAATCAAAAGAATTATTATTTTTCAAGCTCGTTTCTTACTGGATATATAATTTAATGTTATAATTTGTAACAAAAACTCCAGTAAATAATTTATGTGAAGATGGTAACTTTGTTACCGAAAGGCCTAACGAAATTAAAAATTTTTTTACTGGAGTGTTTGTTACATCTTATAACATTAAAAGGATTATTAATTAAGTGTTATTATGATATATTTTTTATCATATCCTCTAATTCGCTTAATCACCGTCATGTTGGTTGAAGGAAACTATCTATGATGCATTAAAATTAATATAACTGTTCCATTACATAAAAAAGGAGACTTAAATAACTGTAATAATTACTGTCCTATAGCTTTGGTTGCAGTTAGAACTAAAGTTGTTGAAGCGATATTAAAAAATCAAGTAGTGAAGTATTTTGAACAAAATCATTTACTGTTGTCATCTCATTATGGATTTAGAAAAAAATCTATCTACAATAAGGCCGTGGAAAACTTAGTTTCATTTATTAATGACGGATTTTAAAATAGAGAAGAAGTTTCAACATTACTCCTGGATTTGAGCAGGGCCTTCAATTTGGTAGCTCATGAAAAACTGGTCGAACATTTGTATTATTATGGCGTTCAAGGCAATGCATTAATTATCACTGTTATCTTCCTACTTGTCTGACCGCTATCAATTTGTAAAGCTGGAGAATCCGAATTCCAGTCTTCTACATGTAACTAATTAGTGGGGTTCCCTAAGGTTCCGTCCTGAGTCCCTTTTTGTTCACAGTTTTTATAAATGACCTTCCTAACTTTTTGCTGACAGAACTATTCTATATGCTGACGATACAACAGACTTCAAACAGCAATTCTGAACTGAATGAGGTCTGGTTTGAAACAAATGGTTTAGTTGTTAATGATAATAAAACAGATGACATTGTTTTTAGTTTACGTAGGCTCTCTGACCCTGAAAATTTTGTTTAAGTTGCTTGGCATTACTCTGCACCAGGGCTTAATTGGAAAGCTAACTCTCTTTGCTCTCGTCTATCAAGGGTTATGTTTTGCCTAAGGATGTTGAGGTTGTGTTAAGTAATTCTTAATGTGCTCATTAAGGCTTACTATGGATTGTTTCACTCCCACATTTCTTATGACACAATTCTCTGGGGGAACGCATCTGGAGCTAAAGAAGTTTTTAAATCCCAAAAGATCCACAGATTCATGAAAGCCACATTTTGTAAGTCTTGAAATACTCACGCTTCCTTGCATTATTTTTACGGTCATTGGTGTTGTAAAAGAAAGCCTTAACATGTTTAATTTAAGAAGTCATATACATTCGCACAATACCAAGATTCAGAACAACATAGATTTAAGGACTGTTAGACTTAGTAAAACACAACAAACATATGTATACAGGTGTGCCTGCCACACCTATAACCTAAGTTACCTGCCACAGCTATAACAGCAAGCATTTCAAATTTTAAGCACGTTTTAACTAAATGGTTGAAAAGTAAAGCCTTTTATTCTTTAAATGAAATGTACTTGAACGACCGATCTTGCGATCTTGACTTCGAGTGCTTTAGATTGTAATATTATGAATGACGCATGTTCTTTAATCTTAGACTTTAGATTATAAACAATGACATTGTCAATACATGTACAACTTGTTGGACGACCAAAAAGATATGAATATGATTAAATAGTAATCAATTATGGTTTAGATTTCGAAACTCATTTTAACAAAATGAAATAAGAATGTTACTGTTTTAAATACAAAAAATTAAAATAAAACCAAGTAAACCGATGGTTAAGCCAATGATTCCCCATCCAATGTTAAATTTTGAGTCTCAAAATATCAGCTGTTTTTATGGTCCATTGTGGAGCACTAGTTTAGTACCATGTTTAAACCAGCTGCGGTTGTGGGCCTTACTAACTAACAAACTTACAGGCACAAATATTCCAATTAGATGGAATATCTATTGGTGTATATAATCAAGGTTACTACTAACCAATATCACAATATTGATGAAAATTGTTAGTCATTGAGGTTATGTAGCTTCCTCCCTCCTAGTAGTCCATAAACAAACATGTTGGAGTGGTTGCCGTCTGACATAACAACCCCCCCCCCCCACATGTACAGTAGTGTCTATTTGCAGTTTGGACGTATCATTGACAGTCTCATTGAAGTGGTGGGAACTATTGACAGTCTGTTGACTCTAATGTTATCAACTAATGTCATCATATATTTGAGTGGTTAAGGTCGTAAAAAATAGTTTGAGCTTGGTGGCACATAACGGAATTTGACCAATAACAAAACTTCTATAAATACATCATATGTGCTGTGAGTTATTGTGGAGCCGGTCGTTGGGTGTTTAGCGGGATTCAAGCACACGGATACTTATTATGAACTTGTTTCACATAGTTTTATATTAAGGTTGGTAAAATAATACGCCCATTAACATATTGAATTTTCGGTAAATCAAATTTAAGCAACTTTTTCGAAAACATAAGTGGGCACTTGTCTTAAATTTATAGTTTCTAATAAAAAAAAATGTCTTATGGTCTAACAACACAAATTGAAGGATCCTTTACATAAATGAATAAACAGATATAAACTTTAAAGACAGAAGTTATGATCCATAGTTCATGGACTCATATGAACAAAACATGGATACACCGAGTAAGTTAGCGTATATTCTGTTTGTAGTGAGTAAAAAAAACCCACTGAAATTGCTCGTCTCCAGAAAATGTTATTGCAGACCATTGACTGAAACGCTCTATACGATGTTATGTCTTTGTTATCCATATGATTCAGTATAGAGCTGGTTATGTTGTAAGTACCTCCAATAAAATTGCGTTAAATTCAGTGTAGGGATATACGTAGTCCCTGAGCATGTCTAAAGAGTACTAAAATACCAGCAGCTTATGTGTTTCGTTAGGCGGGTGAGTCAGTACCACCGTTTGTGTTTGGGTAGAGGGAGCAGTTGAATCATCGCTTAGAAGTAAATCATGCATTGAGCATTTTGAGTTGTTAAGGAGAAGGTTTATGGCCACACCATAAAAGAGTTCTATATATTATACAGAATATACAGTAGAGAGTAGAATGAATTTCTTAATAGCTTCCACATTTGCAAAAGTCTGAATAACGTTTAGTCATTTTTATATATTTGTAATACATTTGTTTTCATTTTCATAGTCTCTTACTAGTTATAAATTAAATATTGTTAACTAGTGTGTTTCTTTACTAATGGTAATAATGTTTCTTTTACGCAATAGGTGATCCACTCAAATGATGATGACAGTCCCCCTTTCAGATCTGCCAACTACCACCCCATTGACGATGAGGGGTTTCATCACAACACGCCACGTCCCCAGCACGTGACTTACGGACCCGCCAGGCCTGTGGCTCTACGTCCTCAACCTTTGTACCATCATGGCTTTGCCCTTAGCCGACCCAAGATTCCCCACTTGAAAGATGATAGGAAGAGACTCTCAGATGCGATATACAAGTACTCTACGTTTGTCAATCACGCCAAGATCGCGGATTTAAATAAGCAAGATGATAAAGGATACTTCAGTGGTGAAAGTGATGGTCCAGACTACAGCGTCACAAGTGCTGGTAGGGGAGGGTCCTACAGACAGAATGCTCAGCCCGAAGGCCTCTCAGCGTATCGTAATCACCACGAAGACGACGAGGAGAAATACAGAGACAGTATTGGCGATTTTTATGAAAATGAATTCGAGACAAAGAATGATTATTCCTCAGAGAAAAGAACGAAACCTCTTCCATATTCCAAACTTTACTTTAAAAAACAACATGCTTACGTACCCGTGAAAATTAACGATAACAAGTATCATCCACTGAATAGTTACCAAAATGGTTTTGATGACGAGCCTTTCCACAATGCACCTAGTGGATTCGATGACAAGAATGGTGGTAAAGTAACTCCTATTTTAGCAAGATTTTACAAACAACCACTTCCTGTGATCCAGACTCGCTTGCCCATCGACAACGTGGGAGGCTTGTACTTTCAGTACTTCCCAATTCACAGGTCTGAATCAGAGAAGGATTTCTCCAACCACTTCGAGCATTTCGCTGAAGAGAGGTCGAGTAATGGAAATCTAGATTCATCTGAGTCACAGTGGACGCCCATCAATGCTCCTGCAGATGCAGTGCCAGCTAGGAGCTACGACATCCCAGCCCCTGACCTGTCCCGTGCAGCTGCCGTGGTGGTAGGCAAGAACAAGGCTCCCAGTCAACACTCCGAGGGCGTCGTATCAGCAGTCGTCAGAGTCAAACAGTAGACTCATGAATCAAGTATACGTCATTGTTTCAACGTAAGACAGCAAGCTTCTCCAGATGGCAATGAACTGATTGATTTTACTTTGTGAAACTAAAAATATTGCAACTGTATTATTTAACTGTAATTAATATTAGTACTGTATGTCTTATCTGACATTATCTTCTTTTAGTAAGAAACCAACGTTTAGCCTATATAACTAACTTAAATTTATCAGCCAATAGTTTAGCCAGTTTCATTTAATCGGGAGAAATCGTCATCTCGTCGTTTACTCTGCTGTTTATTTAGTCCTAACATTTAATCCTAAGTTTACTTAAAAAAAACGATAATCAACAATTGGAATAAATATTCAAATCCACGACCTGCAAACTCTCAGATGCTCAATAAATAATCTGATTGTTAAAACGTTTTACAAATCAAATGACATCCGTCGTTTGTAACTTTCTGTTCGTATGTTTTTTAACTTACTCTACAGTTTTCCTTCAAAAAACGTTATGTAATTTGTTACTTGACTAGAATTTACATTTTCCGGTTCTTATAGATGAAAAAAAACAGATATTATACATTTGTATAAAACACCCTTGATTACATTACTTTTGTTAGTCAAGTGACGATCAACTAATGCAGCTTCGACACAACTAGAGTTTGAGCCTAAGCTTATACGAGAACGTTTTGAATGTGTCTAAATTTAAACTGCCAATGAGTTGTTGCAAAAAAATTAATAAAAAAAACTCACCTTTCATTACATTTACCGAAGGATTCAGCAACTTCACAAAGAGTATTTCAAAAGACACAAATCTGTTGTGCATGACTCAAAATGGGCCACCTCCCTGTTCACGTAGACCTTTGACTACCTGGGAACATGATCTCGCATTTGGTAGGTTGACTAGGCAACCTATACCACATACAACAATGATCTTGGGCCACCTTTCGGTTCACGTAGACCTTTGACTACCTGGGAACATGATCTCGCATTTGGTAAGTTGACTAGCTAACCTACCACATACAACAATGATCTTACTTACTTCTGTGTTGCTTTCTGCAATGATGTTATTGTAAATCTTTGTAAAGCTTTTTTCACTAGATTATAATAGTACTAAAAATAACTTATTTATTCTTTCATAATTTTTAACATAAATTGTCATTTTCATTATTTATTTATTCATAGCACCATTTGTATATTTTTATTTGTCTTAGATTTACTGTGTCATTTCATAGAGAATGAGGAATCAGAGTCCAATATAATATTTAAAATAAGTATCCAAACCACAATAATTAAATAGTATTATATATCTAGTTTAGTTTACTTAAATATGCATATTTATTTTTACCAATACAGTTATTATTTCAGTATATGGATACTTCATTCAATACTTTGCAAATTTTGTATTTATTTATTGAGAAATAAATATTTTATACGTCACAAATACACATTTATTACTCCGTCGATTGATCTTGTCAATTGTAAGGTCATTTATTACTCCGTCGATTGATCTTGTCAATTGTAAGGTCATTTATTACTCCGTCGATTGATCTTGTCAATTGTAAGGTCATTTATTACTCCGTCGATTGATCTTGTCAATTGTAAGGTCATTCATAAAGGTAGTATTATTAATCATTTTATTTATTGAATAAAAACTGATACCGATATTATTAACGAAACAAGGTTAGAAGGATAGTAAAATAACTATTGAATTTTAAAAGTGAAATGTCTCAGGTAACTTCCACTTCTGAAAATACGATTTCTAGTTGAACCAGTGGTGAAATATGAGTTTATATCTCTTGAGGAAGTTGAATTCAACCACGGAAAACTCGTTTTTACCGAAAAATCGAAAAAAAAATAGTTTTTTAATCTCACATTGAAAAATCCAACTACTCGTATTTTTAAAATCGTTATTTTTCAATCGTTAATTTTGTTTGAATTGACATGTATTTTATGCTGAACACTAATATATAATTGGCTTATCAGTTACATTATTTTTTCGCCCCAAAAAATACAATTTTTACTCACTTAACCAAACGTAATCCATATTATCCTAATTGCTATTTACTCAAGAAAATTTCGTAATTTGCGTTAGATTCTGGTGCCTGGCCTTCGGGAAGGCCTACCGTCCGTCTGTCAGGTATTTAGGTGAGTTCGGTGTTTGTGGTTAATAGTTGATGTTTATAATGGTCGTGTGATGGCCGCTAATTGCGATTCACCGCAAAAGTAGTTTTTCCGTTATATCTCAAGAACTGTTATAGACCAAAATAGTTTTAAATTCGTATTCAGCGTACAACTGCATAAAATAAAAAAAGATGATTAAAATATAATTTAAATTAACGGAAATGTGTAAAAAGTAGGCTAATAAAAGTCGTGACATTGTTTTTTTCGAATGCTTAGTAATCCGTGATTTTAGTACCAAAAAAGCATATCTAGTGAATCAATTATTGACCCATTTCAGGCAAAGTTTTTAAATTTTGTTAGGTGGCCAGAAATTTCATAGTAACCATTATTATTAAATAAGTGCCGTAATTGTGTAGTAACATAATTCAAAAGGTAAACAAAAGACAAAATGTAAACAATAATAGTACGTTACCACACGGTATGGATACTAAATAAAGAGTTAACTATACAGTATGGTTAACACTAGCCAACAGCAATGGCGAATCTAGAAAAATATTTGGGGGGGGGTTAATCAGATTATAGGGGGTCGTGGGTATATTATTGTGGAAACTCATTCCAGGGCTTGTGTCACGGTTAAGCCTAGCTCTGCAGCAAATACATTTTTACACGATTAATCACTAATTTAACATTAAATTCATGCTTCATTATGAAAACATGTCATTCCTGCTAAACCATTCACACCTATATTTTTGTATTTAAGCCTATGTTACCGATATGCTTGCCACAATATTTTCAATACTATGGCATTTTTAAAATAGACTACAAATCTTGTCAAAAGACATAAGTTGTAATCTTTTAGTTTTATGTTGATATTGATAGTATATACAGTATATGTACTGAGTGACAAATCAGTGGTCTTCAGAGTCCGCAGAGCCTGTCGACCGTGTTGGTTTTAATCTCATAAAAACAATGTTATTTGTGAATCCTGATTTGTTCGGTATTCATTGACCAAAAGGACACGCGTGATCGTTTGTCCAGTTCGAAAATAACATTGTTCTTATTATATTAAAACTAACATGGCTGACAGCCTCTGCAGACTCTTAAACACAGTTTAAGGTAAACGTTAACAACATTCATGTTATTTTATATATGTAAAAAAGGAAAATACCTAAGTAACAAATAAAATAATTCAATGAAAGCTATGAAAATTGTTTAACATGAACTTCATACGTTTTCGCCAAGCTTAGTAAATAATAAACTGGAATTTTAAAGGTTGTTACAATATTCACAAATATTAGAACATGAATTGTTTATTATTCAGAACTACAAATGTTCTATATTAATTGTTTTAGTTTATTCTATTTCAAATGTAAACGGATGACTCTATTTTTAAATAATAATACAGAAGTATGAAGTATGACGTGAGATAACTGAATAGTCGGTCGTCAAAGACGTGCTGTGTAGCGGATTGGCCTGTTTTTTTTTTTTTTTTTTTTTTTTTTGTTTTTTTTTTAGGCTTATAGTATTATTACCACAATACATAATGAAATTATTAAATTTTTTAATAAGATTATAGTCTATTAACTGATTGAAATGTTGGCACTGATAACACCATATATTAAATAAAATCTCGGTCGTCAAAGACGCACACTTATTCACTAGCCGCTATCCTCGGTGGACAGACTTTGTAGTCTCATAATTATATTATTACCAAACTGAACACGCCTGTATTTTTTATACACGACTAATGCTTTGTTTCTGCTGTAAGTCGTGCGAATGACGAACCTCAGGGATGCAGCTCTAGTTCTGACAAATAAAAATGTCCCTCGTTGTCAAACTACTACTGTTGCAGAAAAAATATAAATATTCGAGCTTGGTTTATGTAGAAATAACTAAAATTACTACAAGATAGCAAACTATACAAAATTATTGTACGTTAACTTTGTATTTTCGTAATAATAGTCGCAAATGTATAACTTATATTTCATTATTTTATATTGCTACACTCTCAAGGTGAAATGTAGAACTACAATAAATCAAAACATATACAGTACTGTAGTTGTGAGAACTTCAATCTGCTTATGGCATGTGAAACTACATTAAACCACACCGTCATATGTTTTGTTTAAACAATTCAGATTCTCCATTTGAATAACATGGGATCTTTAGGAGCCCGTGGGGCGGGATCCTGTGGACGGATCTGCATCAAACATCACAGAAACCATCTCAGGAGTATACAGGACAACATCCTAAAGTTTCATGGCGATCGGTTGGATGGTTTGGCAGCGCATAAACTTCAAACTATGTCGACACAGTACGTGTATAGTTAGGTGGGTGGATCAATGTCACAAAATAACCCACCCACCCACCCATACACGTACGGTGGTAATGACCCATCCACCCTCATATATATGTACGGTGGTAATGACCCATCCACCCTCCTTTACACGTACGGTGGTAATGACCTACCCACCCTCCTATATACGTACAGTGGTAATGAGTAGCAACAAACTAAACTTTGTTGAACATTTCATTTCAAAGCAATAATAAAGTTGAATATATATGCCAACAGTTTAAAATTCTATATGTGAATGTAACAGAAATAATAGTGCCTTCTAGTTATTGGAACTTCATCAAGACGGAATGAGGAATGGATTGTCTTGTCTTGTAATATCGTTGTGGGGTTCGTTTTAATGGTCTGATGATGATATTTAGTAATTTTGGAACTAGCTACTTCGGTATAAAGCTTTGGCTTCTTATAGGTTTGTGACCATGTGAATACAGCGCCGCTTTGTGTATCGGCCAGTCCCCGTGCTTGCCGCGTGACGTTACTGCATCAGAAACCTTCAGTCCTCGCGCTTCTCTCGCATGAGAGCCTCCTTGCTCACATGTTTCACTTCTGACCATCGCTCATATCGTTACTTCACTTTGTGATAGTAATAATTAATGCTAAAAAATGCCTGTTTATGTGAAGGTGAAAAAAGCAAATAGTTTTCACATTGTCAATAATAGTTCGATATCGTTAAACACCTGTTGGTATTGTTTTATTTGCCGTAGTAATTTAAACTTTTTGTTTGGTTTGAGGGGGGGCTTGAGCTCGGAAGCCCCCATAAATCCGGCACTGTCCGACAGCCCTTACTTCGCTAGTAGAGGACGGGATAGTCCTCTACGCTTGCTTACCCTCCCTCCGCGGTTCTCCCTAAACTATCACATCAATGTAAAAGCTTAGCCTGCTGGCATTCTCCTAGAGAACAAAGTATTAGTCTAGAAAACCCTAAGTCTAGTTTAGGGAAATGCAAATTAGTGTAATCATGTCAGAGTTGGTAGAAATGACCTGATATATTGTACAATGAAAACAAAATTAGCCAAGCTTTTGTCTAATGTTTATGTTTGTTGTTTGAGCTGTTTGAAGTAAATAATTAAATTAATGCCCCTGTTTCTTTTGTGTAAAAAAGGACAGGCTCTTTCTACGCCATGGGAATGTTATTTCGAAAAATCCTTTCTTAGTGAGTCTCTATGATACAAAAGCTTAAGCCCCTTCAAATTTCATCAAACTCTGTCAGTGCATCCGGAGATTTCGTGATGATTGAGTTCATTGTTTTGGCATTTTATTAAGATTTAATAAATAAGTATACAATGGACATATAGTAACTGTTTTACTGTAAAGTCCCAATCAAAGCAAACTAATCTGGAGGGAACTCATTGCTTATTGCGAGTGTTAACGCTACTACGGAGGTTGGTTTGGCTGTGCGAATATTTAACGATGATGAACAGTAAAAGTGTACATTTTTAACAACCAACAGTATGAAAGTTGTAATATTCATGTATTGACAGCGTGAAGAAGTACATCCAGTACCTCCATTTGTCAACATAAAGCACATTAATTATTCTTTATACATATACCTTCGTAATGGGATTTATTAATTTATTTATTCGCCTTGTTGTCTACCCTCTGACCTTACGGGTGATTGCAATATCACTGGGCAAGGTATTCTCGGCCTTCAATAAGACAAAGGTTTAAACTTATCAAATATGCAATAAAATTATACGAACGCACGTGTTTCGGTTTCACAATACTATAGGTCTCTTGGTTGCCTTGAACAAGGAGCTTTAGTATAACACGCTGATTATGAGAATCTGTTAGTCTACAACTGTGTGATGATCGACCTCTAACCTGAGAGCACATTATATAAACCAGATAATATAAGTATTTGAAAGAAATAAAACGTATTTTATAATCAATAATATAGTTCACGATAATTATGTAATCTATATTTATAAAAGAGGATGTTTGTATATATTCAGCATATATATATATATATATATATATATATATATATATATATATATGTTTGAGGTTTATGCGCTGCCAGACCATCCAACCGATCACCATCAAACTTTAGGATGTTGTCCTGTATACTCCCGAGATGGTTTCTGTGAAGTTTGATGCAGATCCGTCCACAGGGTCCCGCCCCACGGGCTCCTAAAGATCCCATGTTATTCAAATGGAGAATCTGAATTGTTTACAAAAAACATATGACTGTGTGGTTTAATTAATGTAGTTTCACATGCCATGAGCAGATTGAAGTTCTCACAACAACATTACTGTATATGTTTTGATTTATTGTAGTTCTACATTTCACCTTGAGAGTGTAGCACACACTACTAAAAACCTTTACATTTATACACCAAATAAGAAGACCAAAAATATTGTTTACTCACTTGCACTCATTTAATAAATAATGGTTTTTTCTATAATTCTTTTTATTGCTTTATTTTGGTATGTCAATGAAAAATGAAAGGCGAGACAACGTCCACCGGGTTCAGCTAGTATATATATATATATATATATATATATATATATATATATGTGTGTGTGTGTGTGTGTGTGTGTGTTTGAAGTTTATGCGCTGCCAGACCATCCAACCGATCACCATGAAACTTTAGGATGTTGTCCTGTATACTCCCGAGATGGTTTCTGTGAAGTTTGATGCAGATCCGTCCACAGGGTCCCGCCCCACGGGCTCCTAAAGATCCCATGTTATTCAAATGGAGAATCGGAATTGTTTACAAAAAACTTATGACTGTGTGGTTTAATGTAGTTTCACATGCCATAAGCAGATTGAAGTTCTCACAACAACAGTACTGTATATGTTTTGATTTATTGTAGTTCTACATTTCACCTTGAGAGTGTAGCACACACTACAAATAACCTTTACATTTATACACCAAATAAGAAGACCAAAAATATTGTTTACCCTCTTGCACTCATTTAATAAATAATGGGTTTTCCATAATTCTTTTTATTGCTTTATTTTGGTATGTCAATGAAAAGTGAAAGGCGAGACAACGTCCACCGGGTTCAGCTAGTGTTTGCTAAAAGAGAAAAAATACTTGAGATTTTAAGTTTTGTTATACCAATGTTCATCAAATGGAAGTTATCGCAGTTCTGAGTAACAATATGATCATGTATCTGAGTGTGTTGAAAGACTAGTAAACTAAAATAAATGTGAAAGATAAAGTCCCAAATCACATTAATTGAATAACAATGTCTGTTATGACGAATCCCCACAACTGAAAAAAATATTGAATACTTGTATGCTGCTAAAGTTGTGTTTATTATTGTCACTATTAAAATAGAATGATCTTCAATTCACGTTATCAATCAAAACTAATGAAGTACCTACAATTTTCGATCTTGTTAGTTTTCTTCAAAAAGATGCAGTATTTTATAACTATAAGAATTAAACAATACTGATACAGGCTTATTTCAACACATTTTCTTCTTAATCAGCGCATCTGCCAGAGCATACAGAATTGCCTATTCCTTCAGTAATCAATTAATTTAATTGTCAAACATACAATATCACTCACTGATCACCTTTGGTATGATCAATTCCACAAGGCGCTTATATCAAATAGACTTTAAAAAAGAAGCCATTTATGTTTCAACTGTTTTCAATAGATCGCTTAATTAAAGATTAGAAAGATGGTGGTTGTAAGATATGTGGAAAAAATACTTAACACTCTTTCATTAATAATCAGACAGTGAAATATCCTCCTAAGTGGTAACACTGACAACTTCAAACACTGATAACACATTAGCTTCAGTTGCATCAGAGAGTCAGATGTTATCCAAGTTGCTGGTAGGTCTTTAAGATGCGCTGTTTAGAAATACAAATTAATAATTCTTTAAAATTCAGCCTATCAATCCGATTTAAGTAAAGTGGGGATTGCTAATAAATGTAATGTTGCAAAACCCAAGCTCTTATCTTAAAAAGAAAAACAACCCATCATATCTTGCGCAGTTGAATGCAAAATTAACTTAGGATATTTTCCGTTAATTCATTACCATAACCATAACTTAGGTTTACCTAACATAACTAAATCTAACGTAACCTAACCATACTTAACATAACCTTAACAACCCTAACATAACCTAACCAAAATAGTGGTAGTGAATTAACGGAAATCCTTAACTCATAATGTGATTAATACAAAGCAACGTTAAGTTGTTTATCTATATTATCCAAAAACACACGTAATTTCCCACATGTTCAAATGCACACAAATACATGAAAATGGCTTCTTCCCTTCAGCTTGTCAACTTAGGTTTGCTGCACACTGAATATAACGAGACGAGACAGAACAAGACAAGACGCCTCCAGACGTCTGTGGCAAAGCTGTTTGCATGGATTTAAATGGGAGTGCCACACACTGCCCAGACAAAACGAAAACATATTAGCAGACTTCTAAAGACGTCTGAGGCATCTTGGTGAAGGTACCCAAATGTTCGTTTGTGACCAGACGCTAGCGAACAAAACTTACTGCGCATGCGCTACTCCCATTCCTACGGTACAGCTGACTGTCGGATACAACTATATCAACATAACATTGAACTAGTTCAAGTTGATTTATTGTTCTGCAATTGTTTTTTAATTATTTTTTATTTTAATTTATAAGATGACTCAAGACATTGATGATTTGAGAATGTCGATTGCTGTCGATGTAGATAAGCTTTTATATTTTATGGCAAGACAATCCACCTTTATAAAATACTCACTCAAATAACACCATAACATAGAATTAATTTTAATAATATGGAGTGACATAGAAAAGGAAATGAACTTATCAGGTACTGTATTTACAGATCATTAAATTTGGATTTGATTATACAATTTAACTCTCCAATGATTCAATTGTGCTCCCAATCTATGTTCAATCCATTTTATGACACTTGTTTACATATAAAAATTGTGGTATAATTTTTTTATAAACGCGACCAATTGCTATTACGCTATTGATTTATTATCTTATTCAGAATCAATTAAATAAGAATTGAAATCTACCGCTGTTTTTTACCGTCTTATTTTCTTGAGTGGAGAATATATTTAAACATTTATGGAATTATATTATTTATATAAAAGTGACTAGTCACTATTAATTATGACTTTATTCAGAATTATTGATATAACAGTAAAAATCTCTGTTTTATTTCTGTCGTAATTTATGGAGAGATTAAGAAAAGACTGATTAAATATTTATACTGAATGAACTCCATTTGTATCATCAAAGTAAAAGTACACTGGACTAAATACAGTACATTCTGAAGTTCCCAATTTTAAAATAATAATAAAGAAATATGAAGTATGGCTTGAGATAACTGCTTAGTCGGTCGTCGTCTGCTGTGTAGCAGATTGGTTTACGTCTGGCGTCCCTCGGTGGATGGACTTTGAAGCCTGATGGTATTATTATTACATAATGCAATTATTTATTATACGGTTATAGTATTTCAACTGCTTGTTATTTTGACACTGGTTACGCTAGAATCGGTAGTCTATGAAATACAATCTCGGACGTAAAAATTGCACACTTTATCAGACTATATCACTAACCGGTATCCTCGGTGGACAGACTGCAGTCTCATATTCATATTATTATCATACAGAAAACTACTATATTTTTTATATTTACAGTCCCATACGCGATTTATTTATTTATTTACATGCTGCAATACAGTAAAAACCAATTACAATGAAGCAGTTCATATTAATACATATATTTATGTTTGTGGGTTATATGACTTATTCACTAAATCACTTCACATTATAAAAAATTACAAAAAATAAGATACCAAACTGAAATACTATAGATTCAAATTTAACTGAAATTTATATGGAACGGAACAATACATTCTTGATGAGGATGCAAAAAATATAATGACATGCAATTAAATAAAAATAATAACTAATATTAGTATAGACTAGCATTCAGCAACAATAGCAGTAATGAATATTTTAAACAATTAAGAACAATAACAACAATAAATATAACAGTAATAAATATTTTAAACAATTGACAACCATAACGACAATAAATAATAACAATAATAAATATATTTTGAACAGTTAACAATATAGAATTCGTAACAGAGCAATAAACAAAACAAAATTATACAGAGCGTTGACTTAAACAAGACAGGCAATTATTAGCTTTAAATATTTTAAAAGAGTCAAAAAATAGATCTACATTACTAATATTGGAAAGGAGTAAATTATTGTAAGATGTCATGAGGCGGTGAAGGGGGGAAGAAGCATGTGCCGTCGTGCGGCAGTAGGGAACAGAGAACAGAAGTTTATTGCGACTATGAAATGTAGGTGTACACGGAAAGAGATGCCCGCCAAGCCAGCGGTATCGTCCACCCCGCCACGCACCAGTCTATATAGGAACACCAGGCCCATTAGTGTTCTCCTCGTGTCAAGACTCCGGAACCCAAACAACACCAACAGCTCATCATATGGAACCGTGTACGTGTAAACATTAAAACATCTGTAAAAGAGAAATCTTAAAAATCGCTTTTGAACTCTTTCAACCGCTTCACGATATGTTGAATGAATTGGATTCCATATGACAGCCCCACTTTCCAACCTCGACCTAACGAAAGCATTGTAAAGCATAATGATGGTTACAGTGTTTTGGAAACTTCCACTTTGTCTAAAAATGAAACCCATCATTTTACTGGCTGTGGCTATGCATAATTCGATATGAGGATTAAAAGATAGTGAATCATTCATAAGTATACGCCTAAATATTTTGTTTTATTTACTCTAGCTATTAAAAGACCGTTCAAAAAATAATAATTTTTGAAAAAATCTTGTGCCCTTGTGAATTTCATTAAGTGGCATTTTGAAACATTGAAAGTCATTTCATTTAAAACACTCCAAGTGAATACATTGTCTATATCACGCTGTAAACAGGCGGCATCATCAAGATTCTTAATGTATTTAAACATTTTCAAATCATCAGCGAACAACAATGTTTCAGCGAAGCGTACGCAATATATTAAATCATTAATTAAAATGGTGAACAGGCAAGGCCCCAGGTTCGAGCCCTGAGGTACGCCTGATTGAACGTTAAAAGTTGATGATGAAAAGCCACTGTAACGAACAAATTGTTTCCTATTAACTATGTAAGACTTAAAAAAATGTAAAAGATTTGATGAAACTCCGTAGAAATGTAATTTTTTTAATAAAATAGAATGATTGACCTTATCGAATGCCTTCGCCAGGTCGAGGAATAAAGCGTCAGTCCGAGTCCCAGAATCAAGACCCGAGGAAACATAGTTGTAAAGTAAAGCAAATTAGTATTGACAGATTTTCCTGGTACGAATCCGTGCTGCTTAACAGAAATATGCTTTTCAAAGTGACTGAATAAATATTTATGAATGACCATCTCAAAAATCTTCGCTGGTACTGACAACACTGCTACTGGTCTATAATTAGTAATTTGGGATTTTTGACCACTCTTAAAAATTTGAGTTATTTTAGTGGTTTTCCATTTATCAGGAAAAACATTTGTTCTTAAGCTCAGATTAAACAAAAATGTTAGGGTGTTAATCAAATGTTCTGAACATCCTTTAAACAAATACTGCGGAAGTAAATCTGGACCTGTAGTTCGTTTTGACTTTAATTTTTTAATAGCATCCTGTACATCCTGCGTGCTTAGGCGGGACAGAGTAAGGCACGACACACCAGCCATACACGGACCCTCCTCCGCGCACTCCACACTCGGCTCCGTCACATACCGCTCATACACGGAAACAAAATAATCTGCAAACGCACCTGCAATCGCCACTCCGCTATCGTGTTTTACTCCATTATATTCCATAACCAGCATTGTATTTTTTACATTCTTTTTACTTTTAACAAAGCTCCAAAATTTACTACTGTCCGAACTAATATCATTCTCAATGCTGATTGTATAATTACGATAAGCTACAGAAATTTAATTTTTTACCGCGGTTCTTTGAGTTTTGAATATATTGTAATGTTCTAATAAATTTGATTTTTTCCACCGCCTTCGTAATTTTTCTTTGAGTTTCAGATTAGATATTATGGAAGGCGTAAACCAAAAAGGATATTTAGATTGTTTTCCTATCTTTAATGGACAAGATTTATTTAGCACGTTATAAACTTGGTTGTAAAAACAATCTAAAGCGTGATTGACGTTGGAAATTGAATACAAATGAGACCAGTCAACATTAGATAAATCTTGATATATTTGTAGGAAGTTAGCTCTACTGAAACAGTAATCAGCTGACTGTGTTGGCCCTGGCCTACAAGACAACGGAGCGGCGACAACAATACCTGCAAGCAGAGCTGGATGATAAGGATCTTCATTTACTAATTAATTGTTCTTCACATCTTGTCACTACTACTTGATTAGTATTTGTCATTATTAAATCTAAGGTTTTATTTTGATAATTTTGAACATCATTTTTTAAACTTAAATTGTGTCTGTTCATAAACATCCCAAGCTCCTTACATAAGTCATGCCCTTCGTATAAACAAGAATCTTTACCATAAATAGACAAATTAAAATCACCCAGCACGAGAACATGACTATTGAGTAAAGAATTAATTTGTAAAAAAGTGTCCAAAAAAGTTTGATAAGCTCCCAGTGGTGATCTAGGCCTGAAATATACTACACAAATATATAACACGCATCCCTTGTTATATATCTTAACACATACACTTTCACAGCCATGTATCCTGTCATTAAAGTTGTCTACCCTACTACATAACAGCTCATTTGACACAACTAAAAGTAACCCCCCTCCACCTTGCCTCCCGGTTAATTCTAAGTTTCTGTCACATCTAAATACATTATAACTGTCAGAAAAGAGCTCAGAGGAGCTAATACTGTTTTGCAAATTCGTTTCTGTCAAAGCTACTATTTTAAAATTGCTTGCTAACAAATTGAAAAAAAAAAAAATTAACGCTTTGGTACAGGTTAAGGCTAATTCGGACTGGTTTCTGCTGTAAGATCGGTCGTCAAAGACGTGCGAAAATCCTGATTGGTTAACGAAAGGCGAACTCGATGGACGGACTCCGAGACCTCGTGATAGTATTATTACAGTACGGAATACTATAGTTTTTATTCACTTATAGTCTATTAATTGATCGACATTTTAATACCGGTTAGGTTGGAATCGGACGTGATATAACTGAAGTCGGTCGACAAAGACGTCCCGTGTAGCGGATTAGCTTAGGCTACGTCTGGTGTCCCTCGGTGGACGGTTTTTTAGGCCTGATAGTACTATTGTTACAATACGCAATGTAATTAGTTTTGATACGCGTATAGTCTATTAACTTATTGACATTTTGGCTCTGTTTACGTCAGAATCGGACGTCTATTTAATAAAATCTCGGTTGTCAAAAACGCACACTGATCAGACTTATTCACCAGCGGTATCCTCGGTGGATAGACTGTGGTCAAACTTGTATTTTACCATACGGAAAACGACTATATTTTTTAATTTTACATTCCCATACACGACTAACGCTTTGGTTCGGACTGGTTTCTACTGTAAGATTATTGTTTGTTAACTTTATATTTTTTTATAATTTTGATATTGAATGCAAGTGTATAACTTATATTTCATTATTTTACATCGTAATGACTAGCAACAAACTAAACGTTGTTGAAAATTTAATTTGAAAGCAATAATAAAATTTAAATATAAGCTCACAGTTCAAAATTATACTATCTTATTACAACCTTCAGGTTTATATGTAGATGTGAAAGAAATAATAGTGCCTTCTGGTAATTGTATGCATTTACAAATTTTGTACCATAAAAAAGTTCTATATTTACTGAAACAACTGAATCTAGACGGAATGGACCGACTTGGGTTAGAATGACGTTGTGGGGCTCATTTTAATGATCTGACGATGATATTTAGTCCTTTTGGAATTTCCCTCTTCGGTATAAAGCGTGGGTTTCGTATAGGTTTGTAATTATGTAACTACAGCGCCGCTTGATTCCGTGCTAGCCGTATGACGTTACCGCATCTGAATCCTTCAGTCTTCACACTCCTGTCGCATAAGAAGCTTGCTCACATATTTCACTTCTCATCATGAAATATATAAAGAGTCTACATCACAAGCAAAAAGAATCAAGTTTCTTTCAGTTTGGGAACAAATTTCCCGAAAACCTAACAATTAAACCAGCATAGGCCTACAAGTTGTGAATAAATACAGTATATACATTACAGATGAACAGTAGATTTACAACAGAAAGAAATTAAAAAAAATAATGTTACTGTTGTGAGAGATTATTCACACGGAGAACAATATTGTATAAAAAACCAGGGGTTCCCAAACTTTTTTGGTAGTGTACCACTTAGAGCCTCAATACTCATATGTGGCACTAAAAAAAACACGTAGAATTTTATATACTATACATACGAATGTGTCTAATTTATTTATAATTGTATTATTAATTCATATATTTTTATTATTTATATATAATAGTGTAATTGGAAAGAAAATACAGTGTCTGTAACCCGTAACACACGTCACAAAATGGTGGGGAAGCCCCACTACCTTACGTAGGCCACTGTCCTGCGGCTAAGGCGCACCACTGTACCATCGTTTGAGAGATTCATACTATTTGCGGCCCGTTCATATGCGGTAAAATGCCATTTGCGCACATCTAATAAATTAAACCAGGTTATTGTTGTATTGGTAAAGGTTTACAGCTGTCACTTGTAAGGGTGTGCCCGCCACAAGCGGCCTACTGAAGATTAATCTATAATAATTATATTCAACTATTCCTTGGCATCAGATAGCAATTTTATTAGTATACCTGACAGCTATCACATGCACATACACACGAGATATATTATATCATGACAACACCATCTTGTAACACTTTCTTTCATTATTCATAAGCAAATAATTCCTTTTTTAATATAGGCTCGATCTCCTGAGATGCATAATACGCATGTTTTAGGTTCAAAATTTTTAATATTAGTTGAAGCCGTTCTTTTATATATACATGGGTCCCTAAACCGTGATCCAGAACTTAAAGATGTGGTTTCTTGGGTCAAAATAAGAATAAAGGGTCCTATAAATAAAGGTACTAATATGTTTTCTTGTCCGTCTGTCTAATTGTGTATTTTAAAGAAATTTGTTAATTTAAGAAACACTGAGGTCAAAACACTCAAAATTAGTGAAGAGGTGAATGATATTATGTATTCTCACTAGACGACAATAATTTTATAATATGTTGAAATTAAAAAAAAATGGCGATCCTTTAAATATTGTAACTGCCAATTAATTAATTACTAAAAGAAGCTAAATCTTACGGAACATTGACATGGCATAAAAAACATTAACAACTCATTCATAAATCCAACGAGCACTTGTTTATCAAAATCTAATAATATATGATGGAGGTACTTAACTTCAATCATTGTAAGGTTTGCTGCGCTTCAGCCAGTGCGCTGCTTTAAGGCGCACCATACCTTACAACGATCCAAGTCGTTTCTTTATTCATGATTAGATTTTGCCAAAGAAATGCTTGTTGAATTTCTTAATCAATTTTAAATTTTATTTACGGCTTGTTGATTTTGTTTAAGATTTCAAGTTTTGTACTAATAATTGTTCATTAAAAAGGCCTTAAATTAAAAAATAAATAAATTACAGAGTATAATTATTGTTACGTATATATACAGTGGATTTGGGAAATATTGGGAGTATAATAGTAGACTCAAAAACAAGCAAACAGTTTACATAAATATGACCTGCTATATTTCGTTTTCTGTCTGTGCGTCCGTGTGTTTTCATCAACATGTATATATATCTCCCAAATGGATTAAGCAAATTTTTTTAACTTCATTCGCCAGTTCACATGGACCTACAGGCCTGTGCGTGCACTTTATTCAACGAGTGAAGTAGGCTACCGACCGTTGGCTCAGTGGGGATTCGAACCTTGGACCTTGTCCTCCACAGTCCGAAGCCTTAGCCACTGAGCCACCATACCGGCAATATTTGAAACCTGGCAGCCTTATTCATTTAATTAGTGGAATTAATGATAAGTAAAATTGCTAAAATATCTCTAGCCTTTTCAAAATGGTACCATTTAAAAATAATTAATAGCCTACTGAATATCTCGAAAACTTCTAACATTACAAAAAACAATCAAAATAACATGAGCCAGAAAATTTAATTCTAAATGTAATGACAACTTATTAAAAAAATATAAATATGTTCATAAATAATTGAATGACATCTTATTTTAGTTCCTATGTGTTTATTAATTTTAAATTATGTAGTTTTGACTAAGATCATTTCAGTCTTATACATAATAACAATGATTTCAGTAATTAACAGTTGTTTAAATATAATATTTAAATTATATTTTAGTTCTTTGTTGATTGGCAACAGGGGTGAGTAATTATTGTCTGACATTTAATAACAACTTAAACAAATATCAGCCGTTTACTACGCTACCTTAAATTAAATTATCAGCTGTTCTTTAAATGGTCTATGTGAACACAGTTTTAATTACTCGTTGAGTAATAGTTATCAGCTGTTTGACATATAATATCAGCTGTTTACAAAGTTCAATTTAACTAAATCATCAGCCTGATATTAGTTATTATTATTATAAACTCGTTGAACAATTTGAAGAGTTCTTTAATAGCAGAATATAGTTTTAAAATTTATTAATAATATTTTTCTATGTGAAATGTCAACTTAAGTTATACATGAAAATTGTATTTCAGCGTTTAACTCGCACTTATATTGATATACTGTGAGAACAACTCCTTTTATTTTTCAATCATCTGAAATCATTGTTATTATGGAAAAAATAAAACTACTAGTTCAGTCAGACTAAATAATGTGAAATGAATAAATATTTAGGAACTATATAAGATGTTATTTAATTATTTATGAACCAATGTTTAAAAATGAGGCGTCATTACATTTGGAATAAAATTTTCTAAGCTACTGTTATTTTGATTGTTTTTTGTAATATTTGAAGTCTTTGAGATATTAATTATTTTTAAATGCTGCCATTCTGAAACGGCTAGAGTTATTTTAAAAGTTTTATTTATTATTATTGCCACTAATTTACTGAATACGGCTGCCATGTTTCCAATCGTTTTCTCAATCGCAATACGAGATGTAATTAAAAATACTTCGAAGTTTTATTATGTCCGTTCTGATAGTTTATTGAGTTCAGTCAATCAGTCAACTTATTTCTGTAATCGAACATGTTAAGAAAATACAGGGAACCTGGAAAAAAATTAATAACGTAGTAACGGTTAATTATTTCATCATGACATTTCAGTATACTACACCTAATAGCACTAGTTACAATTGTTGAACAAGAAAAAAATCTCTAATACTTTTATAAAATGACAATGCAAAGTCACTAGTTTCAAAAGGTTGGGTGAAAAGCCGTGTATTTTTAGTAACTCGCATAAAATTTAACACGTAAAATAAAAACTAAAAAAATGTTGCTACTGTTATAAAGTAGATTAAACACTGAACACTAATATGTGATTAGATATTTTTTAGCATTTATTTTGTAAATACAATAGCGCCCGCAAAGTCAGGGGTCTATAATAAAAAATCCTTTAATGGTTTTGATTTTCATAACTTTACTAAGGGTAAAAATTTTTTTGTAAAATGTGTTTTTCAAGGAAATACATTTGTAACATTAAAGAATATTTTGAATAAAAACCCTTTTATTTATAAAATAATACCCAAAAATGTTTCTATTTACAAGAAGACAAGATAGAGAAAAGGTTAACTATCATTTACGTTTTAAAGCAATATTTTTCAGATTTTTTAGTGCTGTTTTTTAAATTGGGGTCGGTTTTGACCCCACGATAGTACTTAAGTTGGCCAAAATAAGCAGAGTAGTTAAGGGTTAACATGCAAACCAAGGGAGAATATAAGCTGTATAATAGATACAGGGCCAAATTTAAATTTAATTCTTTATTATCTCATTCCCGACAATAAATTAAACAAACAATATGTCCCAACAGTAGTATCAGCAAACAATTCACCGATACGTATTTTATGGACAGCTCACGGAAGTTGAATAGATAACATAGTTATTAGTGATACAATTTATGTCTAACCAAGTATTAATAGAGAAATAATCCTAGGTAATGCCTTTTAAATAAAAACATAAAGTGGAATTAAGCTTTGAAAAAAGAGATATTAATTCAGTTAAGATACTATAAACATAAAATAAAGATAAAGAGAGCATGGTTACTACAGTTAGAGAGTGTAAATACCATTGAAAATAAATATACACAAGTTTTGCGAGATGTAAGGTTAAGTGAGGATATAATAATAGCCCCACATCAGCATAAAAAAAAAAAAAAAAAAAAACACAATAGAAGCAGCTAAGAAGATGGGATATACTTTGAAGTCGAAAAATGTTTATTAAAGACAAGAATTAATGTTACGCATACTTGATAGCTAGAGAAAAATACGGTTATAAATATGTAAATATTTATAATGCATCCAATAGCAATAGCCCTAAGTATTTAAAGAAAAATAGTTTACTAGTATATATCGTCAAGTACGATAATAATTTAACACCAGAAGATAAGCCTACAACGAACAGGATAAAAAGCTTAAATAGAGAAATAATAACTAACAATGATAACATAGAATTATATATATCACCGAATTTAACAAGAGAACAGCATGCGATGATAATAAAAATGTTTAAAAAATATATTAACATGTTTACAAAAAGAACAGAGCATTTAACTCCAGCAAACTTACCACCAGATAGTTAAGAAAGAAGAAAAAAATCCGAATGCAAAACCAGTGAATTCTCCTCCATATACACAGAACAAATAGGAACGAGATCAATTAAACTACATTTTAGACGACCTAGTATAGGCGGACATATTATAGGAATGCCCAGACTAAACAGAATACTCAAGTCCCAAGTCATCGAGACTAGTAGCAGGCATGAGAAAGGTAAAGAACACATTGAAGGCAACCTTACACCCAACGCCATCAGTTAACTTGGTGTTGAATTGCCTAAATAAAGCCAATAGTTTTACCAAACTAGATTTAAAAGGGGCGTATTATCAATTATTAGTGAGGGAACAAGATAGAGAATTGTTTACAATAAAAACACAAGACATACTTCTGATATACAAACGTTTAAAAATGGGATTGTAGTTTCATCTGCAATATTAAGTAAAGCATTAATAGCACTACTGAATAAGCAACTATACTAAAAAACTATTACCTATATCGATTATGTAATTACGTTTGGCTTTAATTTTGATACAGATTTGGAAAACTTAAAAATTTTAAATAAAGCAAACTTGAAATTAAACACTAAAAAATGCAAATTCTTATACAAGAGCATTGATATATTAGGGTATACCACATAAAAAAGGATTTTTACCACAAAAGGAAACAGTAAAATCCATTGGAATTTATACGACCTAAATGTGTTAGATGTGTTAGACAATTTCTCGGCGCCACCGGTTTTTTTCGCCGACATATAAAAGATTACGCAAGGATTGCCTTACCGCTGACAGAGACGATAAAACAGTCTAACCTTAATATGCAATGGACATATGCTTGTGAGGATGCATTTTCAAAATTAAAAGAAATTTTGAGAAACCCTCCATTATTAACACACTGGAAAGATAACTGGGAAGCTGCAGCTGCAATTCATGTAGACTCAAGTTTATACGCTTTAGGAGGAGTGTTATTACAATGTAACCCGGACACGGGCAACGAAACACAAAAAAGATATTCGAACGCAGAACGAGAGATATTAGCCTTAGTAGTATACAGTTAACAATTTTAGAGAGTTTATTTTGGCAAGGAAACCCAAAGTTTTTACTGATTGCCAAGATTTACAATATTTTAAAAACTTTAAAGAAACGTTTTCTCGACTAAACAGATTAGCATTGTCATTGGTGGACTTCGATATAGTAGTAAAATACAAAAAAAGAGACAAGCAATAGCAGACAACTTAACTAGAAACCTCGTAGAAGAAATCATGGATGAATAATTAAATGTGGGAATAATTTTAAACGAAATAGTGAACGAAAACTTCGAGTTACTTCAAGCGCAAGATTCATACTTAAAGAAAATAAAATTGGTAAAAATATCACCAGATAATGTAGACAAAAATTAAGGTGTGAATCAAGATTGTACGAAGATAGGGAAGGATTGTTATATTATAAAATGTTTAATGGTAATGACACCAAAACACCAGGTACTTATTAGCTGTACCAGCAGTAAAAGTTTCTGAGAATTCAAAAGCCTTCCATGACAACATATATACCGGGGGACACTTAGCATTAAAAACACTAGCAACAATTAAAGCCTACTTTTTTTGCCTACTTTTTTGGGGCATAGCAGAATACACAAAAACGTGCGTAGAATGTCAGGTTAGAAGAACTAATACTGTTCATATAAAGGTTATGGGAAACTACAACCTCAGGTCCCACAAACTAAACCATTCGAACGTTTGATAATCAATTTTTTAGAAGCGATTATATCCAGTTATGGATATAAATTTATTTTAGCAATAATGGATCCATCAACGAGAATGGTATTCACGAAATCCACAAAATCGGCGAATGCAAAGGTAGTAGCACAAGCTTTGTTGGAATTATTCTGCATACAAGGATATCCGAGGATATTAACACACGACCAAGGCACGCATTTTATGGCACAAGTGCTGAAACAGTTGTTACAGAGTTTAGGGATAGAGCAACGAGCAAGCCCGCCATATATGCAACAAATACGGGGTTTAACGGAACGTTTGAATATAACCTTGAAAAAGAAGAAAGACAAAAATATATCCCACTACATAGACCAAGAACCTCACAATTGATATAAATAGTCAAGTATGTCTCTGACCAAAACAGAATTTATCAAGATCTTTCATGCTTTGATCCTGTAAGATTCTCTGAGCTAAGAAATGGAATTTTAGAATATGCATTGAACAAAATATACTTTTTGATCCCAAGCGTTGACAAAGACAAGGTCCAAGAAGAACTGAAATCATTTATTGAACAATGGCCGAGCTTTAATTTGAGTTTACAGGATCACTATAACTCAAATGACATTGAAATGCAATTAAGTTTTAAATCAGGAGATGAAAATGGAGGTGGGGAAACAATCTCATGCAATAGCAACAAAATCTGCCAATCCCGTGTGAAATGTGCATAGAAGATGTATCACTACAACATTTATTCGTCGATGTATCCACAGCTTCACAAGGCTTACAAGTTCCTTACCCTTGACCCAAGTGAGCTGCAAACGTGCATTTCCAAAGCTCAAACTCATCAAATAAAGAATTCGCTTATCAATGGGCAATGACAATTTGGACGCTCTTTCTTGACGCAGTCGGAACAATAGATTTCACCAACAAACAATTCACCAAGACTACCAATGAAAGGATCGTTTCCAAAGCAAGGAATTGAAGCTTCCTTTCCTTCTGATAAAAATTTCAGAGGTCGTCTTCTATTTCTACAAGAATTTGTACCATTTTATCCCTTTATACTTTTTCTTAATGCCTGTTCAATGTCCCATATCTTACGTTTAGTTTGATTCATGTTCATATACTTGTCAAAAAAACACTTCTTACATTATTCTTACTTATGTTTTTTTTTTTTTTTTTTTTTTTTCAATAAGGCAATTATTTAAATAGTGTAATTTGTAAAAGTTATAATAATTTATCCTTGACAGCAGAAACAGATAGAAAGAAATTTTGTTTAGTAGCCAATTACATAATTGTCGGAACTTTTGTTTGTATAAATATGTGTAACTTGTAACGCATACAAATTGCAGTAGTTTATTTTTTAAACTTTTCTTTTGGTAAATCACTTACCATATTTTATAAACCTTAACATTTGCAAGATAGGTAAGGACCGTTGTCCTATAACAACGTTATTACTCATAGTTAAAAATGCCTCTGGCGTAGATAGACTAAGAAAAAAAAGAGATAAACCTTACTTTGTGCATTTAAAAACAACGTTTTCTCCTATTTTACAAAACAATTTACTATTTCTAGCAAAATGTGTTATTTGGACACCAATAATAAAATACGTTTTTTACAGTAATACATTTGTAGCCGAGATGAAAAATTAACATATACAATATATGCTTTTTAATGCTGCTTTGCTAAGAATTTTTAAGCAACAAAAGGTGTTAAAAATAGGTTTTCAAGGACAAAATTTAGAACATTTTTCGGGAGAGGCCTTTCCGGATTGCACCCTTTCTTGGTTAAGGGTGTACCTTTTAGGAGTCCGAGTCCGGCCCTAAGTAAGACTAGTAAACTAACTCGTTAATATAATCTGTTAAACATAACATGCACCGAAAGACCCCACCAAGGGAAGAAAATGGACGATTCCCCTATCACCATATTGTAGAGAAGACATAGGATAGTAAATAATGACATGTTAGTGCATGATTGTTATAATATGTAGTAACCATATACAGTATTTTATTTTTGTTTTCATAGCCTACTATAATTTTGAATTGTTGAATGGCTCAATAAAGAATCTTCAATTTAAATTATTGTCATGATAATAAAAAATAATTGTTAAGAAATAAACCTATATTTATTGTTAATCAAAAAACAGTTCAAAAACGTTTACAAATGATTTTATACAAGGCTATTACCCTTGATCAATACTTTAATAACTAATTGTGTTGTTAAACCAAAAAATAATTTTGAAATATAAAACACAAAAGTGGAAAACTTGTGTTGCTTACTCTCTGTAGTTCCATAGACTCGGCCAATAATTTGATCACATGATTTCCATCATATGACAGTTGTCAAGTTTTACCTTACCTGTCTTCTGCTTTGCCTGCCCACTGCCCTGAAAATGGCTTCTCTTTGTGTTTTATGTACATTGTCACTGGCGCTATTTAATTTAGCTTACGGAAATGTCCCAGTTGCACTGTGGGAATCGAGTAAAAGTGATAGGATAAATTATTTTCCAGCATTTCATAGGATGAAGAGTGAAGAGTTCCAGCAGTATATACTTAAAAAAGTACATGGAGAACAACCAGTTCCCTTGATGGTTGTTTTCTCAGAAGAAAATTTGTCTATGGAAGATTTCAGTTGGCAAGATTCAGAAGGACAAGGCTACTTTCCTCAATTGAAATACATAACTGATAATGCTGCTAATGATGAGTTTCTAACTTCTGTACAGGAACCTGTTGATGCTATACAGAATTTATCTCAGTTTGGTTATCCCATTCAAACATTAGATTCTAAAGATTTCTCAGAAGTGCCTGACGGTTGTGGAAAGATATTGATTGTAAAATTACAAGAAGCAGAATCGTATGAAGACAGGCCAGATCTATTGAGGGGACATGATATAAAAATTAATGAGATTTACAGCCAGCTCTTATCCAAGTGTAGTCATGTAATTGGACTATTGACTGGCATACAGTCATCATGGGTGGAACCAGAAGAAGTTTCAAGAATGAGAAGAAGTCCAGCCATAGGTAATGAAGTTGGGAAAAATGTATCAGATTTGTCGGCAGTTGAAGGAGATGAGCCATACACACTTTATCAAGATAATAAAGGCCTGTCACTTTTGTACTCAAGTGAAGCCCCTCATTTGGTAATAGAAGGCAAAGAAGTCAATATTGCTAATATTTCATCATATGTTGTAAGTATTAATATGATTTTAACTTAGTCATTACATATGCTCTTAATATGTAGCATACTTAATAGAGCTTAGCAAAATTAACCCTCGAATCGGCAGCTACTTTTGGTAACTATGCATTTTCTTGTTTTTTTTTTTTTTTTTTTTTTTTACTGAATTGTGCTGAATACTATTATATAATTGGTTTTTCAATAAAATTATTTTTTCAACCCCAGAAAATACACTTTTTACTGACCTAACCAAACATAACCTAATTGAATAGGTGAAGTTATTAAAAATTAGTGTTACCTTGTAAGAGAACACTTACAGGAAATCAGTGAAAGGTTAGTATAAGTGAACATGCATTTGAAATGAATAAAGCATAGGTAGAAGAATCTTACCTAGTCATAAGTTCTTAAGTGTTCACTTATACGAGACGTGGTGGGAACACATAGCTGATCGGATAGGTTGCCACCAGTCTAGCCACCCCTCACTCTTTCCCAGCCCGTTAGGCCCTTTCCACGCTTGCTACTGAACACATAACACATGTGCACTGTCCCTCTCGTGATTTGTTTGCAAATCCCACTTCTCTTACAATCATAACATGATTTCGAAATCAAGCTGCAACTCGGAAAAACCTTTTTTAGATAAAGTAGAAAACATGGTCAAATTTGTAAACATAATTAAAGAATTTCCTGTTTGACAAATCTATGACTCCTGACTCTAAGAAGAAGGAAGCTGTGGCAATGCCTGATGTTAAGCAGAAGATCTATAATGAATTAGAGCTTGACATGAACGAAGCCCAAATTGCCAAGAAAATCCAAAACCTAAAAACACGTTTGAAGAAAACGTGTGATGTTAACAGAACCGGAAACAAGAAAATTGTGCTAAAGGGCTAGGAGGAAATCTCGCTCTCTGTAATAGAAGCGGGCAGCAACCCTACAATAGCTAGACTGAAAGTTGACTGTTTATATACTCATCACCATGCAAACCTGGTTTTGAATGGGTATGTGCGTACAGTCAATCGCCCCTATTGCTGATAGAAACCGGTACTTCGTGCTCTAGTTCTCTGTTGCGTCGTTGAGTTCTTCGTCAGCGGATGGAAACTTAATCCATTGGTTGGATTTCAACAAAACAGCTTCCATGATCCACTGCAAACAGTTTAACAGGCAGTTGTCTTATGGAACCATTGTCCTCTCCTACTCCACTTTAGAACCTCGGATCACCCACGTACCTCCAAAAACTCTAAATCGTTCTTAATTTGTTAGGGCACTTCCACAACTTTCAAAATTTTCCCCCAAAAAATGTTCGCTCATCCACTCAACATTCTCGCTGTCAAACCTATACAAAATCTGGTAATCTACATCCAAGGAAATTCTCCGAACTTTTATACAGTTTTCGCACGCGAATGGGCATAGACTCGGCTATCACCACTGACATCTAGCACTAAACTATATAAAAAAGACTTGTCTTACTTTGAGTCAACTAAATAGCAGCTCAACATTTTATAAGAGTATACTTAAATTTATAAGGGAACTCTTATCTTTATTCACATGGAGTTCAAAGTGTTCATTTAGTCATAAGTTACGTCATGGCGTAAGTGAAGACTCAGCCCTAGAATAGGATAAGTCTGTTTTATTCATATCTCTTGTAAGTGTTCATTTAAATTCGTGAATTTAAAGTGAACACTCAGTTTTATTCACTTCACCAAATGTCTAATTACTCAAAAAAATTCGTAATTTGCATTAAATTCTGCTGGCCGCTAAAAAAATGATTGAAGTATCTCATTTAAAATAATGGAAATATGTCAAAAATACTAAAAGTTGTAGTACATTGTTTGTTTTATTTTTCAGTTAAACATTTGATTTCCATGAAATAAAAAGCATATCTTGTGAAAATATAGCCTATCCTGGACACATTTCAGGCAACTTTTTCTAATTTTATTTCTTGGCATGAAACTGCATAGGCCTAAATACCTACCTTTATTACTTTAAGAAATATATTTATTTGACAAAGTATATCTCTAACAAAATATAAGTTTTTGAAATTTGTTAATGATGGGGTATCAGATGAGGGAGACAAAGGTAGTTGGACATTTGCCATCATTACGTGAAAATTACCAATTACGACGTTTCGATTTGGTAAAACCCAAACCTTTTTCAAGTGCTAAAAACTAAATTACATCTACACAAACATGTTATAAAACTACGTTCTTAAATTAAAAAACTTATCTACTTTAATAATTACGTATCTACATTTTAACCTAGATCCTAGAATAGGGCACAACAAAATGAACTTCTGCTAAATATAAAAATGTTAACAGGGTTAAAATTAATATAACCAATTAGGTGCTGTCAATGTCACGATATCAACGAAAAAATGTTTATTCAATTAATTAAAAAATTAAATTAATATTCAAATTAGGCTTAAATAAGATTACATTAACTAATCAAAAATAAAATAAATATATGGTACCTGAAAAACACTATTAATTTAAAATAACATTCAACATGCATAAGTTCAGTACACTCATGACATCACCTAACCAGAATCATACACCACCTGCACCTACAACAATTAAACACCCCATGAGTCTACGTCCCCGTCCCCGTACCTGAGTCACCGCATTTTTGGCGATCTCGGAGCGTACGTCCCTGACCTCGTCAGTCTGTGTATGGTTGTTGTGAAGTGTAGTGTGTATGTTTGTCTTGTCCCCGTGTTTTATCACCTTGGAGGGAACTTTATAGACACTGCATTTGGATTGTATCATCCTCACTTCGTGCCTGGGACGTCTAGACGCCATCGTCACTGCGAGTCGTTAGACTTTATCATTTTTGTAATATTGGATTATTGTATTGTTTTATTCCTAATAATTGTTGTCTTTCCAGGTTAAAATGTAATTGTAATAGTAAAATGTATTTGTAATAGTAGTCTCAGTCCTTCCGAGTCATATATATCATTTTTTGTGCATGTTGAATGTTATTTTTAATTAATAGTGTTTTTCAGGTACCATATATTTATTTTATTTTTGATTAGTTAATGTAATGTTATTTAAGCCTGATTTGAATATTAATTTAATTGTGTTTTAACATTTTTTCGTTGATATCGTGACATTGACAGCACCTAATTGGTTATATTAATTTTAACACTGTTAACATTTTTATATTTAGCAGAAGTTCATTTTGTTGTACCCTATTGTAGGATCTAGGTTAAAATGTAGATAATTATTAAAGTTTAGATAAGTTTTTTAGTTTAAGAACGTAGTTTTATAACATGTTTGTGTAGATGTAATTGAGTTTTTAGCACTTGAAAAAGGTTTGGGTTTTACCAAATCGAAACGTCGTGATTGGTAATTTTCACGTAATGATGGCAAATGTCCAACTACCTTTGTCTCCTTCATCAAAATATAAGTATGGTATATAATATAATTCTTTAGTGCATATAGAAAATGTCTAGGAAATCTTAGAATACTACTGTTTCCATGGTAACTAATTTTCGTTGATGTAAGTTATTGATTGCATTTAAATTACTAGAAAATTTATTTATGTGTGTATAATATGTTTTGTTTATATTTTTTGAAAGTAGATAAAATTTAGAAAATTTTTGCCATCTCATATTTCTCATTTTATTGTCACAACATTGTTTCTAAGACATTGGTGATATCAGAAAATATATTTATAAATTTTACATCAAGGAAAAAAATGAAAAAAAGCAACTAACACATTGTTTATGAGATAGTCTACTTCATTGTGAACGTAATGATACTAAATATAAGTAGATTTGTCGTAAATAATTGTTTTTTTTATGAATTTTATAACTAAAGCTTACAAACTAGCCAAAAACTAGCTGCCATTCTGGGAAAAAGTAAGTGCCAGTTTGAAGATTAATAGTTATCATATATAACGATCGCGTAATGGCTGCTAATTGCAAATTGCGGTGAAATTAGTTTTTCGTATACATCTTGAGAAATAATTGTTATAAACCAAAATGGTTTTCAAATTCCTATCCAGCCCCAAAAAATACATAAAAAAAGATGATTAAATTATGAGTTTAATTAACCCTTAATCCGAAATACCTCACTTTCTACTCCCTAGAGAAATAGAGGTCTATGGGACCAGCAGTTTTTTTTTTTTTTATATGTTCATTGGGAAATAGCAGTCTATTAGACTCAAACATTACTTTTTTTACGTATAACATATTTATACATAAAAAACGATTTTTATATTCCTGGCTGTATTTGCTGTATTGTTTAATACAGTACACTCTTGATACTCCGACATTTACTAGTCCGATACGTTTGGTAGTCCGACGCCACATCAGATGACGTACTGTACACTTAATACTGTATGTAATAAACCTTACTGTGTTACTGTACAAATGTTGTATAATTTCTTTGCTTACATTAAATTCAATTGTGTTGTCAGCCTCATTTTATCACGGCTGATAGCGCGGAAATTCTAAGAAGGGTGTACGTAGTGCATTCAGTTATCTTAGAAATCATAATTCTTGTGAATTACAATGGACATTTGGTAATCCGACGTTTTTGTTAATCCGACACACCGTCGGTCCCTTAACTGTCGGATTATCAAGATTAAACTGTACTTTTTTAGAGGAAACCCAAGGAAAATTATGGCATGATAATACATTTTTAAAATTGTATATCGTATATCGAACAAAAAGTCCTGTAATCGCACCGTAAACATAGTAAAAATATGAAACAAATTACCAATGAGCTGAAATATTGGAAGTGAAAAACAAATGACATTATTACAAATATTACTCACAAATAGGTCACATAGGAGAATGAGGAACAGTTCCAAGTCTACTGATTACTTAGCACAGTTCAAGCACACTTTGTGTGAACATTCCAAACAGATTGCATTTTCACGTTCAATGCACTTTATTGGGGGTTTTCTCTTTTTTTCATAGGGGCAAATACTGTACGTTTTGTCTTCGGTAATCGGTTGTCACGTACTTCCCCTCCCTTTTGTTCTTCACCAAGGAGACATGATCGTCTTCTTCAAGTCACCTCTAATGTTTAGCATTTGTAGTCATCTTCTAATTTAAGGCTCTAACAAGCTTAAAAGCAACAGTTTTACAAAGTTGAATCAGGTTATAACAGGATTTCCCCGATAGCAGAGGTAAACAAAAAATCTTTGGCACTGGCAATAGTTATCATAACATAAAACACTGCCATAGGCCAACAATGAGTTTTTTGGTTACTTCCATAGGTGGACGTCTTCATATCAAGAGTGTCAACACTCCCTTTGTCTTGTTGTAATCAAGAAGTTCACCAGCCAGAAATCGTAATTTCTGGCTGGTGAACTTCTGGATTTACTTCCATATCATGGTAATGATTGGAACCGCTTATTATTAATAGAACGCCTCGTTTTTCTTAGGGACTATTGAAAGTAAGATTGTGTCATTGTGAAATGCGTAAAGTGAAGATTCAACACGTCTTTGTTTTTGGTGTAGGAACTCTGGCGGAATTTCTTTTTTATTTACAGTTCCAACAAGAATGAGTCCCCTCTTTTTGAGTTGTTCAACAAGTTCCATTGACGTAAACCAATTGTCAACCATTATGGTATGGTTGCTTTTTTCTAAATATTTTATCAGCCTTACACTGTCTGTGTACTTTTCATGAGTTTTTGTTCAGCATCTGTGAGACCTACGCACTAACACTGTGCACCTGTGTGTATATATATATATATATATATATATATATATATATATGCTGCACCTGTATATATATCTTATATGTGTAATGCTTATATATAAGCATTACACATATAAGAACTGCCTGAATCTGCCATGCAAAAGATCTTTATGCTATATTTGGCAGGTTTTTTTACTAGGATACTTTAAGAGCATTTGCTCCTAAAAGGGACAAGCATTTCGTCCACAATTACATTGGTTTTGGGACGTAACATAAGCTTACCATTTGATACCAGCTGATTGAATAAAATCAGATTTAGCAGCTCCTGTGGCTTCTTTTTGCTGCTTCTCTCTTGTAGCTGGGTCGTCAAATCTCAAACTAGAAATTAAAATTTCAAATCGTTTGCACGACAATGTTGCTATAAATATTTTCCTCCCAGTAAAGTCCTTGCTAAAAAGAGACCTCATATCTTCATGCCCTGATTTGAATAAGGAAGTATACAAGAAGAAATTAAGAAAGCGCCTTACTTCTATATGAATACAGGGACTGTAATTATATATTGTAATTATCTGGTCTGGTCACCAATTCCCCCCCTAATGTCAGATAGCTTTCTATTCGTTTTCCTGACAATAGTGTCAACCATTTAATCAGTAAATAATAAGTCCCAAAAATTGGTTTTTAGGTTTGTCCCCTAAGACCCTAGCCTCATCTGTAAGACCTCTTATATTATTATGAGCCAGTGTAAGACGATTTTTAAGTTTCTTTGGTGGTCCACTGATGCCCATTACTACCATAGACAGTCTGTGGTTGTGAATCTACATAATTAATAGTTCCAACACCTACCTCACCATCCAAAAAAAACTTTTTCATTGTCAGAAGAGTAATTATTGTCTGTGCTGGATCTAGAGCTGTTGTCAGAAGGAACATAGTCTTTATCTTGATCAGAATCATCCTCTACAGAACTGTCAGAAACTGATGACTATTCTTCCTAATTGTTCAAAAGTATCTGGATTTTATTATCAAAGTTCCTGTCACTTATTGGAACACTTTGATTATGACTTGTAGTTGACTGATCCATTATATTCGAGAGAAAAGTTCGTAAAAATAACATAAATTAAAATCAAAATTACTAAAATAAATAAAAACAAGTATTTACATTTAAAATTATTTACAATTAATAATTATGTTATTACACTATTTACACAAAGATGAGAAAAATGTTTAAATTTCATGTGTATAATGGAAATATTGGTGTTCAGTACCAGCAAAACCAAAGATTCATAAGTGAAATACCACTATGATAGACCGCTAGTGTTTTGAATTATAAGTATATTTACTACAAAGGCTCCACCCTGACTGCACAGGAAATGTATATCGACTGAAGTAGAAGAGGAGAAAAGGTATCTCGTTGCTCAAACTTCAAGGTCTAGTAGTTTGGCCAACCTTGAAACATGAAATTTCCGTCACGGTCTGTGAGACCGGTATTTGAGATTAAGGGTTAACGCAAATGTGTAAAAAATTATAAAAGCTGTAACATTGGTTTTTTTCAAATTTTTTGGTAAAATATGTGATTTCCGCAGAATAAGAAGTATATTTTGTGAAAATATAGCCAATGCTTGACCCATTTCAGGAAAATTTTTCAAATTTTGTTTGGTGGCAAGAAACTGCATAGTAACCTTACGTTTTCTCAAACCAGCAGGCCGTTTTTGGTAATTTGCAGGGTTTTTTAAGTTTAGAAATCATATTTATACAATTTAAAACCATTTATGTTTGGCTAATAATAATAATTAGCCATATAATAATGGCATACACATTTCAGAACCATTTGCGGTTGCAAACACGTTTAATGCTTACTTTTCAAACTTGGGTCTGAGATTCAATGGCGAAATGTATACTCAGCCTGCATTTTCTTCACGTCCGTATTCTAAATCTCTTTTTACTACCTACATCTGCTAACAAGGTCGAGAGAGTGGTCTTATCCCTTAAACCTAAGTGTTCTTCAGGTCTGGATGATATATCACCTAGACTGTTAAAAAGTATTGGTCATATAATATCTGAGCCTTTAGCTCATTCAATTAATTTTTCATTTCAGTCTGGTGTGTTTCTTTCAGTTTTAAAAAGGTTCCATTGTTAAGCCTCTTTATAAAAAGGTCCAAAAGATGTATGTGGTAACTACAGACCTATTGCTCTTTCCTCAACTATCTTTAAAATCATGGAGAGGATATTTTTAAATAGGCTTTTATCTTTTATTGAAACTAACAAACTTTTACCTCCTCACTATTTTGATATACCAAGGGCAAGTTAACTGTGGATGTCAGCTACCATTTTGTTTCTTCCATTGTTATATCTCTGAACCTGGGAAATCCAACTGTAGGAATTTCCTTTGATTTAACCAAAGCATGTGATCTCATTGACCAAGAAATCCTTCTAAACAAGCTGTCCATTCTGGGGATTAGAGGTGTTACTCACTCTTTGGTATACTCCTATCTTAAAGATATAGAGCAGGTTGTCAGCGTTCCATTTGTTGATTCCTACGGCTGTTACAGTTGGGCTAAATCTTCTGCAGTCACAATAACTAAGGGGATTTCCCAGGGTTCTGTCCTGGGACTGATCCTTTTTTTACTGTTTATTAACAACTTACCTTCAAGCCTTGATACTGCAAATGCTTGCCCTTTTGCAGATGACACCACCTTGTCTCTTAGTAAAGGAAATCGAGCTGATCTGGAGGTAGGAGTGTTTCCTGAAACTAGCTCTTTACTTCAATGGTTCATTCAGAACAAATTAATTTTAAACACTGAAAATAACGCATCTTATAGAATTAAAAATAAATAATCCTAAGGCATTGAATAAGAACAATTTAAATTACATGATTGGTGATGTACTGGCTGACCCACATAACGAGTTCAAACTTTTGGGGGTTGTGATTGATAACTTCCTAAAGTTTGATATTCACATTGATGCCCTGTGTAAAAGGATTAATTTGGTGATTGTTGTCTTAAAGAACCTTTCAAATATTTCCAAGCTGGATGTTCTCTTAACTGCGTACTATGGCATTGTATGTATTGTATGCAATTCTTGGATTATTATGGATTTTTTATGGGGTCGAGAACAATAGAACCAAATTTATCTTCAAACAACAAAAATGCCATCAGAGTAATGTTTAAAAAGCTGTCTAGATATTTTGCAGATCTATCTTAAAAAATAATAAAATTTTAACATTCCCTTGCATTTATATTTATTCAGTCCTTGTTTTTGTCCATAAAAATATTAATCTGTTTCATAATTCATAGTTAAATAGTACTTGTAGTTTACTGAGAGACAACCATCATTTAAAAATTCCATCTCACAAAACAACCTTTTTCAAACATCATTTGTATAATGGTGTTTCACTGTTAAATTCACTCCCCTTATCAATTAATGCTGAAAAGGACCATGTTCAGTTTGGAAGAGGGGTCATGAAACTATTACTGAAAGAATCATTTTATAGTGTTAAAGATTTTGTTTCTTTTAGTTATGTTGAATAATTTGGTAAGTGTGTAGACTTTAGTAATAATTAATGGGTAATTAAATAATCATAACTATGACTTGTTTGGTTCAAAAGAAGAACTTTAAATTTTGACACTATCATGCAATTTTTGTAATTGTAAAAATAAAGATTCCTGAGTTCCAAATCTATTCATATAAAAGCCAAATATCACTCACTCACTCACTTACTCACTCACTGATCTCAAAATCTCAAAAACCACCAAACGGATTTACACAAAATTTTAAAGGAAGTTAGCTTTAGTATCGAAGAGACCCACCAAGAAAGGATTTTTCAAAATTCCATTCCTAAGGGGTAGGACAGCCCCTCAAAATTTCCTTTTTTCCATAAGAATAACATTGGGTTGATTTTAGTAAATCAATAACAGCTGTTTAGTAAATAAATAAACATGTTTATTTTATATATTTGACATTACCCTATTAATGCATTAAGAGTTTTATTTTTAGCTGTTAAATGAAATAAAGACATTTAAAATAGGCTACTGTGAGTAATAAATAGGTAGCAACGCAAGTAGTGTGCGTGAAATACTGTAAATAAATTTATTATAGTGACTTTACATTATACAGAAAATCTACTATTATTTGCAGTCAAAGTCGCATGCCGAGGCCAAAGGCCGAGGTATATCGAGCACAGCGATAGTTGGGGTTGGCACGCAACACATGCAGGGGTGTCCCATAGTAATATATGAAACAGAACCCAATAGACCAAAATTTGCCAAGGACGAATATACGTTGCCAAAACAGACTTGTCTTTTTAGTAAAAATGTCGGCAATAAACTTCATAAAATTACTTATTATGATTATATTCCGCTTAGCCATTGTGGCATTGCGCAATGTAAACAATGGCAAGGTTTGTTTGTTTTGTTTATACATATGTAAGGTGATATTTCAAATGTATAATTTTATTTTGTTTTAGTTTTAGTTACCATTCTTACATAAATATTTATTTTGTCATGTCATATTGATGTATTGTAAATTTTAGCAGACATTCGCATTTGACAGAAAAGTAAAACTGCACACTTTTTCATTTCAAGTCATGTACAAAAGAAAATTATAGGTAATTGTTACAATAACTATGTTTTTGTAATCAGAATAAAATTGTGAACAAACTATAAATTAACACTTATATCACAAAATGAACCAGTTAGACAACAGAATTTTTTTCAAAATTAATTTAAAAATGATAAACATGTTTGTTACAGGCGGCCTGAAAAAAATTATTTTTATGGAAACCTAAAATCAATCATATTATATTGTATCCCAGGTATTTGTAAATGAAATAAAATATAAATCGTTACATTTGAACTATTTGTTATGAAATGGGATAAGTTATAAAAAGCGCATGCAAATAAGTCAAAAAGAGGCCGCTAGTACAGAGGTGCACCATTGCCAGCTCTAGGGTTAAAATAATGTACTCAAAAACTTCATACAATGCACAAAACTAAATTTTGTTACCATAGAAACAGTAATTTAAAAAAAAATCACTATAAATGTTGTATATTATACATTACAGAGTTCTAACATGCCCTAAAATTAAGCTAAAAACATGCTTTGCTAAACAAATCAATTTATTGGTTGTTTTATAAAATTCACTTATACATGAGAAGTAAAATAAATGTTTATAAATATATAAGAACCTAACATAACCCAACACATGCACTATTGTGTTAGACCTAGAGGAACAACGGTATTTGATTATAAATATCACATAATTAATTCAATAACACACTTATTACAACATATATATAGCACATTATAATAATATACATAAACTAGGGGACTTCGCGTGTCAACCCCGTCATCACTAGCTATGCTCGTGATGTAAGCTCTGCCTGCGGCCTTGCTTGGGACTTGGGAACTCCATCTTTAGGCCCTTTGTGGAACTCGGCCTGCGGCCGGGAAAGTTCCCGCGGAGGAAAGTTCTGCCTGCTGCCTCAACAAGACACTGTGCTACAGTCCCATTTTCGGCATGTCGCCTGGTGAGGAAGATAGGCCTACAACCTCACCAGGATACTTAAGCAGTATTCCATGAATTTTGGTTTTTGGCCATTGGAGTTGATAAACATAGTCTTTTCTAAAATCTGATGGTATATTAGTAATTAAGAGAAAAATGCCTTTAATTAGATACCCCACTTGAGTGCATTAGTTAAACATTACCCAATTGTTTGTTTTCAAGCATATTTTTGATTTGGGGGGAGGTAGAGGCCTTTATCGTCAACTCTCCCAAAATATAATGGTATTACGTTATTTAAGAGATAAATACCTATAGTTTGATACCTCACTCGGGCTTTTTATTTTAGTTTCCATTTTTTATTTTAGGGGATTTGTGTTTTGGTGGCATATACCCCTTATTATATGCCCTTTTTAAAATCTGATGGTATATTTAGATTCAGGAGAAAAATAGCTTTAAATTTATATCCCACTTGAGTAGATAAGATCAGTTTTAAAAATTTTTACATTTTTAAAAATTTCAGTTTTTGGGCCCCCGATTCTCTAAATGTTTGAGTTATTAAGCTGAAATTCATATATAAGGTGCACGTTTGTTACGCGTGTAGAACTGTGAAGGCTTGAAAATTTTACTCAAGATTTTCCTCAACTTAGGTAATAAAAACTACTTTTTAGTGATTTTTCCATAAGAAATACATTGGGGCAGTTTTGGGGTAAAAAAAGGACGCCATCTTGTTTATGAGTGAAAAAAGTAAACTTGTGAATTTTCCTGGAGGTTTCAGACCGAGAGCTTCAATTCTAATATATACTTCATGGGGATAGGACGCTGGGAAGTGCCTCAACATTTCACTCACTGACTGTCAGTGAGTTACTACATCGAGCTTTATAGTATTTAGATAGATAATCTATCGTAAAACAAACTCTGTTTACAAACAACAGTAATGCTGAAGACCAGCAAATCGATCTGAGTGAGTTGTAACCTTAGGTCTTCTTATTCCGTTTGCTGTGAGTCTCCATAAAATGAATAAAATATGAATGTAGACAGTACCTGATGTAATGTCTATTGTTATTAGTCTATGCCGGTGATGTGCAGCTCGGTACTTTAATAAGTGTTTCTCGTAGCCGCTGCGTGCGCTACGGAAAACCGCACCGTAAGTTTTGACAGTCGAGTCTACAAACTCAAGTTGCAGAATTATTTTAGAAGTTGTTTTGACTTAAGCCGAAAAACTTTTTAGGATATTATACTCTTTAGAGGCTTCTTAAATCTTATAATTTTACCATTATTGGGCCTAAGTAAAATCAGATCTAACATTTTTGGGATCACAGGCCAAATTTTCAGATAGCCACAAAGTATTAATCATTTTTATTTATTTTCTATTTTATAGCATAAACAATACATTTTTTATTCTTTCACCATGGAAATGGCATCTGACTTTTTACTTTGATACAGCTATTACCTTGATGTCATATAAATATATATGACAATGCACAGCAACACTGCCACTCTCTGCTATAATTATAGGTTGAGGTAAATTTCTATAAATGTAATTTGCAATAAAAAAGAACTGCTGTCTTCTACAGTTCTAGGTCTAGGCACACAGTAGCCATAATTTACTCTGTTTCTAGTGCCATGTTCATGAATAAGTTTGTCACATAAGCTATCTTTATTATTTTTTATGTACTGTATTTAAGAAAGACTTTGACGTATAGTTTTCTCACTGTAGGGGACTGGAAAATTGGAATATAAAAGTTCTGTGGGGTATCTGACTTTTTTCTAATATAATTTTGAGAATGGCTCTCTATGGGACAGTAAGTGGCTCTAATACATTACTGGAGGCTCCTCCCCACGCCATAAAACCATACTGCAGTATAGATGGCACGTAAGCATAATACACAGTCCTAATCTGGCCCACGGTCAAAACCTGTCCAAGTTGTGTAAAGGCATAAATGAGCTTTCTTAGTCACTGTTTCACATACTGAACATGTGGAAGCCAACTGAGTTTATGATAAAAAATTACTCCTAAATATTTATATTGTTCGACTTGCTCAACAGTACCACAGCCAGCAGACCGTGGGTCAGATCAGGAATACATTCTCAGGATCTGAGGCCCTGGGACTAGATCAATACGAATGTAGATTAGAAGGCATTTAGTTTTTTCTACATTAACAGTTAGGGAGTTATGGTCAAACCACAACCTAATCATCAACAAATCCTCGGAAGCCCTTTTATAAGTCTTCCCAAGTGCGGCCAGTAGTGATAACTGCTGTATCATCCGCAAATAGTATTAATTTACTTTGCATGTTAATTTTTTATATATTGTTAATATAGATTAGGAACAGAACAGGGCCCAACATACTTCCTTGGATTACTCCATAATTTACCTGTACTGGCTCGCTTTGCATTCCATGAATTGTTACTACTTGAAAACGATTATCCAGATAGCTGGAAAACAATTTCAATGAATTCCCTTTAATTCCAATAAAGTTCAATTTTGAATTTTGAAAGTAATTTTGTTCTATCAACGGAATCAAATGCTTCAGCAAGGTTCAAAAAATTGATTAAGATTTAATTTTATTTCCAAGTTCTGAAGTAATTATTGTAGATAGATCGTATATAGCGTCAGGAGTATTTTTACTATTTCTAAAGCCATACTGTTAGGTTGTTATAATTTATTATTGATCAATGTATAGTGTTAATTAATTTTTCAACACTTCTCAAGCATTTTAGACAACACTGATAGCAAAGATATGGGCCTCAAATTTGACATTTCTGTTTTTGACATTGGAATGTCAAAGTAAAAAAACTTAGGAAATTTTTAAAGCATTCGGAAACTGTCCGTTTCTATACTTAAATTGATAATGTGTAGGAGAGGTACAGCCAGACTCGCTATGTTGTTCTTAACAATCAGCGTTGTTAAATAAACAATACAAATTAAATCTGCCTATTCTACATTCTG
>JAQJVL010000725.1:233694-410324 GCA_035578905.1 Stictocephala bisonia
AGCATTTTAGACAACACTGATAGCAAAGATATCGGCCTCAAATTTGACATTTCTGTTTTTGACATTGGAATGTCAAAGTAAAAAAACTTAGGAAATTTTTAAAGCATTCGGAAACTGTCCGTTTCTATACTTAAATTGATAATGTGTAGGAGAGGTACAGCCAGACTCGCTATGTTGTTCTTAACAATCAGCGTTGTTAAATAAACAATACAAATTAAATCTGCCTATTCTACATTCTGGTAAACTGTCGTACTTTCTTGAAATGATAAATATTAATGTATATGTAAAAATATAAATAAACACTAATTAATTAAATTAATAAATAAATATTAATTAATTTTGAAATTTGAAGAAAATTAAATCAAAATAAACAAACATAACTATTCACTGAAATTGTTGGAATAATTAGTACTTTACTAGTGTGTACGTTGCATATTATTAGGCGTCTGTGTGACTGCTGTTCCCGGCGGGAGCAGGAGGTATCGCCAGTTCGTTACCACTATGGTCCATCGGGTCTCGATGCTGAATATCCAGGTTCTTCACTTGGCGGAGATCCATGGCCCTGAAGGGTTTACTGGAGACAGTTTTCTTAGCCATTAACCCTGCAGTCGTTGGTCCAGACTGATGCCAGAGTAGTAATGGGGGAGATATGGAACAAAAGGGCGAGGGCGAGCCGCCATCTTTGGGCGAGCGGCCATCTTGGATCACGTGACTTTTTTTTGTGAGTTCTTCTTCTTCGCCATGTGTTTTTTCGTTGTTCTTCTTCTTCGTTTTTTTTGTGCGCGCTTTTTTTTTGATGACGTCACGATGGGCGAGGTGACTTCTGCCGCCAGATGTCGTTGTTTCTTCTTCTTCGGTTTTTTTGTGCGCGCTTTTTTTGATGACGTCATGATGGGCGAGGTGACTTCCAGTGTCCGTCGTTATGTTTTTTTTTTCAGCCAGCTGTTTTGTTCATCGGTAAATTATACGTGTGTGATGACGTCGTCACGAGGAGGTTGGTATTCGAAGGGCGACCATTATTTTATTTTCATCAGATCCAAATACACGATGTTGTTAGCCGACGGGTTCACTATTGGACGGTTGTCCTGATCTACGATTGTTACGGTGATCACTTGAATTACCTTCAGTTGGCCGTCTATTGGAGCGTAATATCGCTCACGCGGGCATTCTGATATCTTGTAACCACGTGGCACGGCCGGGAAGAACGTATATAAAATGCGATGTTCCTGGTGTTTGTGCGCGTGTAAGTCGTGATTGCTGTAGCTGTTCTCCACTAGGTTGCATTGGATTTCTATAGCGTCCACAGCTCGTAGATTCGGTGGATTCGACCCAATCGCGGTTCGATCGGCCTCGAAATATAACAATTCACCTTCCTCGGAATCAGCTTCTTTCCGGTTATTGGTGGTGCCGTCTGTGGCCGATTCTGGTTGTTGTTCAAAGCCCAAGAGTCTTCTTACCGTGGTGTCCAAAGCGAATTTCAACGGTGATACAATAGACACGACTGTTCCGTGCTTCGCTTTCGAGATGATGAATTTGCCAGAATCTATGTCCGCCACACCTAACGAATCGATGAAACGTCTACACGTTTTTTCCAGAGATTCCAAGGTGTAATGTCCCTGCTCCAGTGTTAGTGTCCTGACAGAATCGTCGTTCGGGCTGTCAGCGGCCGTTCGTGCTGGCCAGAAATGCACGTTAGCAGTTCTCGGTAAGTTCAGGATGTTGTTGTCCGAATAGAATCCGCATAGAGCCAAACGGTAATCACTGGCATCGTCCAAGTGGATCGGGTGTTCCAGGTGAAGTGTGATCACCGGACCCTGCCCGAATAGTTTCAACAAAGGCATTGTATTATATCGCTTGTTGGTCAACTACACACGCTTATATTATTTGGTCGTTTGTTTCTGGTGTTCTAGAAACAGAGTACCCGTTATGCGTATGAGATCAGTCAAATCCCTATCGTACTCTTCGATTTTATTGTACAATTTCGTTTCCAACGCGTTGAGCCGTTGATCGGTTTTAGTTTGAAACTGTGAGAACTCAGATCGCAACGCGTCTTGCTTCGATCCGCCGGTCCCACACTCTCCGAAACGATTAATACAGAACTTATGACTGTACATGCTGACGGTAGTAACTCCTACTTGTCTTATAATCGGAACAAAAAATGAAGTTTTTTTAAATATAGTCTATACAGTGCGCAACTGGATGTTGTACGTAGTGCCTATTTTCTCTCCTCTCGACAGTTGTAGCGTTTCGGGGATGGGTTCTTTAGGATCGAATACTTCTGCGTAGCGTTTTGGCAGGAACACGTCGATCTCCTCACAGCCATTGTCAGCTAGCGATCGGTCCAATAGTGTGGCCACCGGAATCTCACCGTATTTGGTTTGTACGATTCTCATGCGTTTCACAGGGTAGAACGTATTTCCGTCCAACCGATCGAGTTTCACGGTTTTAGAGAACTGTAGTGTGGCTTCGTTGAACCGTTGTACGAAGCTGGCCATGTTGTTTAAAACGTAGTCGGACACGTTTACTCTCACTCTCACTTATTATATTACCCTCGATCGTTCAGTGTAACGCTAGGGTGACGGGTGTCGAATCTGTTGATTAGAAAACTATTGCTCGACGAACCAAGACATCCAACCATATTTGTCGTCTCTTAGATCGTTCACGATAGTATTCCAATCCACATCAACTTCGCTCTGTAAAGAATACCGCCTCAAAACGTCTAAACACAAATGGCCACAAATCGGCGGATCTTCGAAACTCTGGATCCTACAGTCGTTGTAGACCAGACCTTCACCACCTTTTAAATACCGCACCAACTCGATCGGTGGACGCGCGTCTCCGTACGAGTCGAAATAGAACTTGTTCCTGTCGCCTATTTTGATGTAGCACGTCCAGTGTGTGCCGTCGGATTCGACATCTCCCAAGTTTAGGATTCCGCATTCCGTATGATTCGACGTGGTCGGCAATAGCTGTCGTACGAATACACCCCGAAAATTCTTAACTTTCAGTACATCTTTGGCGTACCGTTCGAGTTCACCCAGTGAGAGCGGCTCTATTTTTTTTCAACAACAACGAGTCCAACTTCAGATTGATGCACCGTTTGAGACCACTGCCCTCGGGGTCTTTGGTGATTATCGAGTCCAGCTCGTTGTCGATGAGGTCTTTCAACCACGGTATGAACCTCTCTCGAAGTAGCGGTGCGATATTCTTTCTAACCAAAGGCGAAAGGAACCGTTTGCCACCGGGAACATCGTCTTCAATAAAGTTCATCATTTCCTTCAACAGACCGCCTTCTTTGTTTTTCATCAACTGGTCGTAGCTGAGCGCCAACCGAAGACCGGTCTTGTTTTTGACGGCTTTGTTCACGGCTCTGTGTTGCGGCTCGGTGAGCAGTATGTGATCGCTGCCACCACTGATGTTGTCGTAAGTAAGACCGATCACCACGGTCCTGCGTTTCTTGTAAGCGGTTTACATTTTTCGCTTTTGTCCGTCAGACAGACGGATCTTGTGTCTGTGCAGTTCACTCATATTGGTTTATACTAGTAACACATTTACTACTACTTATAGTAAGTCGCGATGGAGACGTACTGCACCAATTGCAAAAAGAAAACACGATCACTGGTCGACGGCGATGAAGTGGTGCAAACGGAAAACAAGAAATGGCGTGTCAAAAACACTTGCGCATTGTGCGGCAGTGAGAAAAGCACCTTCATCAAAATGAAACCGGGTGACGAGGACCGATCGCGTGAATACGCCGAAGCTAAAGAACTACATCGCGCGGTTATCAAGAAGTTTCCCAAACGAAAAATAGTCACTACGTGTATAGACGATCTGTGGGCGGCCGATCTCGTGATTATGGACAGATACGTGAAGGAAAATGATGGTTACAGATACATGTTGAATGTGATTGACACTTTTTCCAAGTACGCGTGGTCTGAACCGTTGACTAGGAAGAGTGGCCAACACGTGGCCGATGCTTTCGAAGCAATCATAAGGCGTGCCGAAAAGACAGGCCACAACACACCGAATCTATTGCACGTCGATAAGGGTCGGGAGTTTGTCAACAAAGATTTCAAACAAATGTTGGAAACATATGGCATCAAGATGTACCATACTGAAAATGAAGAAAAGAGTGCAATCGTCGAACGTTTCAACCGCACTCTCAACGAACGTATGAAAGTTCAGTTCGAAATGCGACACACGTTTCGATGGATCGACACGGTGCAAGACCTACTTCGTCAGTACAACACCACTGTACACAGGACCATACGAATGTGACCCTCGGACGTTGACAAGAGTTGTGAAACACGATTGCAGAATCTGTACAAATCGATGCAGCCGACCACAGTGAGGAAGTCAAAGTTGAGTGTCGGCGATCGTGTCAGGATAGTGGCTAAGAAAGATACATTCGCCAATAAGTACAGGTTGTAAATCAACGCGTCTCTGTCACTCAACTGTTTCAGACCGTCTATCAGTTGGATCTTGCTGGTGGCCGTGTACTCGACCAACGGCACTTTCAGTGTGAACGACTTTATCAATATCTTTCCTTCGTCGGGCTCTGTAGCTCCAACCGTCGCTGCTTTCCACTTGAACAACGCATCGTTGTCTTCGGCACGCGTGAACACAATCTCAAATCCGCCCTTGTACATGGGATAACGCAGGTGGTCAAAGAACCCGAGCCCCAGGTGGCCGAGCGTACCGAGCGCTTCGAACGCGCCACCACCACTCTCGTACTTGGACGCGAACCCGTTGTTGGTGAGTGACGGCTTTGACGACTCGTTGTAGTTGAGCACACTCTTCACGGTGCTCGTGATCCCCGGCAGGTCCACACTGTCAATAGTCGTGTTGTGCTTTTTCAGCTCGATGCGTGAAAACAGGAACGACGCATAGTTGTCGATCAATTTTATGGTGTCGCCTGCCGCGAACTTGGTCCCGTCCGATTTTTCACAACCTCACCGCAGATGTGATACATGATACGTGAATCGTAAAACGTATCGCCGTGGTCCAGCTTGAACACCGTGTAATTATTGACCGCATTGAAGTTGAGCTCCGATACGGGCATGACTGTTCGGTACTCACTCCTGATCACGCCGCTGGCAAACTCGTTGTACACAGTATCCATAGTAGTGGCAGAAGTAGTAGTCATACAACTGGTCTCTACACTTATGTTAATGCAAAAAATATATTTAGGTTTTTTTTTTTAATTATACTCTCACTAATACTCAGCAACGGTTTCTGGATCGTAGCTGGGGATCATGTACTTGCGGTGGCGTCGTAGAAATTCGTCGGACACGTGTTGGTACCGCTGTACGTACTCCCAGTCCACCCGATCCGCGTAGTCATGAATGAATGACTCGGACAGTCGTTGGTACTTGCACACTAAGAACCAGCAATCGTGAAAGTTGGGAACCATCTCACGAAGGAAAGATTCCGGGTACTGTGATTTTCTCAACACGCTGGCCCAGACGACGCGGTGTTGGTAGATTCGCAACATCTCTTGGGAAAATGCGTAGTTCTCGGACAGCAGCGGAAAGTCCATCCGCGTGTCGAACCTCATGATGAACGCGTCGGTCATCACACCATCAGGCACTTTGGGTTCACGAGACAGGATTTGCCAAACGTTTCTCTCCATAGCGTCGTTCGTCAAAGAACACTCAACAACCACTCTACTTATATAGTACACAACCAGAAGTGCCCAGACCCATACCGAGTTTGCGTTTCAGCCACATAGCACCAGTGGTGGCCAAGCCGACCGCTCGTTCGTTCAGTCCAGCATCGTGTGAAGTGACACGGTCCCAGGCGGCATTCTGTAACACCTTGTCCGCCACCCAACGGTCTTCGGTATTCTTGTGATCTCTGTACCAGATGTCGTGCTGTTTGCACGCCTCGTCCAAAGGGTTGATTCCCTTGTCACCACGTGCTAGACGCATGTCCAACTTGGTCCCGGGTCCGCAGTAGTTGTACGTGTCCATATTCCAATTGCTCGGGGCGTGCAGTTCGAACGGTAGCTTGTTGATCATGTTGTTCAACAGACCCGACCCCTCTATCACGTGTTGTGGCAGCGCGGACAGACAGCGCAGCAGGTACTTGAGCCCGTTAGGTTGTTGGACGAGTTCTTCCATACGGTCGTGTATGAATTTGACGACCGACAGTTTTTCATTTGTAAAACTCCGGTTGCCTGCTGTCTCCTGGGCGTAGATGAAATTCAGATGGTTAATCAGTTCGTTCAGATTGTTGATGTATCTGTACTCGATCGGTCGATCGTTGTATTCTCTGAGTCCGGACCCGATCATGGGTACATCTTCCATAGGGGCATCATCATTCTCGCCGGCCACAGATAATACTGCCGGTGCTTCCACCAGCTCAGCCGTCTTACTCTTGATCTTCTCTTCCCATATCGGACGAATAAGTTTTTTCCACTTCTGGCCCTGACTAGCTTTCGGGCGCTTCGAATTCGGGTCGTTCTTTTGATGCAACGAATTTGTAGCGAGCAACATGTCTTTGTACATTCTCCAGTCTTCACCGGTGTACTTGTCCTCGGGAACGAAACCTTTGCTAGTCAACAGGCGCCAAAGTCCTTCGGTCCCTTTGTATCGCTTTCCCTTTACCAGTATATTGTCGTAATCGAACGTAATCGCAGCCGAACCTATTTTCAACTGTTCCGTCTCGTCGTCATAGTAAATTCCAAACTGGCTGTCGTTCGCTTTTGGCAAGTACCGGGTGCCTATCGCGCCTAAATTAACAACCCGCGAGTCCAACAACTGTCTCATGGACTTGTTCGGTATGCTGGAGGAGGAGGCGGGTGCGTCTTCTACTTCCATCTTGTCTTCATCACCATCATCGTAGTCATTATCATGATCGTTGTTAGCTCCGATATACCCTACAAGACGCTCAGGTGTACTGGAAACCGATGGAGTGAACCGACGCCCACCACGTTGATCGACCCGTTTCATGATTTGGTTGTACCTCTGTTTGCGTAGCCACTCTTTGGCTTTCAACTCGGCCTCGGCGTCCTGCTCCTTTTTCTGCCTGATAGCCTTCGTTATGGCCTCGTACTTTTTCTCACGTTCTTGTTGTTCGGACAACTCGGCGGCATGCACCTCAGCGAATTGATTCTGCAGCCTGGTATTCAGACTGTCTAACAGTTTGGCTTTCGATACACTCACAGTTGACAGTTGTTGCTGTTGAGGTGGTGGTGGTGGTGGTGGTGGTGGTGGCGGCTGTGGCTGTAGTGGTTTTGACGGTAGGACAGATAATGGTGGTGGTGAGGCCTTCAGAATCTTAAACGGGGGTTCGACACTCGGTGGAAGTACCGGGTTGTCAGCGGCTGTTCGAGCTTGCTCCTTGCGTTCTTCCAACTCGGCCGATCTGAATTTACTGATCAACTTCCTCTCGATCGCATCGAGGCGTTTAGCTTCTTTCACATCCATCACGTACTAGTGATTACTTATACACATACATACATGCACACCACCGAGCAACACACAGACACACACTCATCGTCGAAATAACGTTGACGATGTAAAAAACACATCACTTTAAAAAGTCAACATGGAAATAACGTTATTTGATGTTCACGTGAAAATATCGTTTTTCAAACGTTGGCGTTGAAATGTCGTTAAACGAAGTTCGGTCTAAATATTGTTTTTCGAGGTAACGTTTGAAATATCGTTTTTCAACATGCACTTGTATTTGCCGTCGTGTGCCTTCCTCGACATGAAAATAACGTTATTTGATGTTCACGTGAAAATATCGTTTTTCAAACGTTGGCGTTGAAATGTCGTTAAGCGAAGTTCGGTCTAAATATCGTTTTTCGAGGTAACGTTTGAAATATCGTTTTTCAACATGCACTTGTACTTGCCGTCGTGTGCCTTCCTCGTCATGTCCACAGTGATGAATCCGTGAGGTTCACTCCAGCAGTGCTTGCACCTAGTCTCGAACTCGTCGTAAGTCATGTCGGATCCAACAAAGTCCTCGTATATCCTTCGGGTGTAGTGTTTGTTCTGACTGAACACACAGAGTAGATTCACGTTGTTACGTATGACCTGCATGTCGACGCGACCATAGCTCTGACTCAAGTACACGCAAGACAATAGTTTGTGACGTCCACGTATGAAGTAGTCTTTGATCTTTGTTTGCTCTTCTAGCAGACAATCGTCGAACACAACCAACGAGTTGGACTTACACTCGTCCAGCGGAATCAAATCCGCACAGTTGGAATAGAACTGACTGACTTTATAGCCTAACGCCTTTTCCACGCGCTCGTAGTGTTTTCGTAGTTCAGCGTAGGCCGCTTGCTCGATGGAACGACTGAACACGTACAAGTGTTTGAACTTCACACCACGTTTGTTGTAAATCAGATTCAACAACAAGTTTGTTTTACCACAGCCGGACGAACCGACGATCAGGCACCTCAACGGATGCGGTAGAAGGCGGCGGTCCTTACTATCGCCATCCGTTTCACTCTTACAGTACACGGTAATTTCCATAGTGCGGTGTGTGCGTGTACTACTTACCAAAGTCACAGTACGGTCTTTTGCAGTTCTCTCTCGTAAAACGAGCCCAATATCTCTTCACCATCCGTGTCCGTGATTCTGTACGTGATCGGTAAAGTGTTCAACAATTTTGAAACAACAAATATCTCCCTGTTCCAATTGCGACTGTACTTGTTGGCGAATTTCTCTTTCTTAGCCACTATCCTCACACGGTCACCAACATGCAATTTGGGCTTCCTCACTACAGTTGGTTTCTTCGCGTCGTACAGACTCTTCAATTGTTGTTCACAACTCCTGTTCACGTCCGCGGGTCTCATGCGTATCGTAGTGTGCACCGTGGTGTTGTACTGTCGTAGCAAGTCCTGCACCATGTCGACCCATCGAAACGACCGGCGCATTTCAAACTGAACCTTCATGCGTTCGTTGAGAGTGCGATTGAATCGTTCGACGATTGCACTTTTCTCTTCGTTTTCAGTGTGGTACATCTTGATGCCATATGTTTCCAACAGTTGTTTGAAATCTTTGTTAACAAACTCCCGACCCTTATCGACGTGCAATAGATTTGGTGTGTTGTGACCCGTCTTTTCGGCACGCCTTATGATTGCTTCGAAAGCATCGGCCACGTGTTGGCCACTCTTCCTAGTCAATGGTTCAGACCAGGCGTACTTGGAAAAAGTGTCGATCACATTCAACATGTATCTGTAACCATCGTTTTCCTTCACGTATCTGTCCATAATCACGAGATCGGCTGCCCACAAATCGTCGATGCACGAAGTCACTATTCTTCGCTTAGGAAATTTTGTTATCACCGCACGGTGTAGTTCTTTGGCTTCGATGTATTCTCTCGATTGATCCTCCTCCTCCTCATAACTGGGTGCCGTTTTGATAAACGTGCTTTTTTCACCACCACACAAAGCGCATTTACTTTTGGAACGCCATTTATTGTTTTCTGTTCGCACCACTTCCTCAGAGTTGGCCGGTGATGGCGTTTTCCGTTTGCATTTGGTGCAGTAAGTTTCCATCGTGTGTGTGCGTGACTTACTATAAGTACATGTGTGAGAGTAAACACGATGAGTGAACTGCACAGACACAAGATCCGTCTGTCCGACGGACAGAAGTGAAAAATGAAGACCGCCTACAAGAAACGTAGAACAGTGGTGGTCGGTCTTACGTACGACAACATCAGTGGTGGTGGCGATCACATACTGCTCACCGAGCAGCAACACAGAACCGTGAACAAAGCCGTCAAAAACAAGACCGGTCTTCGGTTGGCGCTCAGCTACGATCAGTTGATGAAAAACAAAGAAGGTGGTCTGTTGAAGGAAATGATCAATTTCATTGAAGACGATGTTCCCGGCGGCAAGCGGTTCATCTCACCTTTGGTTAGGAAAAATATCGCGCCGTTGCTTCGAGAGAAGTTCATACCTTGGTTGAAGGATCTACTCGACAACGAGTTGGACGCGATAATCACCAAAGACCCCGAGGGCAGTGGTCTCAAACGGTGCATCAATCTGAAGTTGGACTCGTTGTTGTTGAAAAAAATAGATCCGCTCTCACTGGGTGAACTCGAACGGTACGCCAAAGATGTACTGAAAGTTAAGAATTTTCGGGGTGTATTCGTACGACAGCTATTGCCGACCACGTCGAATCATACGGAATGCGGAATCCTCAACTTGGGAAATGTCGAATCCGACGGCACACACTGGACGTGTTACATCAAAATAGGCGACAGGAACAAGTTCTATTTCGACTCGTACGGAGATGCGCGTCCACCGATCGAGTTGGTGCGGTATTTAAAAGGTGGTGAAGGTCTGGTCTACAACGACTGTAGGATCCAGAGTTTCGATGATCCGCCGATTTGTGGCCATTTGTGTTTAGACGTCTTGAGGCGGTATTCTTTACAGAGCGGCGAAGTTGATGTGGATTGGATACTATCGTGAACGATCTAAGAGACGACAAATATGGTTGGATGTCTTGGTTCGTCGAGTAATAGTTTTCTATAATAAGAGAGTGAGAGTAAACGTGTCCGACTACGTTTTAAACAATATGGCCAGCTTCGTACAACGGTTCAACGAAGCCACACTACAGTTCTCTAAAACCGTGAAACTCGATCGGTTGGACGGAAATACGTTCTACCCTGTGAAACGCATGAGAATCGTACAAACCAAATACGGTGAGATTCCGGTGGCCACACTATTGGACCGATCGCTAGCTGACAATGGCTGTGAGGAGATCGACGTGTTCCTGCCAAAACGCTACGCAGAAGTATTCGATCCTAAAGAACCCATCCCCGAAACGCTACAACTGTCGAGAGGAGAGAAAATAGGCACTACGTACAACATCCAGTTGCGCACTGTATAGACTATATTTAAAAAAACTTCATTTTTTGTTCCGAATTATAAGACAAGTAGGAGTTAATACCGTCAGCATGTACAGTCATAAGTTCTGTATTAATCGTTTCGGAGAGTGTGGGACCGGCGGATCGAAGCAAGACGCGTTGCGATCTGAGTTCTCACAGTTTCAAACTAAAACCGATCAACGGCTCAACGCGTTGGAAACGAAATTGTACAATAAAATCGAAGAGTACGATAGGGATTTGACTGATCTCATACGCATAACGGGTACTCTGTTTCTAGAACACCAGAAACAAACGACCAAATAATATAAGCGTGTGTAGTTGACTACCAAGCGATATAATACAATGCCTTTGTTGAAACTATTCGGGCAGGGTCCGGTGATCACACTTCACCTGGAACACCCGATCCACTTGGACGATGCCAGTGATTACCGTTTGGCTCTATGCGGATTCTATTCGGACAACAACATCCTGAACTTACCGAGAACTGCTAACATGCATTTCTGGCCAGCACGAACGGCCGCTGACAGCCCGAACGACGATTCTGTCAGGACACTAACACTGGAGCAGGGACATTACACCTTGGAATCTCTGGAAAAAACGTGTAGACGTTTCATCGATTCGTTAGGTGTGGCGGACATAGATTCTAGCAAATTCATCATCTCGAAAGCGAAGCACGGAACGGTCGTGTCTATTGTATCACCGTTGAAATTCGCTTTGGACACCACGGTAAGAAGACTCTTGGGCTTTGAACAACAACCAGAATCGGCCACAGACGGCACCACCAATAACCGGAAAGAAGCTGATTCCGAGGAAGGTGAATTGTTATATTTCGAGGCCGATCGAACCGCGATTGGGTCGAATCCACCGAATCTACGAGCTGTGGACGCTATAGAAATCCAATGCAACCTAGTGGAGAACAGCTACAGCAATCACGACTTACACGCGCACAAACACCAGGAACATCGCATTTTATATACGTTCTTCCCGGCCGTGCCACGTGGTTACAAGATATCAGAATGCCCGCGTGAGCGATACTACGCTCCAATAGACGGCCAACTGAAGGTAATTCAAGTGATCACCGTAACAATCGTAGATCAGGACAACCGTCCAATAATGAACCCGTCGGCTAACAACATCGTGTATTTGGATCTGATGAAAATAAAATAATGGTCGCCCTTCGAATACCAACCTCCTCGTGACGACGTCATCACACACGTATAATTTACCGATGAACAAAACAGCTGGCTGAAAAAAACATAACGACGGACACTGGAAGTCACCTCGCCCATCATGACGTCATCAAAAAAAAAGCGCGCACAAAAAAAACCGAAGAAGAAGAAATAACGACATCCGGCGGCAGAAGTCACCTCGCCCATCGTGACGTCATCAAAAAAAAGCGCGCACAAAAAAAACGAAGAAGAAGAACAACGAAAAAACACATGGCGAAGAAGAAGAACTCACAAAAAAGTCACGTGATCCAAGATGGCCGCTCGCCCAAAGATGGCGGCTCGCCCTCGCCCTTTTGTTCCATATCCCCCCCATTACTACTTGCCAGTTTACCGCCTTTCACTAACTTGCGTGCTGCATTGAAGACATCACACGTGTCAATATTCAGATGCTCATTTATATAAATGCTATCATTCGGGAACCCGGCACTGAGCTCACTAGTTAAAAATGACGCGCTGTTGTCTAGCGGTGACCCACTCCATACTGGTTGCCCTTGACACAAAGTTGACTACGATTGAGGAAGGTCGGGAGTTGTCATTAGCACCCGGGAGCCTATGAACCACTGACACATCGCTGTGGTGAAAATCGATATTTAGGAGCCTAGCGATGGATTCTAGAATTACCCCGATGGACTCTTTTACAGTTAGATGTACCCCAGTTATTAGAATGTTATTTTTACGTGAGTGTTGTTCTAGATAAGACACAGCACACTTCAAAACCTTAACCTCCCTGGATAGTTGCACATTTTCTGTCTTTAGCTTCTCAACGTCAGTCTCATTTTTGATCGAGGATGCTTTAAGTCACAATGATGCTTTAGGCTACTTACGTCTTTCACAATATTATTAATATCTGACTGCATCTGGTTGAGTTTGACAGTCTGTTGGTCCCAGCACATGTTGGTTTCCTTGCAGAAGGCAGCAATAGCCTCAAGAATTGCATTGTCTGAATCTCATTGAATAGCTCAACTCCTGGAGCTGGAGCACAGTCCTCACATCTCCAGTTATTCCATGTAACTTTCTTCATGGAATCGCCGGAACAAGATAGGTGAATCAAACCAGAGCAGTCCTTACATTTGAAGGCTTCCTTTGGCAAAATAATTTCCTTTTCACATTTTTTACACTTGTTGGACATTGTAAGCTTTAATATAGTAAAACAGGGCAGAATAATAAAGTTCAAATTTACAGGACTAACAATTAACAATCGGTTAAACACTTAAATTAATAAAATCAAACACAATTAACACCGTACTTGAACACGTTATTGCACACACGGGGAAGCAGTCAAAGACAGTTTATACTGGCAGGAGCTCTGACCGACGATGTGGACTCACAGACTGACTGATAGTTTAGTTTAGTTTTAGTTTAAAAGGGGATATATAGTTGGTCCAGCCAACCCTTGCAACGAAGCCTATGGCTTTTTGTGCCAATCCCGGTGCCTAATCGTCGTAAAGCTGGCTGCCCTTGACCAAGTCAAGGAGCTTCTTCACTAGATTGGTAATTTCCAACTGTCCCAGAGGTGAGCCTTCAAAAGGTACTCTTCTGCCGGCACCAAGAGCCTCACGCTCCCGGACAGTGTGTTCTACAGACTCTTCGTCCAACCCACAGAGGCGACAGATGGGATCCTCCGTAAGGAGTCCCACTGTTCTTAGATGCCTCCGGAATTTACCGTAACCGGTGATGAGTCCCACCACCAACTTTACGTAAAATTTACTCAACCCAAGAAGTTACTTTGTTGACTTCTGGGAAGGATTTCTGACAAGAAGCTTTTCGAGTCCTTGCCCTGGGAACCGCCGCCATCTTTCCAGATGTCTGGGATCCAGTTTTGGTTGGTATTTTGACAGCTGCAGCCGAAACGCCGCAGGCCGGCTCAGGACCAATGAAGGGCTTAATAGCGCCTTCCCTAGCCAAGGCATCGGCCTGCACGCTGCCTTCTATTCCCCTATTTCCTGGGATACATTCCAGCAGGACCTGATTTCTTGAACCCAGGATGCTGAGGGACTCCACACACTCCCAGACCAGACCAGACGAAACCTTCCAGGAGTCAAGGGCCCCCAAGGCCGCCCGACTATCTGAGAGGATATGGATATGTTTCCCGCAAACCTCTTTCATAATTTGCGCTGAACGTATGGCGACTTCAGCTTGGAACATGGTGCCATACGCTCCCAGGCTCACGCACGCGTTTGTCCTAGGGTCACCAGTATAGACACCAAATCCAGCTCTGTTGCCTATTCTTGACCCGTCTGTGAACCATACAAATGGGTCGTGAGAAGAAACCGGGCTAATAACAGCGTCCCAGTACTCCCTCGACCCAAAATCCACAGTATGGGGTCTGGTGAAAAGATACTTAGTCCCAATGAGGTCAAACCTCATTGAGAGTACCTCATCTTTTACTAGATTGACCACTGAGGAGTGACCTGTACAGGACCCCCTCCAGTGATCAGTCAGTTGAGGCCTATAGGCCTTTTCCTCTGATTGCCAGGAGTGCTTCTCCTGGCTATCTTCATCCTATTCAGAGCCTCAGCCGTCCGATCGAGCTGATCAGAGCCTGGGCTCCGAGAAGGATGTTTTCGAGGTCAGAGAGCGACATGCCCCCCTCCGCCGAACCCATGACCCGAGCAGCGGGGACTTCAGGCTGGCCTGCCCCTACCTTCGTTCCCCGTGCCAAGGTCCTTGTCTGAGGGCTCTGAGCGGTCCTCAGCCAAGTTGGATTCAGAATCGGAGAGAGACCTGCCCCCCCCCCGACATTGATTTGGCCCGAGCAATGGAAAACAAGGGCTGGCCAGTGAGGCTGCCCTCTGCTCCCATGCTCGGTTCATTATCTAAGGACTCAGTGCGGTCCTTAGGTATGTAACTATAGGTGTGTGTGGTAATAAGTTCAGGGTACCGCGGGGTCACTAAGCCCGTCAGCTGCACACCTCAGCTGCCCCTGCGAAACTCGGTCCGGGACTGCTTATTAGGGTTTCCCCTTATTCGCAGTTGTCCACCCCATCAATGACGAGGTGGAACATTCGCTATCCGCCACCTGCGACCGCCCAGTAGCTGAGGCTCGCCCTGGGGACTGACTGATAAAAATTTATGATCTTTAATAAGCGTAATCAATCAAAATTGATCAAAAATCCCCAGGCCAGATAGAGATTTAGGATTGGTCCACATAGGGTTAAAATAGTTTCTTTCATAACTTAAAATGAGCAAATAAAAAGTTAGGTACTGTTGGTAATTCAGCCTTCACTTACCGGAGGAAATTGCCTGTGGCTCTAAAATTTATGTTATATGTTGTGTCTCTTATTTGTTTACTACTGCAAGGTAGTACTTGTCTTCTCAAGTAAGTTTACTGTAAATGGGAATGTTTTTCAGAGTGGTGACAATTCCAAAGTTACAGATATTAAGCTGGTTGTTAAGTATGGTTCAGACTTCTTGCTAACTTTCAACTTTGACAACAAGACATGGTTTGGTTACTGGGTGTTGAAGTCAGTCACCTATGACGACAACAAGAAGGGAGGAACCAGCAACAATTCTTCCATTATACTGAAGACCCCATTGGATATTGTAGCACCTCTTAAAAAGTCCTATCATAGTGGATCTCCTGTCTCGTTTTTTAATCATTCCACTAACTCCACATTGACCTTCACTGATTTACAGGTAAGTTTATTAGAATTAATGTAAAGTTATATTGGTAAGAAATACATTTAGTTCCTCAAAATGTTGACCCATTCACTTAATTTGTAGAATGTTTTGTCTGAGGAATTAACATAACATTAACAACCCTTTTCAGTAGGAACAGTGTTTTAAGGTTTGTCGTCTCCAGTCGGATATGCCACTATTGTGGCTCGACATGGTTCTGTGGCAACTCGATCATCAAACTTACCACTTTGTCCCGCGAGGTCGGAGTGGCCACTTTCGTGGCAATGGCCGCTTCGCCGTCAGCTCGGCATACAAACTCCCGCTGTGCATTGCCATGTCGGAAGCTTTTATTGCGTATCTATTACATTTAGAGTCACCCAAAGTTTTTATTTAATTTAAAAACCAAATATAGATTTAAAAACATTATAAAAATTTATTTAACATCTCTAATACATAATGGTTCAATATTTTACTTTATTTGTATTAGTTCAATTACATTGTTCATGAAAAATAACACTGAAAATGCAACAAATAATGCATTGAAAAATACATACTTTTTAAATTTATTTTTTAGGGGAAAAAATGTTCAAATGGCAATTTTAAAACTTTTATAACATCTTAATATATGTAATATGCTAATTGTTTACTTAAATTTGTATTTCTATTATAATAAAATACTGTATTATGAAAAAATTCATTGATAATGCAACAAATAATACATTGAAAAATACATACTGTTTTAATGTTATTTTTTAGGAAAAATAATGTTCAAACGGCAACTTTAAAATTTTATTATTTTATATTATTTACACTGGTACAATAATAAAATAAAGAATTGTATTGTATAAAATAAAGTACAGTGTTAGTTAAATGATAAACAAATAGGAAACTGATACTTACAAATATATACAATCACTACAATATTATTTATATACACACACACTTCACAAATATTTACAATAATCACTCAAAACAAACATAAAACATATGCAGAGTAACAAGAAGCAGCAAGGTGAAATAGCGCGAATGTTGACCTTGTGAAATGACGTATTTTAAAAGCATAGACGAAATATTAAAAAGCGATCAATGCTGACAGCTGATTGAAACTAGTTACGAAATATAGCTATGTTTTCATAGTAACCAAACAACTGTTAAAAAAAACATAAAAATAAATATATTGAACTGCCACGAAAGTGGCTCAACCTACCGCATAGGGAAATCACTAGATGCCACGAAAGGGGCCGATCCGAGCTCACGGACAAACCAATCACAAACTACTCCGATCTGACTACGACAATGGCGCCGGCCACGATAGTGGCATACCCGACCAGAGAAGACAAAGCTTCTATAATCAGTCCGAGTGGGTACAGAAACCATATGTTGCCACTTTTGTGGCATATCCGACTGCAAAGGGTTAATTACTTATAGCATAAGTTGTTTAATTTTCAATAATTAAATGTGTCTAGCTGGAGCAATAATTAATGAAAATACAATGGCTGGGCAGCTAGACATAAATTTTTCCATGATAGCCCTATGATATATTATTTCAAAGCATATTTCAGATGTTCTTCTTTGCAAAACGGTTACTGTCTGCATTGACAGCAGCAAATGATTTTGTTGCATTTTTATACTTTATAACTTGAGGAAATTTAATCAACACAACAAATCTGATGTGACAAGATATTGTAACATAAAGTCAAGTTATTCAAAAGCATTTATGAGTTATTATTGCACTCTCATATTATGTACAAGAGTATTATAATGTTTTTATATTAAAAATATACTTTCGTCACACACTTCCATAAAACACAACACAAAACAAAAATTGTTAACTCTACACTCGAGAGGGCTCTAAGAAATGTTCTCTGGGTTCGTATGGCCACTGTGAGTGGCCACAGCCATTTCTGACAGCTTGTAATTTTTGTTGTTGTAAATGTCCTCCCAAATTGCAAGGCCACTATGAGTGGCCAGCGTGAAAATCGGTGAACACTCGCACGACCACTGTCAGTGGCCACAATTCAGTTCTGCGTTTAGTATATCTTTTTCAATAGTATTCTTCTATAAGGTGGTGGTGTAACCTGTTGAGAAACTTTGAAACTAAGCGTCTGTCAGTTTTCCATTATTTTAGCCAGCTGTAATGTTCCATAGATCGAACCTCTCTACCTCAGTGCTTGCAGTGTTTGTGTTGCTAAGTGATCAGTCGTCGAAGTAATAAAATAGCCATTCATTTTTCAAAATTTATTATTTATATATTAGTGTTTTAGTTTCGGTTATGTTAGCATTTTAGTATTTAGTGAATATGGAGGGAAATGATGATACGATCAGATAATATCCGAGACTTACATGTTACAAACTTACAAATATTCTTTCATTTCTCTTAAACTGTTATTGTGGTTTAACGTAATTTTAAAGTTATCATTAAAACAAAGTTTTGTAAATTACATGGAGTTTTAATGTCCATTTTGCCATATCAGCAGAATGTCAACAAAACAATTCCAAACCAGTGACAACTGGCAGACGATATGGTTGACACAGCGCAAGATGGTGGGGCAGCCAATCACAGTGGCCGTGCAACATGGGAGGACAGTTTGAATTGCAACTAATACGAGTTGTCTGGGAGTGAGAACTGCAAGTGGCCTTTTGTGTGCAAAGGGTTCATTTCCGTATGGTTCTTGAATTTTAATTTCTTGATATTATATTTTAAAATCAGCCTAGTTCATCTAAACATCAAGTTTTGCGTAACCTAGATATGAATTTTGATTATTTTAGAAAAAACTAGGCACAGTAACACAATACCACTGAACGTGTAAAGGTGGGAAGGTGGGCCAATACCACTGAACGTGTAAGGGCAGGCAGGTGGGCTAATAACACTGTACATGTATGGGTGGATCACTATCACTGTACAGTGGAGTCCCGGTAATCCGAAATAATTGGTACTGAACCTATTTTGGATTACTGAATTTTTCTGATTACAGATTTTCCTAAAACACTCTTTTAATTAAAAATAACATAAATGATATGCCTAACATTAAGTACAGTACTTCAGTTTTTAGCACAATAAGAGCCTATGATGATAAGAAGGGAACAATGAACCATTTAATTGAAGACTACATTAATCTGAGACGTATGGTAAAACTCCGTTTTTCAAGACAAAAAGTTCGACTCATTAGCGGAAATTGGTCCTGGGCCCAGCGCTACTTGATGCTGTTGCATTCGCCACTAGTCCATGTTATCAGCTGACGGAAGTCATGTACATATTTCTGGCATTCTTACGCTACCTCAGACAGTACTATACCCGATTCCCACTGTCAGTCTCTTATCAACAGTTCGAACTCATGTGTTTAATAATCTCAATTTTGTTATAACACACACAGACGATGTGGCTGCCTTGATCTCGCAATAGGATATGTAGAACAACACCCCGATGCGACTCCAGTAGATGCTACGTTTTTAGGCCGCATAAATTAGTTTCAAGGGAGAGGAATTCTTTCAAACCAAAGTAACATTTGAAAAGTTTACTAAAACAGTTAAGTACTTGAAATAATATTGTCTTGTCATTTTTAGATTTATAAAGTAGTGATTCCTACAGTAACTGCATTTTTATTTTTTCAAAATCTTTTGCCAATTTCTGTTTCGGATTAAGCAGATTTTTGGATTACCGAAGTTTGTATTAGCGGGACTCTACTGTACATGTATGGGCAGGCGGGTCAATAATACTGTACATGTATGGGTGGACGGGCAGATCAATACCACTATACATGTATTGGTTGGCGGGTGGGTCAATACTACTATATGTGTATAGGTGAGTGGGTGGTCAATACCACTATACATGTATGTGTGGCCAGTTGGTTCAACACATACTGGAATAAGTATCCTTACTCTAAAAATGCTTTGATAATGATCTTTTTGTGTATTTACCTTACTCAAAACAATGATCTTTTTGTGTATTTACTTTCGTACATATTATATGCACTTAATAATAACACATACAACAAAAAGCCTAACATAAATGACCTAACTATGGATAAAGTAACATTTAACCTCTGCACAATAATATACTTTAATATGTAAAGGTATTGCAAAAATGAGTATTTTCAATTAATAGCATAGTGTTTTTATGAGACTGTGAAAACTCGTAATTTTATTATAAAATTGTCTCAGGTGCAGCCATTTTTCCTGAGGCCTGGCTCCAAGTCGTTTGATGCAGCTATAGATGCAGTTGAGTTCTTCACTCCTGCCATCTGGTCTGGCATTTTTGTGACTTTTCTTTTGGGACTCATTTTTACTTGGGGAATCACCATGATTATGGATATTCGCACAATGGACCAGTTCGATGATCCCAAAGGAAAAACAATCACTGTTACGGCTACTGATTAAGTCAATTGTTAGGAAACTTTTAAAGCATTGCTTGAATAATGAGGGCAGTAATAACTTAACTGTATTAGTCTTTGTAATATAGTAACCACAGCAAATCTATAAAAGATAATTTCAAATTTATTTAAAAATATATTTTTGTTTGGTTAAAGTAAATTAAATATTAAATGTTTACATATTTTTGTTGATATAGGTGGTGTTATTAGATTTAAGTATTATTTTTCTATGTAACTAAACGTACATTCCTTTTTTGTCAAAAATGCTTCACTCATTTTATTATAATGTTAAACCTTGTAAATATGTAATGACTAATATAGAATGTTTCTTTTAAAATTAGCATAGTTATATTGATGTGTAAATGAGTAGTTAATATTAGCTTTCATTATTTGAAATATAGTGTGCATTGAATTACATGACACATTTGTAGTATTGTGGTAATGTAATCAGCCTGATTAAAACTTCTGTAAAAATCTGTAAAACTTAAAACAATAAAATATGTTGTATATACAGAAGTATCTTATCTTGTTAGCATGTGATAGTGAGATTGCCTGAGCAGTTTCTTCCATTTCTGGTACCGTTATCATCAGTTGAATCTGGATTTCCAAATTAAAAATAATTTTATAAATGTTCAATAACGGTATCAAACATGATCAACCATGAACACTAAAGTTTGGAGCGGCTGCAGATAAGGGGCTAGGGCGTTGGCTTGTCACACAGTCGATCTGGGTTCGATTCGCTCAATGACCATTAACAGTTTTTGCTCTGCTGCTTCCGTGGTTTGGAAGTCACGTTAAGCTGTTGGTCCCAGGTTAAGTGTTAGAGAGGGCTTCTTAGCCCTGACTTCGCCTGGTAAAATAAGACGATCTTTAACTTTTTTAAAGTTAAAATATAATAGTGGACAAATGCCTAAAATTATTGAACATACACAACTCATAATGTGTTTATTATTCTAGATCAATTGGCAAAGCAGAAATTAGTGTATTTTAATTTTACAGTATGATATCATAGGATAACCGAAATAACTGAACATTGGTGTTGATTAATGTAGAAACTAAGAGTAGTATCAAAATATTACGATATGTGTAGGATCTTTTATATATTTTAGGATTTTCCCCTTTAATGACTATATTTTTAACCTATTTTTTATTATTGAAAATGTTCTTACAGTTCTTTAATGATCAAATAGTCTACTTAACAATTTAGGGATAAAATAATTTCAAACTACCAGTACCTCTTAAAATAATTTCAAACTACCAGTACCTCTTAAAATAATTTCAAAGCTGTCATTGATACCTGGTGTCATAAACTTTCTACACTTCGTTCTTATACTATAGTAAGTGAACATTAAGAATACTATAGTAAGTGAACATTAAGAATCATATTCACATCTCTAATCCAATTCTTTTAACAATCTCCACAAAAAATTAAAACAAAACTTTTGTTGCATTTATATTAATTTGTAATCACACTTTAGAAGCAATCGCTAATCACATCTAATTGTGACTTAGTCATGCACAAAAGCAAGATGAACCACCTCTACATGCTGCCGAAATTAATCAAGCTGATAGGTTTGGAATCATTGTCCTATCAAGCTGATAGGACAATGATTCTAAGCTGAACTATGGAATCATTGTCCAAAGATTCCAAAGTTCATACCTAATCGAACACTGTAGTGTAAGCTGCATTCAACGTGTTAAGTAGTAAAAAAAAAAATACAAAAGCTTTTTACTTAGCACAATACCAAAAAATGTTGGATAAATTAGAAATGTTGAGGCCTGTTGGTTTCTAGCAGTTACCAGGAATTAAAAGAATTATTTTATTACTATATCTACATTTGCCGCACGTCTATTTTATTAAACTCTCTTATGTAGTCTGAGCACTGAGATAAAATTTGCACTATTTCAAAGTTGTGTGGAGCTGTGATAACTAAGCAAAAACTTAAGTTAAAATAAATTATAGTTTAAGTTTACTTTTCGTTGTATTAAAAGGTATCCTTATATGTAATATCTAAAGCCGTTTTTTGTTAACGCAACTCCTCCCTTATTTCTTGATCAATTTAAACAGTTGAGGTGTCAAATCATTTGTGTCTGTTTTAGTTGTGCAATTAGATCTTCATTCTTCAACATTTTCAATATGCGCCTGGAGGGCGTGGGAAGCCCTCAAAGTATATTTTTTGGCCATAAGAATAACAAGGATAGATTTAAATTAATAGAAAAGTAACAGCTGTTCAAATATAAATAATGATATCCATCCAATTTTAACAGCTATTTGAATGTAAATAATGGTGTTTATAATATTGGGAAGACGGAATTTCGATTGTGGGGTCAGGTACAGACCGTCATAAATATTCCTACAAATCCCTTTGCCGCTCAGGCGGCGTTTCAATCCGCGAACTAAAAAGTGAAAGTTTTAGGGGTGGTGAGAGTGAGGGACAAAGAGGGACAAACTTTCAAAAATATACTTTAGCCTCCTTTAAAATTAAAATAAGTCGTAACATAACTAACTTTCATCTTTAAACTTTAAAACTTTTTAGCAGAGGAATAGGGAATTGACAAACAATAACAATATAAACTATTTATTTTACTGAACATGTTTCATCTAAGTGACCTTTTATGAATAAAAAGGTCCCATGTGGGTCATACCTGTTGACATATATTATATTTTAAACTATACAGTTTAATTTGTGGGTAAAATTTTATTATAATACAAATAATGAATAGTTTTATAACATATATCAATGTGTATTACATTATTAAAGTATTAAATGTGTATTCCAAATGTGACTTTCATCTATGTATAGCACTTTGTTTTTTCAGTAAACATAATTGCAATATCTCCTGGAAGGGTTGATTGAGTTTAAGGACACTTTCCCTACTACCTGATTTATGAAAATTCATAAATCAATCCAATATAAACATTTTGTAGCCACAGTGATAATTTAAAATTTTAAATACTGCTTGTATTTTTACATGGCAAATCTCACTAATATTAATGTTTCCATTATTTAATTAAACATCAATAAACTATCAATACTATTGGCTTATTTATCAAATAACTATTTACTTCTAAACTTGTTCTCATTATTTGTATTACAAATGTATGATAGTCAAATTGAAATACAGTAATTGATTTTGTATTTTATTGAGCAAGGGATATATTGGTTTGTATGTACACATATAGATCTCATTTAGTGAAACTTTACTAAAATAAGAAATCCAATATGCAGAAAAGATATTGTATAGAATAAAATAGAGCTTAGCTCATTCGAAAAATTTAAAACTATTAATTACGATTGGTCCATTTTTAGTATAGATAGCATTATTTAAATATGTATAATGAATAAATATCACACATTCATAATAGAGAAAACTCTTCAAAGGACATCATTAGAAAATAAAGTAACAATACAGTGACTAAAAAGTTTAATAAAAAAACAAATGAAATTAGGTTTTAACAAAATTTACCTTAAAATCGAATGGTTTTTCCTACATTTTCTAAAACCTCTGACAAAGTGATAATGCCAGTTTTGTACGTGACACTCATTGTTTTAATATATCCTCTTAAATCTTTTACCGTTTTCTTTGTCCTCAGCTCTAGACCGCCTTGAAGACGAAGCAGTTGCCTTGTCCTTTCATATGCCTCGTCTTCCTAAACGGCTTTCAAAACAGTCCAAAACGATGGATTTGATTGACCGACCAGGGCTTTAAATTTCCTGTTCCATGCCTCGGAATAGTTGTTGGTTTTGTCCTCGTCATTGAGAACACTGTGGTTCATGTTCCAAACCTCAGGGGGAACAGAGCTGGAGCGTTGCCCCCGATAATGCTGCTGACGTACGTCTGATCAAAGTACAACAGCACGTCACTTAATTCTAAAGGAGCACTTGTTCAGAGTAGTAGCATCCCTGAGGTGCGTTCTCCATCGGCAGAAATGATAGGGCATCAACCATACCACAGTACAGTTTGATGTTGGTATTCGTCCTATATGCTAGTACAAGTCCACAAGACTATACGTGCCTCCAGGTACTCTGACACAGATGAAAAAAACAGCCTTTCACATGTACTTCGGGACCCAAAACGACTCTTACGACATTCATAGCGGCAGCCTCAAAATCCATCACCTCAGTGCTAGGCCTCGCCAAAACACCTGAGTCAAGCACTTTTTTTAACACTGCTTTTAATAACAACTCATATAAACTTTGTTTTTTGTGTGTTAAAAAGGCATAAACACACGTTAGAGTGAGGCCATTCTTCTTCGCCCGCAGGACATACAATTGTTCGAACAGAGGCGAACTGACACTAAAAGTCCCGTTCATGAACCAATGTTTGGCTTCACCAAGGAACTTTACAGCTACATTCATTGCGAAAGCTACGACACGTACCGACGCACATTCACTGTTAAAGAATAAAAATGGTTGCAGAACTTTCCCTCCTGTCGTGGACCATTCACCAGCGATTTCTAACGACGCGACATCTTTTGGTATTGGTGGAAGAGTTAGCTGCCTGTGTTTTCTGATGTCATGTTTTATGGTTGACAACTTGACTTGGCGCCGTCAGATGCGCTGTGCAGAGCCGCTGAAACCACTTGGACTGGACTGATTGCGTACGATTGGCTGTCATTTCTCATCTTATTTCGAAGCTCAGTCACTTCCTTCAGGTCCTCATTTGGGGGATGTGAGTGCTCCAGAAAACTTCTTGGATTCGAAAACTAGAAAACATAAAAAAAAAAACATTGCTTAGGTAGTGAAACATTTTTAAATGAAATGAATAAATAAATACTCAAAGGATTATGCTAATTTTATAAAATATATGAGGAAAAGTCCTCAATGCATTAATACATTTACTGTCGTAAAAGAACTGTATGTAAATTGTTTAGTAAATATCCAGTAGGAATTGAACATTTTAGTCCATAACCATTTTAGGGAACACATAAACGAAAAATCCCTTTGAAAATATATTTGTCAATGTTATCTGTTTTTATAGGAGTCATTGTTTGTTTTCTTTTCAACTATAGGGACAAATGGAACAACAAGGTTGTGATAAATTTGTTTTTTGTTTTAATAAATATATATGCAAGCAATGTAAAAAATAAAACATTTCAATAAATATAATAAACAAACAAACAAATTAAAGACACTATTTGAAAGACGGCATATGTAATTACTGTAATCAGTTTAGAATAAATAATTGAAAAAATTGAAATAAAAATAGCTACAACTGTCGATTTTGTGTTTAATTTTTCGGTGGTGTAGAGCATCTCTAATTTACAGACTTAACGGATGTAAACAAGGTGCTGGCACTCGGGCTATAATACATCTAAGACCACTGGTATTTATGTATTCAAAGATAATACAAAAAGGTTTTCATTAGTGTGGTAGGAATTAATTTAAATTAGTGTAAATATGTAGGGGTTTTTGCGAGTTATTGGTACAACCTAAGGATATGATAGTAGGCATAAAAATAAGCAAAAAAGTTCCTACATACATATTGTGGTCTATCTCGCCTTGTTAAGTGTCTGTCTGTCTGTATGTGTGTTTTTTTAAATAATATTTTTAAAACCACTGAACTGAATTTAACGAAACTTTAGTCAATTCTTTATAAAAATAGGGACATTAAATTAAAAAATATGATTTAATTATCTTTGATCTTTTTGAAATGGGGCCATTTTTCTTATTTTTACATGTTTAAACTCAAATTTCTTTAAAATAAGCCGAATAAATATTTGTATTAGCTCATTTTTGGAAGATTACAATGATACCAAGTTTATTTCAATCGGAGCAAGAATAATGGAGAAATTAATTTTTATCTTTAGAAAAACACTAAAATATGAACAGAAATGTGTGTTTTCAATGAGAAAATATTGTCTGCTCAATGGCTATTTGTTATTGCACATGTTTATAGTAACTTTTTAGCTACTAACCCTGAAGTTGTGCCAACCTCTCACGAAACACACTGTTTAAGTGATTGAATGAATATAACATGATGATAACTGAAGAATCGCTATTCACTCTTTTCTTGCTGTAAATGAATCCAAGATACAGTTGCACGTTACCTCGTAGACCAACGATCACTTTTGGAGCAGTGTAACATTGTAACAAGTTGTGCCTCCATAGCAATGAACAGTTCAGGGTACAGACTGAAGGCATCCCTGCATACCACATTCTTTTATACGTATCCTACCGAATATGACTCATTTGGTGGTTCATTAACTAAGTTTCCAAAGGATAATTCTTGCTTAAGAGTCTGCAGAGGCTGGCATCCATATTGAATTTATTCCCATAGCAACAATTTTAACTTTGAAACCCAATAGTTTGATTGTTTATCATACAAATTTAGTGAATTAGATGTCATTTTAAACGTAATAACAATACAGTACCCACTGCTTTTAAAAGCTACATTTTTTAATATACATCTTAGTTCGTCTGAAAATGAGTGAAATTAAAATGTGTTACTTTGAACATTTGTATCATTTTTTCACTTGTTTATTCCATTTTGTTTGGCTACATAACATACCCAAGAAAGATTTTTTTTGTAACTATTTACTTGGTGTTAAAGATTTAAAAAAATGTTAGGAGATAAGAGAATATAGTTGTTGAAGAGGTGATTTTATAAATAGCAGCTGAATTAGAAAATGAAAAAACATCAGTCAACCGTTCAATCTTGTTGCTGTAAATCGTGTAATGACTCACTCTGTGTACAGTATAGTACTAGTACATTTTATTAAAGTTGTTAGTATCTATTATGTCTCATAAAACAGTAAACAAAATACAAACAACTATATAGTACAATTATGCTAACTAATAAATCTACTGTTTAGGCTTAGTTAGTAGTAAGTTTGGAACATAGATCTAATTATATTAAAAGTAATCGTTTCTTCTTAAATAAAGTAACTAAACATTAAGCAAAAGTCGCTCACAAGGACAAAATGATATTTTTGTTTTGAGATAAGCAATATCTTTGTTGAAAACCTCGGCCGGATGGTATCATGACCGGCAGGATGTGAAGTGATGAATTTATGGAACTTTCGACCCTTGTCCCCCTCTAACTTACCGCGTGGTATGCGCCATTAGGTATTCCGCGTAAAATATGGAAATCCCTGAAGGACAAAATTAGTATTAGTAAGAAAAATACCCCTCTTTCTAAACACAATACACACAACCAAGGGTATATTACAGATTTTTGTGGCGAGTGTGTTTTGGTATTTATTAATACAAAATATTCAATATTTAATCAAAAAACTATGCTTTGATGTCAGTACAAACATTTTCAGCTATTCCTTTGGCATAATTGTAAAATGTTGATTGATAATATAATAAAAAGGTTTGTCTACACGACTTGTAAGTACTTTTTCATGTTTTTTGTCATTTTCTGTAGTTCCCAATAAAAACATACTAAATGAGAATAATGCAATTTTTTTCATTTTTAAATTTAATTTATACACTCTCAACTCATCAAGAGCAGCACCAAAACGTATACTACAGTTTCAAATAATATGTTTACATAAATAAACATATTAATATACAGTACAATTTTTATAACTGTAGACTCTGCCGAGCACTACTAACTTCTATGAAAATGTTTGCATTACGTATGAGCGTCCAACAACACTTTTCTGCTTCCTATCTTGTTTTAAATATAAAGATGGTGACATAACATTGAATGAATCATACCAAATAAAATTATATATTATTGGCTTTCTATTTTTGACAGCTAATATAATGTGTATTTTCAACTACAGTAGTTTTAATATTTGAAGCACTATTATTGAGAACAAATAAAAATTATCTATTGAGGAAAATTTGTATTATTCAGTCAGGCTAATTTTGTAGGAGAAAAAAAGTAGAAATTTATAAAAGAAATAAATTTAAACATTATAATCGAAAATTGTATGTTGAATTAATAGTTTAGGCTGTGAGAGCCGTGTAAAATGACCATTGTATGATTTATGTAAGTTTTTCTTTATATTTTTTAATACTAGGTGTATTAGTAATCAACACACGGTTTTATGTTTAAGAGTCTGCAGAGGCTTTCGGCCATGTTGGTTTTAGTCCCATAAGAACAATGTTATTTGCTAATCCATATTTTTTACGTTAATAATTGACCAAAAGTTGTGTATGAGGTGTCATTTTAAACGTTATCATATTGCGCATTGGGTTTGCTTTTGATATTTTGAATACATACACCTAGGTTACAAAAATAGAAGAATATTAAAACTTGAAACTAAATTTTTGTCATATTATTTTAAATAAAACTAATTAGGAATTCTAATACAATTCCAGCGTGCAATTTCATTCTTGGTCCAATGCAATTTATTTGGAACAAATACGTTTATAAATAACCGTTTAATTTGGGTGTGTGTGATCATATGTCCGGTTCGAAAATAAGATTGTTCTCATGGGATTAAATATTTTTTTTATAACTGTTTTATTTTACAATCTGTTGAATTCAACATAACAATAAGTAAAAAATATGGCATATTTACAAGCACGTGAGGAGGTAACTATTCAGAAATAGTGCACCAAAAAAGTCTTTGAATGAGAATGTTTCAAAGTTAAAATTAAAATCTGTACGGCAGGCTAAATACTGTTGCTTGATCCAACCTTGCGACTTCATGAGAGTTGCCAAGCAAATTAAGTGCAAGGTAACTTTGGTGATTGTTTAACTTTCTTGGTATTTTGAACTAATCCGCTTGATCTCCTGTTTCACTGTCAAAATCTGAAGGTCATTGTGTATAGTTCTGTTTGAAACGAACCATGGAGCACCAATAATCGTTCTTAAAGTCTTCGACTGAAAACGTTGAATAATTTCAATATTTGATTCACTACTCGTCCCCCAAAGTTGCAAACCATATGTCCAGACAGGTTTTAATATCATTTTATAAAGAAGAATTTTGTTAAGTTTACTAAGTTTTGATTTTTAGTTCAGAAGCCAAGACAGTTTTTGGGATTTCAAATTTAGTTGCAATATACGTGCTCTCCAAGTTAATCTCTTATCCAGATGTATACCTAAATATTTTACAGAATCCACTTGAGGTAAAGGGACATTGTTGAGTGATACAGGGGGAGAGTGTCCATGTCTTAGGGTAAAACCAAGGTGATATGGCTAGATTTGGTTTCATTCACCTTGATCCTCCATTTATGCAGCCACCTTTCAATATGGTTAAGACTGTCTTGTAAGTATTGAGATGCAGCTATGGGATCCTCATGTGATGATAAAATTGCTGTGTCATCAGCAAAAGTAGCTGTGGTAGTTGCGTCGTTTACTGGGATGTCCGCCGTGTAAATGATGAAAACTAGTGGCCCAAGGACGCTACCTTGAGGAACGCCAGCACATATAGGTAACAAATCTGAATTAAAATTTTGAAGCTTGATTTGAAATTGCCTATTTGAAAGAAAAGACTTTATTACGCCGTAAAAAGTGTGTGGAAGTGATTTTTTTAATTTGTACAATAGACCAGTGTGCCAAACCTTGTCAAAAGCTTGAGACACGTCTAGAAATGCGGAAGAACAGTATTCTTTTGTTTCTAATGAATTTCGAGTAACTTGTACAACTCTATGAACCTGTTCAATGGTAGAGTGATTTCTTTGGAAACCAAACTGATGTTTAGGAACCAAATGAATGTCATTTGTAGCAGTTTGTAAACGTTGAAGTAGCAATTTTTCAAACAATAGATGGTATCGGTAGTAGACTTATAGGCCTATATGAAGTCACTTCAGTTAAGGGTTTTCTTGGTTTAGGCACAACAACCAACTGAGCTACTTTCCATTGGGCAGGAAAAACTTCTAGTCTTATGATTGAGTTGAATATGTATGTGAGCATAATTACTCCCTTCCTTGGCAAGTTCTTTAAGACCTCTCCACTTACAAGGTCGAATCCTGGAGACTTGTGAGGTCGAAGGCCATCTATAGCATTCTTTACTTCTGAAGGTCGGAATGATTTGATTGGTAAGTCCAATTGTAGGGATGAATCCAGGTATTCAGTAATTTCGCTTTCATCAACACCTGGATAGTGTGGATAAGGTTTGAAAACATTTTAGAAATACTGCGAAAACAATGCCAGTTTTTCTTCAGCACTTTTTGCCCACCTTCCATCTTCTTTTCTAACTGGAGGATTGGTTTGTTTTGGACATTTTAAATATTGTGTTGATTTCCAAAGAGAGTAATCAGTGTCAGCAGTTGCAGTTAGATTCTCGGTAAAGTTCTCAAACCAGCGATTTTTAATTTGGAAAAGATCTTGTTTTAGCTGCCTAGCGGCTTGGTTAAAATGTCTTTTGTCATTAGCATTCCTTGAAGTTTACCAAATTCTTTGTAATCTACGTTTTTCAGCAATCATACGTCTAATGTACAGTGGATAGTTGTCAGGTTTGTCGTCACACAAAATAGACTACTTAAAACAATAAACTTATTTTATTTATGCTTTAATAATAAACTTTTGACAATTGTAGGGTAAAAGATGTCATACTGTCGTATTTTGACATTGACGACAGAATGTTCTATAATTTTCTTTTTTGTTGTAATATGTTCCATGGCTTCTGGAACCTTCGGTTCGAGTTTGTTCTTGAAATTCTAGATTGTAACAAATGTATATAAGGCGGTTGCACCGCTGCTAGTTAGTTCAGTTTTTGAGTTTTCAGTCAGTGAGTGATTGTTCAATTCGTAGTGTGGAACAACTCGGATATTGCGGTAGTGCCAATCATTGTGAGTTGTGAATTCAGTGTTATTGTGTTTCAAGCTGAATAAACGCTTGTGTACTTAAACTGCGTGTGTGTGTTATTTTCGTGTCCCTAGTGATATATTGTACTGTATAGTAATCGCTAGTGTGTGACGACAGGTTTGTGCATGCAAGAGTTAGCTGGCAGTGGAGTTGCTTCCCACGCTGCAGATTGAATGGCACAGCTCAATTCATATACTCGCTGCTCCAAATCAGCAGCTGTTTTCAGAGGGACTTTTAGATCAATATTATTACTAACCGCAGTCCTAAATAATTCCCAATTAGTGTATTTGTTTGAAAGACTTGGAGGTTCATCAAGACTAAATGCACATGCACTAAACATTAGTAGAACAGGTGAATGATCTGATGATAAGCCTAGACAAGAATTTACTTGGAAAAAGTTTGGTGATATACCTTTTACGACAAAGAAATCCAGTAAATCAGGGATTTTATTCAGATCTGAGGGCCAGTATGTTGGTGACCCTGAAGATAAACATTGTAGGTTGCTTTCATGAACGGTTCTAAACAATACTCTTCCTCGAGGATTTATAATTCTGGATCCCCAATGGTGATGCTTAGCACTGAAGTCTCCATCCACAATAAATTTTCCACCTAAGCTATCGAAGAAATCCTGAAACTGGTCCCCACTTATGGCATACCATGGAGAAAAGTAAACAGCCGAAAATGTTACGGATCCTGTGCTACATTTTACAACTACACTAGAGGCTTGAAGGTAGTCAAATTGCATATTTTGTAGTTCGTAATGGTTGATGTGACTTTTGATTAGAATAGCAGCACCCCCATGAGCTCTGTTGTCTGGATGGTTGCTGTGATAGAAAGTATAAGAAGGAATATTAAATAAATTTCTGTCAGTAAAATGGGTTTCAGAAAGAAGTATTAAATCCAAATTATGTTGATGTATAAACAATTTTAGTTCTTGGCAATGCTGTGCCAGTCCTAAAATTCAATAATTTGAACATATTAGCTAAAGTATTTAATAATGAATGTATTTTTTTACTATCTGATCAGCTGGGGAATAAAAAGGAGAGTTGAATAGTGATAATTCGATCTAGTTGTTGTGTTCATTTTTATTTTACAATTTTAAGTGTTTTATACGTTTATTTTATGTCATTTTTGCGTTAAAAGAGAAATGTTTAATATTAGTTTGTACTATTATTGTCATAACACCCTGGCCACTACTTACGCCCTTCTCCACTGAGCTAGACTATGATTATTGCTAGCCCTCGGGCCTCGAGAGGAAAGGTGGCATTTGAGATAGACAACATAAAATTATATTAAACTCTACGCAATGTAATATAAAACTATTTTATATGAAAATAAAGAAAAATTAAAAGATTTACTATTCTAATAAAGCTAATCAATACAAATGAAATTGACACTAACTACCGTATTCAAAATATAATAGTCAAATCAAAAGAAAGAAAGAAAAAAACGCTTTAAAGACACTGTCACCCATTCATACCTTACCCACACCCCACATAGGCCCCCAAACCACCAGCCCACCGCCACTACAGATCCCGCATCAAATGACCCTTAACTTCCAACCCGAAACGAGGGTAACCTTCGATTATTATGATGCAGTCAGGTAGTACATTCTAAAGGCGACAGTCTGTTGTAGTGAAATATTTGTTATATAAAATAGTACGATGTACAAGGACTGATAATATTGACGCTCCCTGACGAATATTTCTAGAACCTAATTCGTTCATGAACCTGGAACGCTCGGACAAGTAACTGGGATTTTTTGTTTTTAAAATCTTGTGAATCATTAACAGTAAGTAAATGACACTCACGAAGCTGTTTAAGCTTCAGCATAGACAGTTGATTGAAGAATGGCGTAATGCGATCATAATAAAATAGATCGAAAATAAATGTTACCGGTATACAATAGTTCTGCGCTCGTTGAAGCTTGTCCGAGAGCTTAACAGTCATGTCATTAGTTACGATGTCACAATAATTAAAATGAGGCAAAACAAGTGTCTTTACCAGCAACACTTTAACGTCAAATGGAAGAAAATATGCATAACGTTTCAAGCAGCGAATGCCAGCAAACACTCGATTGCAAGTAGTCGTAATCTGATCAGTCCAAATTCAAAGTCCTTCTCATGACAAGACCAAGATTCTTTCCTTTTTACAATAATCTAGTAGTTATTTAGTTGAAGCTTAGGAAATGTGTCAATATTAACTTTGGAAATTAGTCTTTTATGTCCAATGACAATTGCTTGTATCATTGGACATCAAATTCGTTAAGCTTCAATCCATGTTTCAAGGCCCAAGAAGAAAGTACATCAATGTTACTGTTTGTTCGAGAAACAGTTCTTGCTATTTCAGTAATAGAGAAGTATTGAGAGATTTGCGAGTCATCTCCATATAAGTGGTAGGAGGAGTATTTTATGTGATCTGTAATATCATTTATATAAAGGATAAAAACTACCGTGGTTATGCATGTTATGACGATTACAACTTTTTGAATAGTTATATCTCAGAGAAACTGTGGCTCTAAGGAAAAAGTAATTATATCTTTTTTATAGATCATTTTATGATTTACTATATTTGGCTGAGTAATTTTGTGATAAAACTTAAAGTTTCGGTAAAAATTGCGAAACCCCCATTTTTTACCTTTGGCCTCGAGTAAATTTTTGTTCCAAGTACGGTAACGATGGGGAATTTTTAAATATCATTTTTTATTATGTTTTGAACGATTTTACTCATTTTAAGTGTTATGGGAATTGATGTACCTTCACTCTTATTGTTTAGTCTAGTTTAGTGTAATTAATTATGGGTATTGGGCATTGCAAAAATACAGTTTGAGTAAACCATCGATAGGAAGAACATCGATAGTGACAATCGATGACACGATCACTTCCCTTTCTAACCGAAAGTAATATACAAAACATTGATAGAATTAACGAAATAACATAACCACTAAATTATCAGTATATGGCGGGATTAATCTTATTTTGTATTCTTTACTAAGTTACGTTAATCTTAGCATTGGGGCTGAAAATACTTCCTTATTATTAGAACAGAAATAATACTAATATAGTAAGTTTGTATCTTATTTGTACACTACTTAATTTTAAATCCAATACTTTGTTTACTTAGTTGTAAATCGTTATGAGTGTAGCCATATTTTAACCTTGGAAGGGCTAGATTCCATTTGCTGAGTTTGCAGACATTTGCTATAAAACACGGAAAAAATTTAAATTATTCTAGACTTATTATGTTTGGTATCACAATTTTGACAGTAAACTAAGGTATCCTAGGCCTACACCTAGTCGTAAATCTCATTTTTAATCCTGGAGGTGGCAGTTACTTTTTCCTATAATGGCAAGTAATTTTTGGATAATTTGCACAGGTTTATTATCAAACCATTAAAAAAAAGGTAATTATGCACTTTCTTGCCACTTCTAAAAATACGATTTCTTGTAGAAAAAGTGGTGGAATATGAGATTGCGATTAAAAAAATCGTTATTTTTTCATTTTTCATGTTTTTTATGCCGAACACAAATATATAACTGGTATTGTAGTAACATTATTTTTCAGCTTGATTTTACTGACCTAACCAAACATAACCTAACTTATCCTGATTGTCTATTTTCTCAACGAAAATTTGTAATTTGTGTTAAATTTGAGTGTTTAACCTTCGTGACGGCCTACTGGCCGTCACTCTGGTGGTAATATAAATGAATTCAGGTTTTGTGATTAATAGTTGTTGTATAATGGTCGCCTAATTTCCGCTAATCGTGATTCGCTGCGAAAGTAGTTTTTCCGTTATATCTCAAGAAATAGTTGTAATATATAAAAATACAAAAAAACACATTAAAATAAAAAATGATTAAAATACCACTTAAATTAACGGAAAAATAACAAAAAATACCATAAGATGTGACATTGGGTTTTTGATTTTTTTCAGTAAAATACGTAGTTTCCACGGAATAAAAGCATATCTTCGGAAAATACAGATCCATTTCAATCAAAATTTTCCAAATTTGTTTTGGTGGCAAGAAACTGCATAAACACCAAAAATATATATATACTATAAACCTACTTATAGTCCTATTTGGTATTAATATGTTCACAAATGAATGGCCTATCATATAATACAAAAAACATATCGGTATGAAACTGGCCAGTATTTCTATTCTGTAGAACGGAAAAGGGTAATATTTGAGGGAATTATGGGAAATTTAACAACAAATACTTAAAATTAGTCTAAAATAAGTATAAATTAGTGTAAAATAAGTTGAGCAAAACTGTTTCCTATACGATAGGACAATGTCAAGAAAGTATAATAAGCAAACGTATACAGAAGAATATTACGCCTAATTTCTTCAGGCGAGCCGTCAACAATCGAAACCTCACTTTGGTTAATACACTAACATACCTTGTCACACAGTGGCACAAAGACAGGGTAGAATAGTAATCAAACACTTTTTAACTGTAGATTGTGAGAATGAGGTGAACCATGTGTGCTCCCTACTGCTAGGACCTTTTTTCGGCGCTGCGCAAGCTTTTTTTGTAAAAATCATAAAAAATACTAAATATGCTCCAAATGTAAATGTTATCATATCGTTTTTCTTCTCAAGAACTGTACTTTCAGATACTACCATCAAAACTTACAAAAATAATTAATAAACAATTACTGTCATGAAAAGACTGAAAACATTTTTAAAATGTACGTAAATTATAACTTATAACACTCCTTTGCAGCACTAAAAATTTTTATAAATAATTCCAGGATAGCCAAATTGTTTATTATTTAGTGCACTATAGTAATATGTTGTTACGTTTTAGATAACTAGTAGGTTTTTTTTGGAAGTGTTTGCTTACATAAAATGCAAAAATGAAAAAATGTGCAAAGTTACAGTATGATCACTAGGTAATCAAATATTACATGTAAAAATCGCCATTGAATAGACAAGAAAAAGTTGTTTAGGAAAAATAGTCATAATGTACCCATACACAAATTTTTATATTTTTAGTTTATTGTGAAAAATAAAAATTTTACCACGGAAACGATAAATTTCAGTGAAAAATTACATAAAAATCTAAAAATAAGGGGTATGTATAATTTTTTATAATTTTTTGCTACTTGTACTGTATTAGTACAATCTATCAGCTACAAGAAAATGTAAAATATATGAAAATATTCCAAAAAGTATAAAACTTATAACACTATAAGTCAGCATGCGCAAATTGTATTAACGACACTAGAAAAATAGTACATATGTAAAACTTTTATACAAAAAAAAAAATAATTTCTGGGAATTTTTAGAGCAGTAACACTTGATAGAACACATATTTCTGAATAGAAATATTAAAAAAATATTGCAGTAGTGCCATAAATAAGGTTTTTGCGCTATATAGTAACATACTATGTCTTATTGTTTTCGCGTAAATAAAATATACAATCTATTTAGATTGCATAGAAATAATACATACTATTTTTTTAATTTTTTTCTAAGATTATTATAAGTAGGCTACACTATAAGTTGCGCCATCCTAACTTGAGGCAGCCCCAACTGGCTCATTAACCGCCCGCCGCCGCGATCCTTTTATAATCCTATTAGCGACGCTTCCATGATCGCCTTAGTTCAATATTAACGTAAATCAAATAATAATCTGATATACTAATTCAATAGTTTATATTGATAACATAGATTTATCAAACATATCTGTTTTTGTCCCATTTAAATCGGACCTTTTTTAAGGTTTATAAATTGTAAAGTAAATACCAAGTGTAATAACCCTATATTATTAACTTCACGTTTTAAATATATAAAACTACACGTATTATGTTATTATAGATACTAGTAAATTTATTTTTAGAGCGGGCGAGTGAAACCACCCCTTGGGTAAAGCCATCGCGTCATGTCTTTACCAGGAACTGCCACCCCCACAGCGGATGCCAGGGTGAATCATAGTTCCTGGCGCTTTCATGAACGCCTTAGTTCAATATTAACCTAAATCAAATAATAATCTAATATACTAATTCACCAGTTTATATTAATAACATTGATTTAACAAACATTTTTGTTTTTGTCCCATTTAAATTGGGCATTTTTTACGGTTTATAAACTAGCCTATGTACAAAATGCAATGTGTACGATGGTGTAGTTTCCCCTGTAAAAATTTGGAACTATAACAGAATGAAACATATTCTATGATTTAGATGCATGATATAGACTGATAATGAGACTACGTGTAGAGGTAAGATTAAAAACTTCCTCTCTGCGTTTCGGAACAAAGCTCGTTTTGCAGGCTTGAGACTGCCAAAGGCCGCATTAAAAGTTTTTTTGTAGATTTTATTTATATTTTTTTTTGTGTTTTTAATTTTTTGTGATTTTTCTATTAGTTATATTTACATGAATATTTACAGAATGTAAGCCTAAGAGAGACTCAACCAGTCAAAGAGTCAGGAGGGAGTTCTTCAGCCAACACTGCGTCACTGTCATTGAAAAAAGAAAAGTCTGACTCGCTTTCACTGCCTTCTGTAACAATAACTTGGTTTTGTTCCTCCAAGAAGAAATCGGCAATATCATCGATTTTCCACATATCCTCTTCAATTTTTTTTGCGTGTTCGACGAATCCTTGCCATAGTTCAGCCGATGTTTGTCCATTATTGTTGTTCAATAATTTCTCGACATCTTCAAGTTTGTACGATTCATTGTGCCGAGCAACACTATTTTTTATGTACCCCCAAGCAAGTTCAATGGGGTTCAGGTCGCAGTGATAAGGGGGCAGTCTCAAAACAGTGTGACCTAATTCCGCAGCCATCTGATCTACGATGTACTTTCTTGAAGATTCTTTGAATGGCTCCGCTTTACTTATTAATTCTGCTTTGACGTCTGACGTCGTCCATTGCACTTTTTTGGATGTAAGGTACTCCTGAATGTCAACTTTCTTCCACTTCATATTTGGAAATTTCTCCACAAATCTGGAATGGTATGAAGCGTTGTCCATCACAATCACGCTGTTCGGTGGGAGCATTGGTAATACTTTTTTAAACCACTCTTCAAAACAAGGTCCAGTCATTTCTGTGTGATAATCAGTTTCCCCAACTTTGCTTTTCTTCTTCTTATCTGCTGTGAAAATCAAACGGGCATCTTCGTTTTCATTTTCTGGGTTTTTCAAAAATCCATTTTCATTTCCGATATGTGCAACTATTAGGCGGCCTCCTCTCCCTGGAATATTTTTCAATCCTGTCGTTTCGCCTTCTATGAAAGCTTGCCTTGCCGATTTTACATATGACGGTTGCCAAGCAAAGTTCACCGTGTGACCAGCATTTAAAAACGTTTCGTCCGTGTAGAATATGGGTCTTTTTTCTCTTCGAAACTGCCGTATACTTCTCAAATATTTTCTTCTCCAAACAATCAAATCAGGTCTTTCAAGAAGAATAGATTTCCGCACACGACGTCCATAAGTAAATCCTAGATCTTTCAAATATCGGTGTACAGTTCTGGTACACATAGTCGGCAAATTACTGTCTTCGTTGATTTTCTCCGTCACTGCTGCTACTGTTGGAGGTTTGTTTTCCCGGTACATATTATGGACAATCTGACGAATTGCTATTTTTGTGAAGTCATCGCATTTCTTCATTCTTGTTTGAAGTCCTACTCCTCTTGGTCGCTTTTTCCCCGGCGTGGTGAGCACTTTCCCATCGTCGACAGTCTTCTTAATACGCTCCACCGTTGCTCTGCTTGTGCCCGTTAACGTAGCCGTACGTTCGTATAATTCACGTAGAGTACTGTTTGGGTTTTCAATAAGCAGATTACCAAAAACAGTTATAATCACAGTACGTTGTCCACTTGTTAACGGTTTCCCATGGGTGTGAATCGTAATATACTTCTCAGCCAATATAGTCCTATCAGGTGTCTTTGAAGACGACATCGCTGATGTGATGTAGAGACAGAAATGACCATCGCCATGAACTATGATTCACCCTGGCATCCGCTGTGGGGGTGGCAGTTCCTGGTAAAGACATGACGCGATGGCTTTACCCAAGGGGTAGTTTCACTCGCCCGCTCTAAAAATAAATTTACTAGTATCTATAATAACATAATACGTGTAGTTTTATATATTTAAAACGTGAAGTTAATAATATAGGGTTGTTACACTTGGTATTTACTTTACAATTTATAAACCTTAAAAAAGGTCCAATTTAAATGGGACAAAAACAGATATGTTTGATAAATCTATGTTATCAATATAAACTATTGAATTAGTATATCAGATTATTATTTGATTTACGTTAATATTGAACTAAGGCGATCATGGAAGCGTCGCTAATAGGATTATAAAAGGGTCGCGGCGGCGGGCGGTTAATGAGCCTGCAGGTCAGTTGGGGCTGCCTCAAGTTAGGATGGCGCGACTTATAATACCCTCTTCATACACACGTTGTTTGCGGAAATGGGATAAAAAATAAATGTTAAGGCTAGTACGTACATAAATATATACATAGCCATCTAACAACACTTCAAAAATAGTGCATACTATTAACAATATAAAAATAATTTTTGAGAGTTCTTATAGCAGTAACACTTGATAGAACACATATTTCTGAATAGAAATTTAAAAAGTGTATTACAGTAGTACCATAAATAAGGTTTTTGCTCTGTATAATAACATACTATGTCTTATTGTTTTTTTGTAACTAAAATAAACAATCTATTTAGATTGCATGGAAATAATACATACTATTTTTTTATTTTTTCTAAGATTATAAGTAGGCTACACTAATACCCTATCCATACACACGCTGTTTGCTGAAATCGGATAAAAAATAAATGTTTAGGCTAATACCTACATAAGTATCAATTTCGCTATTTCTGATTATTTTAGACACTAAAAACCACTATAACACATTGTACTATGACTACACTAAACACAACTTATAATTTTATCCATTCAACACTTACAGCGAATAAAACACTCGCAAAGAAAATCAGACGCTCAACAAGTAAAAATGGCTGTCTACTCTGGCCGTGGCGTTGACAGGCTCTGCTTCTTTCAGTAAAGTGAAAACTTGCCACGTGACTATTACCAACCTATTTCACAAAATTCGCTCGAAGCAGCACTGATCAACTCAACAACTCTCTCTGTCTATCTAGCTAATTTTTTAAAAAGTTTATATCTAAATAAATAAATTATTAGCTAAACTTTATCAACAGCATAAATTATTCCGTACCTCACTTTTGGAAAATCATGTAAACAAGGGTATACAAAAACATTTATTGTGAAATACACAATGCAGCTATGAGAATGAAATTTGTTTTGTTGGATAGAGTATTTCATTCTCTACATACTGATATTTGGTATGCCTTATTCCGTTTTCTGGTTATTCTTCAGTGATATGTCAGACATCGGAAATTTTACTCCCTCCAGACCTCCGCCGGGCGGGAATTGAGCGGGATTTTGCAGTTGCTCGTTCTAATTTTATTTCCTACGTTTATAAAATGGCATAAAAAATGATTAAAAATCAGATATGTATAGAACAGAACATTCTGCGTCGATTGGTAATAACTTTGTAGTGATTGCTTGATAATAAAAATATGTTTTATTGATTTGAATGCAACAGCATAAATTATGTCGCTCCTCACGATCTAGGGTTAAAGAATAATTCTTCAAAACTCACCAGGTCTGGGGCGATAAACATAACCTCACCATCATCAACTCACAATCAGGTATTAAACTGTTGACATTACTACATTATACTCTGATTAGTTTCCAAACTAGATGCCTTTACTTTAGTAATAATTTGTTTGGGTCCTTATTTCGTAATTATGAGAAATTTCCTGTCAAACTTGATTCCGACAGTGTCTGGCTTTTCATTTCAAAGTACTGTAAGTCCAATAAATACGGTTGCAGCAAAAATTTGAATATAACACTTTATACCCACGTGTAGTACTTTTCGTACCGTGGTACACTGGCTGAGTCCCCACGTTTAGTAATAGAGAAATTCACTGTTGAACTTGCCTCAAATGGTGGTCGACGTCTGATTTCAAAGAGCTACAAGTCCTAAAAATACTATTGCAGCAAAAATTTTAATACAACATGTTATACTCATGGGTATAACGTGTTATATTAAAATTTTTAGTAACTTTCCTAAGTAAATTTATAATACCTAATCTAGGCAATAAATGTTCAGTTACCCCAACACATACAAAAACGTATCCATACAATTTTCGGGTCAGAACTCTTAATGAAAATCAACTTTCTAAAATAATTGATTCTTTAAAAAATAAATGGTCATCAGGTTATGACGAAATACCTATTAATATAATAAAGGAAGCAAAATTAGTACATCAAACCACTATTACATGTGATAAATAGTTCACTAATGACTGGAATATATCCTGAGGAGTTAAGAATATAAAAAAAATAATGCCTTATTTAAAAAAGGGGATACCACAGATCCCATGAATTATAGACCACTACTACAGCAGCCTTCACTATCTAAAATGTTTGAAAAACGTTTTCTCTTACAATTAATGGAATTTTTTGAAGCCAATCAGTTATTAAATGAACAACAAAATGGTTTTAGGGCAAATAAAAATACTTTAAATGCATTAATCAATTATATCAAAAATATTATAGAAGAAATAGATAGTGGAAAACACACGTTAGGTGCTTTCCTAGACTTACATAAAGCCTTCGATAGCGTCTGTCATGATACATTACTTAATAAATTAAAATCATATGGAGTTGTGTGTAAGGAAATAAAATCCTATTTGCAGGGGTGCAATTATATGTAGAATTAAACCATATAAATTGCAAGGGTGAAATTAAACATGTAAAATCACTTCAACGCCAAATTAAATTTTCTGTACCTCAAGGATCAATACTTGGACCGTTTTTATTCTTATGTTACATATCAAATCAAATCAAATATACTTTATTGCCGTGAAACAAATACAATATGCAATGGCTTGCGTCATAAATTAGATCTAAAATTAAAGTTAAATTAAAATAGTCTTATTCTAACTATTTTTAATATATTCATCCACAGAATAAAAACACTTATCAACTAAAAAAGTCTTAAGTCTTTTCTTAAAAGTAATGAAGTCCGTTTCTGTTTTAAGGAATTCAGGAAGGGCGTTGAATAAGATTACGGCGTTATAGTAGGTGTGGTTTTCAAAGAAAGAAGTGGTATGGTAGGAAATGTTAAGTTTATGTTTATTTCTCAGATTGTATTTTGACTGTGGAACAAGGGACTGAAAAAAACTATGGTTCTGTTTAAAAAAAAGTAAGGTATGAAAAATGTATATGCTAGGAAAAGTTAAAACGTTCAAGTTCTGAAAAATATTTTTGCACGACTCTCTTTGACGAATTCCAGCAACAATTCGCAATGCCCTCTTTTGTAAAACAAATATGCGTTTGGTTAATGATCTTTCTGACCCCCAGATAGTTACTGCATACGACAAGTACGGCAATATTAAAGCATAGTATGTAGTAAGAAGGACTGCACTGTTTGTAAACTGTGAGAGTGTACGAAGCACAAAAATTCCAGAACACACTTTCCGAGCTACATTATTTATGTGGGAATAGAAATTCAAATTTCTGTCTACAGATAAGCCCAAGAACTTCACCGAGTGTTGAGAAAATACCTCAATATCACAGACTCGGTTATACATAAGAGGTATAACCGAATTTGTTTAAAAATCTAAATAACTAAATTAATGTATGTATGTATGTTGATAACATTAGGCTCGATGTTTCTAGTTTGAACATAGACAGCGTAGTTGATTCTTTAAATTTCACAGATAAATACATTTCTCAGCAATTGCAATCAACTTTTAAATTCTAACAAAACAACCTATTTAGAGTAAATAGCCTGACCTTCCTATTTTCTTATTTCTCAGGAAGGACAGACTAACACTAATGAATGATGATACATATAGGAGAGAGGTACAGTTTCTAGGTATAAAAGTTGATTGTAATTTAAACTGGAATAAGCATGTTGAAGGTATTTGTAGTAAAATTAGCTCAGGCATTATTGCCTTAGAAAGTTAAACTCATATGTGTTATCTGAAGAACAATTTAAAAATAGTATACTATGCCCTGATTCAATCCTATATTTCATATGCCATTGAAATTTATGGTGCGACTAGCAAACTAAATTTAAATAAAATTTTACATTTACAAAAAGTAGCCATTAGAGTACCGGTAATATTGAAACTTTAAAATAATGAATCATGTAAAGAATATTTTTCTAAATTGGGAATATTAACTCTTTATGGTTTATAAGTTGTAAGAAAAGCACCTTATAATTTAGATGAATTGTAAAATAAAATGTAACTTAATAATTAGTTAATATCTATAATTTATTATATTTCTGTAGTGGCTATTTCTGTACTGAATCATACCGTACAAATATGAATAAAGGGAATTTTGATTTGATTAGGTCAAACAGTTCTTAAGTTATTAAAATTGTTGTAAAAAACACATACAGACACACAGGCAAAAAACGAATTGAGATGGGACATGTGTTACATGTCATTATTTGCTCTCATGAACATGACAAAATATGTGACAATCCAAGTTAGACTCCCTTTATAATAAAATATTTGTATACAGGAAACCTATACATAAATAGATAAATGTATCCCAATCAAACTTCTGTTTGTTTTTGTATATAAAACAAGAATAGTAGTTAATAGATTCACCTGAAATTTGTACACAACATTACATTTGTATACAGAATTTTTTTATATGTAGTCTATATAATTACAGTTGTTAACAGGAACTGTGCATTTCAAGCATTTTCTAACCTATGTACATTTTTATAAAAAACAATTAAATGAAACATATTTAATAATTCCACAATTTATATTTGTCAATGAATGCATTTTCATCAGTTACTGCATCTAAAGATTATAAACAAATTGTACAAAACCATAAAACATATAATTTCTAATAAGAAGAGCTTTAACCCTAGATCGTGAGCACTGTTTATTTTTAACTGTGCGAATATTTTTTTGTGCCATTTTCGGCACTTTGCAAGCCTTTTTTGTAAAAATCATAAAAAATACTAAGTATGCTCCAAATGTAAATGTTATCATATTGTTTTTCTTCTCAAGAACTGTACTTTCACATACTTACTGCAGACCGATATTTGGTACGCCTTATTCTGTCTTCTGGTTATTCTTCAGTCATACGAAAAACATTGGCAATTTTACTCCATCCAGACCTCCGCCAGGCGAATTGAGCAGGAGTTCCAAGTTGCACAATCTAATTTTATTTCCTACGTTTATAAAATTGCATAAAAAAAATAATTAAAAATCTGAAATGTATAGAACAGAACATTCTGCGTCGATTGATACCAACTTTGAAGTGATTGCTTGGTTATAAACATATGTTTTATTGATGTTAAGTGAACAGCATAAATGATGTCGCTCCTCTCTCTTAGAAGGGAAAGTGAACAACATAAATTCACGATCCAGGGTTAAAAATGATCATAAAACATATGTTTAAAATATAGAATTTGTAAATATTAATAAACATAGATGGATAAGTTGTTAAAATTTAAAAACAAGGTTTTGAATAAAATTATTAATGCTGATTCATATATAATTATAGGTAACAATATTTTATTAAAATTAATAGATGACTGAGAGAAGCAGTAATCTTTTTTTAATGCCATGAATGCACTTTCAATTTTATTTTTTTTCCATGAATTTTCTTTATATATAATAGACGACTCTTGAAATTTAATATCGTGCCTGTTATTAATAGCTACAAATAATTTGTATTGTTCTGTATTTTCTGTTTTAAAATTCTATATATGTTGTTTTATTCTTTTTTAACAGGTCTAGACATTTGATCAAACTATGTTATATTGCACTCACAGTTCATTTTGTAAATAACAATTTTTTGTCGATTGATTTTCATTTTTTAGTTTTAATTTTGATAATTTATGACAGAGGCTTCCTGATGATGTAAAACCTGTCCCTATTTTAAATTTAGAATTTCCTCTGAAAGATTTCTAAGGTATGGTATAGCCACAGTTGTTATAGGTTTGTATTCTTTTTCTTGATGATTGTATGCTTTCTTAGGTTTATTTACTCTCTTTAATTTTAGAATTAATTTAATAATTGGATAGTTGTTCGATTTTAGAAAATTGCACATTTCTAAATTTTTGTCATTTTTATTATTAGTTTAAGATTAAATAAGTTAAATTTTTTGGAATAAACTTGTAAAAGTCCAAGTAGGATGGTTAGGAAAATAATTTAAATATTGCCCACTGAATGGTTTTTTTATGAGGTTTCTAATTTATTGTCTTTCTTCTTCTTTTTCCTTGGTAAATTTTACGGTTGATCGTATTTCATTAATACATTTTTTTTAATGACATCGACCGCCATTTGAGGCAATTCCACAGCGAATTTCTCTATTACTAAACGTGTGGGCCCAGCCAGTGTACCATGGTACGAAAGGTACTACCCGTGGGTATAACGTGTTATATTCAAATTTTTGCTGCAACCGTATTTTTAGCACTTTAAAATCACATGTCGACCGCCATTTGAGGCAAGTTCCACAGAGAATTTCTCTATTACTAAACGTGTGGGCCCATCCAGTGTACCACGGTATGAAAGGTACTACCTGTGGGTATAACGTGTTATATTCAAATTTTTGCTACAACCGTATTTGTAGGACTTGTAGCATTTTGAAATAGGCGATTTAGATGGTTGGCTGTTATTTTTGCCAAGATCACCAGTAAATATCTTAAAACCTAGACATTTGGGCGCAGCCAGTGTACTATATTAGGAAAGGTACTACTCTAGGGTACAATGTGCTATATTCAAAAGTTTGCTGTGCGGACGTTTTTATATCTAATTTTTACAATTTGCACTAGTCAATGGTCTATTTTGTGTGCGCTAGGCGCAATTTGTGTGAAGTTCTAAACCTAATGTCTGAAAACAAATAATACATGTCAAGCCATATGAACATATTATTAAGTATGCATTCCCTGGGTACTAAGAAGGTCGTGTTATGGGCTAATTCTTTCCTTTTATATGTATTTGGGAAGAGTAAATTACTTACATGATAGTGTGTTAACTGAAATGAGGTTATGCTTGTTGGCAGCACACCTGAAGAAATTTGGCATAATATTCTTCCAAATGAGTAATATATGTTTTATTTTTTTTAGTTCCTTGACATTGTTCTAATGTGTAAGAAACATTTTTGCTAATTAAAACTTGAATTTTTAAAAATTTTCCCATAATTCCCTAAAAATACCCTTTTCTCCTGTTTAATTACCCTTTCCCCCCAATAATTACCTTTTTCCCTTTTTTGCTGGATGGAAATATTGGACAGTTTCACAGTCGTACAAAACATAACATAATTTGGCTAGAATAAATTTAGCCAAAATATTCTAAATCTCTTCTAGTTTCAGAAAATATACATATACTATGGTGCACACATACACACTTCGCATGCCAAACCCATCACTCTCTGAGCTCGTAATGCATTGTTCTTTCCATCAGCATGTAACTTTTTAATACAGATATTAGTGGTCAAACTGTATTATTTAAAATCATACTATGGAAATTTCTTTACAGTACCTAATTCACTGCTATTTATAGTCTAGAAACACCTATTGTTATTACTCAGCCATTTCAACAGATATTACTTAACAGCTAATACATACACACAGACAGGTATGCATTCTTTTTTTTTATATTCATAATTCAAACAAAACTTCTACTGTTTTGTTAAACCGCGTCACACAGCAGTTTGCCACTTTTGAAGAAAGTTTAAAATTTTTCAAAATACGATTTATAAGTTTGTTGCTAACTTTTCTAGTTTCAAACAAAATCGTTGAGTTGCAAACCGAATTTCGTGTTTTCATTGTTTGTCAGTAAAATATTGAAACATCCTTTGATCTTTGTTTGAAACTGAAATGTGCACCGAAAGTTGCAAACTTAGTAGTTTGAAACTTCTTACTTTCATCTCTGAGCATGCACGTGCATCGTTACTGCTGATCAGTTGGTATGTACAGCTGACGTCTCAATTAAGAAATTTCAAACACTTTTAAGCGCAAATTTAGTTTGTTTAGAACTGTTTAGTTTGAAACAAAAAAAATCTGAGACTAAAAATGTTGCAAACAAACCTAAAGTTGCAAACAAAATTTTTAGTTGCAAACTGCTGTATGAACTTTTTTTAATCAAACTTTCTCCTAACAATAACAATTATAAAGATCTATAACATAACCATAGTCTATGTATTTTAAACATCATTATTTACATTCCAACAGCTGTTATTTTTCGACAAATTTAAATCTCTCTGTGTTTTTATTATAGCCTAAAAACGTATTTAGAGGACTTCCCGTGCCCTTCAGGGTGAAAATACTGAACAATTGAGACCTTATTCCATAACTACAAATATAGACAGACATTTTTGAGATCTATAACGTTAAAATTGGCCTAGAAATAAGGGAGGAGTTGCGTTGACAAAAAAAGGCTTCACGTATTATATATAAGGATGTTATAGTGTATACAGTATTAAAACAGAATTGTTCTTCATTAACCACACATTTGCCTATTACAAATTTGCTGAAATGGGTTACTGCGGTAACTATATTTTTTTATTCACCAAAATTCTCATGTAACATCTAAATGAAAAAAAGTATAACATCTTTGAGTCTTAGTGTTTTAAATATTGATTGCTGTAGGTCCCTTAAGCTAGGGCAACTAAGGGACCTTCAGCTGTACGTGGAATCCGAATCACGTAGTGTTGGTCTGATTTTCAGCTAACAGACAAGCCAGACATTAGTTCTGTTCCCTACACAACATCTGAACCTTGACTACCATCAACAATGTTAACTATTTTGATTTAAAACTATTTAAAAGTTTGACTACCAACATGGACATATCAAACTTCTCTAGTAGTCTCCATGTCTATGGCAACCATTGAGCGCACAGTATAATATAACAACCTTCGTACATGATTACTGTTAAGCCAAACATTACGTTATCAGCAATGGAGTGAACCAGGGATAAAGCTTTAGTACGCAGAACTTGTGCATTGGATCTACATAACGACCCAGCAACTTGCTGCACAATGTTATCATAATTTTATCGTCATTAAACATTCATGAAAGTGTGGACAAACTTCAAATCTTCTTACTAATTCTGGTCAACTTAGTTCTGCTTCTTTTCTAAGCTACTGTTTTCTGTAGGTGACTTCAAAAATCGTAACTCCAAATTTTCAGTATCTGCATTGAAAAGGCTAAAGAATTTCTTCTTCCAAACTTTTATTAGTTTACAAATTATTCACTCTTCAAGCTCGTTTCTTACGGGATGGATATATAATTTAATGTTATAAGATGTAACAAACACTCCAGTAAATATTTAGTAAGGCCTTTCAGTAACAAAGTTACCATCTTCAGACAACCAAACTATAACCAAACTAAATTTTGCATTGTTTACATTGTGTCAAATGTAAACAATGTAAAATTTAGTTTGGTTATAGTTTGGTTGTCTGAAGATGGTAACTTTGTTACCGAAAGGCCTTACTAAATAAAAAAATTTATTTACAGGAGTGTTTGTTACATCTTATAACATTAAATTACAAATTATTGTTTGAAAATATCTGTTTTTTAAATTTTGTTGACAATTTTATACATTGTGTATTATATTAGCAATCAATCACGGGTAAACCTGGGTGAGTTGCAGAAATAAAGCTTTTTTGTCTATCCAGGCGATGGATATTATAATAAGATAATATAGAATAATGGATTTAATTGAAGGTAAATTAATTTTAAGTGCAAAACTAATTTTTTGTTCTATATTTATAAGTCAGAACGTAGAATTGCATTATTTAACAGTTTATCCAATATATTATTTTTGTTCTGTGATTGATTTTAGGAATGAATGCAATGAGTGCTGGACCCACAGAAGGATTAACATGTTTCGTCTGTGATGGGACTGTTGTAGGCCGCTATTACACCTTAGCTTCATGTAAAACCCAGGTTACAAAGCAAAGGCTTGTGGAGAAACTTGGTCAGTTAGTTGGTGAGCAGTAAGTGTCATTATAGTTGAGCTTTGTTTTAGTGGAACATATTTTTTTCTAGCTTATGAGTTGAAGTATTTAATTCTATCAATGACTCTACTGTCAGGACATGATTATTTAGTTATGTATATGTTGAAAGATATATAATACTTTTACAAAATAAAGATTAAATAAATTAATAAAAGAATTTATGAAACCTATTCCGAGTCTGTACAGCTAATTTGTATCATTTTTTATAAAATGAAAGGTATTTAAAATATTCAGTTATATTGAATTTCGCTGTTCGTTTTAGTTTAAGAACACTCAGTGAATCAATATATTTTAACACAAATACAACAGTTGTTTGTAATACTTTATTTTAAAGAGTCTGCAATTATTGTTTTCAATATTAAATTTAAAATATCATTCCCGAGAATTTATATTGTGTACACACCAGTTATGTGAAATATAAATTTGTAAATGGAATGACAGTGAATAAGGTGTATAAGAACAGCCCCTTTTATTTCTGCAACTGTTGTTAAATTATTTCAACCATCTTAGGTTGTAGATCTTTAAATATTGTAGGCTACTATCGAATATAGAGTGGTATATAACGTCTATTGAATCCTCTTGGTTTGCCTGACCATTTCATGTCTGGAAGAAGGTTTGGCTAGAACAAGGCTGTTATAGATAAAAAATGATAAAACTGCAACCCACCCTCGTACAAACTATAGCTAGGCCCACCGAAGGTCAGTGCGATGACACCAGACTCAGGAGGTCATAGAAAAAAAAAAAATTACATCCAAAATATAATTTATTAAAAAAAAAGAAAATTTAAATGTTTTAAAAAGATTACGGAGAAGCTAAATTTAAGGAAAGTAGCTTGTTGCCCGTTTTAAGGTTGAAAACATTTCTGTAGGCCTAATGACAAACCCGTTAAATAACTATTCAATAAGAATAACAAGAATAAAAGTATGTAACAAATAACAAGAATAAATAGAAACACAATAGACGTCTGAAAACAATAACAACAAACTAAAAGTAAATAAATACTACACATATAAATAACACAAATAATAAACAAAATAATTTAAAGGCAGCATACTCTACGGGGCCTCAGGAATGCAAAATGTAATTTTGATGTTAGGCCAATTTAGAAAAGAAAAGAAAAATTAAAACAGTTGGTTCAAGGTAACAATTTCATCGAGTCCTGCGGGCCAGGCAGGGTGGTTCCTAAATAAGACTGAAATAATTACAAGCCCCCAAGAACCCCGTTAACAACAAAACCCTAAAACCCCCCAAAATAATATAAAAGTAAACAAATTAAAATAAAATCTATAAAAGACAAACACCTCTCAAAAAAATGCCCCTCACCCACATACAGAATGTCCCAACGTCACCTAAAAACTGAAAAACTTCTCCCACCACGGTTCAGTCACTCACACAACCCTATTACATGTCTTCTATATCTCGGTACTCTTCTTAGGCCTATTGGATTAGTCTTTTTTTTATATTAAAACACCAACATTTTATGCCCCGGGAGGAAGAGAAATACTGGGTTGAGATCACCTGCACGCTGAAGTCTAATGTCTGGGGAAATGGTGAACAAGCGCAGCGAAGAAAGGAGGAAGAAGGTGGCAGCTCCCTCTGCGCCGAAAAGGAGGCCATGTGGTCCGGCCCAGTCCGAAGGTCCTCACCAGGTGACATCATGGAGGAAAGCAATGAAGGTGACGGTCCATCTCCCCTCCTGAACCCTGGAGCAAAAAACTGGAATGACCCCACAACAATTAACAAAAGACCAAACCTTACAGGAAAAAAGAACAAACAAAGAATGAAGTCGAGAGGTAAACAAATATTTAAAACAGGTGAAGCTATAAGAAATTGCTGCCATACAAAAAAAATAACATTAACCCTTTCGTTTCCGACGTCCGTTATATCGGACGTCATGGTTTTTTCGAAAACTTCCAACATCCGATATATCGGACGTCCGCGGAAAATTTTTTTTCAGTTACTTAAATTCGTCCGATTATTATGAAACTATAGCAACGTATGCATGAACATACAGGTTACACTAGAAATTAGGTTTTATCGTCTTTGGAATAATAACTTTAATTTTACGCTTCTTTGAATTTTAACGTCTGTGACTTACAACTTGAGTTGTTGTTCTGAATCAGTAGTTTACTGCTAACCTTTAGCATATGTGTCCGTTTGATGTTACCTGTGTTGCGTATTACTTTTAGTTGTTTTTAGAGTGTTTTATTTATTTCATAATTAGTATTTGCTTCTTTGTAGTTTGTTTAGTGTTTATATCGAAGTGTAAATATGAGTAACGGTAGACGAAAACGAGAACGATCGCCCATTAGCGTTGAAATTGGGCGAAAATTCCAAACAACATGTTAAAAAAAAATTCTACAACAGACATTTTTAAAGGTAAAACCATACAAATTTGTAAGCATGTTAGCAACAAGATTATCTTTAAAATGTATATCCTGAAAATGTTCTAAGATTTTTTTTGTGCACTGTAGGTTAGTTCAAACTACAAAAATAAAAAAAATTAAAAATTATTTATACATGTATATACATATAAATAAACATTTTTTAACTAATAAATATTACTTTATCAATTATATTTATAGAGAATTTAATGACAAAAAAAAAAAAACAAAAATCATTCAATTCCATTCATAAATAAAAAATATATAGCATATTTCTTAAAACAATGCATTTTCACCAAAAAGGACCTTGGAAGTCTTCGCAAATACCACATAACGGACGTCGGAAGCGAAAGGGTTAATAAAATCATTAAATACTCAAACTTAGACAGACGCTATAAACTGTACATTTACCCAGAAGAATTTAGGGATCAAATTTAAAATTTCAAAAGATTACAGGTGTTATATAATTTATATTAAGCAAGGAAGAAGTAAAAAAAAAATAGAAAAATTAAACCACCAGTAAAAAGATCCAAAGTCTTGCAAACAAGTAAAATCTGGCAACAGCTTGTAATTAATATGCGTAGCCTATGCAAGATTATCATTTTAGCACGATTTGTAAAGTTACTTACATAATTAATAAACCAAATACAAAAAATAAAATAGAATTAAATAACATTAACAATGACCTACAAAAAAACCCAAAAAGATAGGCTAGGCATGTCTGTCTTGGTGACAAGGATGGGAGGCATAAGAAAACAATTTTTTTAATTACAAAATAGATAAAGATTAGACAAGTAACAACTTTTAATAATATTAACATTACAAAATAAGATTTAACAACCAAAAAGAAGCATTTTAAATCGGCAGCCATGTGACTGCCTAACCTATCAACAAAACAAAATGGAATAATTTAAACTGGCAATAGCAACATTAAAAATGAAACATTAACTGACAGAACTATAACTAACCCACCCTTACACGCACAGTGGTATTGACCCACCCATACACGTACAGTGGTATTGACCCACCCATACACATTCAGTGATATTTACCCACCCATACACATACAGTGATATTTACCCACCCACCCATACACATACAGTGGTATTGACAGAAAAAATAAAGAACAGAACATTAATTGACAACAAATAAACTACATTTCGGCTGTAACTGTGAAGAAAAGCAAAAATTACAAACACTTATCCACACAGAACTCTAGCCAGACATGTAGAAAGAGATCGTCGGCTACAAGAATTGGCGAGCGGCAACAAGACGGACCGAACAGAAAACAAGGAACAATGAAATGAAACACGGACGCACAACCAAAACCAACAAAGAGTAAGGTGGCTATTCAAGACGACTCAACTGTGTGCTACGACACAACCTCTCTCCCTAAAAGAAAGCAAAGCTCTAACCACAGGCACCCCTTCCAGCACCACAGAAGAACAAAACCTTTGCTTGGAAGTGAACACAGGGATGACAAGAAAATCCCAAACAAGGGGACTCAAAAGAGAACCTCTTCGAGATGCGCTAAGGCCCTAACTAGAAAAGAGAGAAGGTGGGAAACCAAGTACAGTTAGGGGAAACAAAGAGGTGATCAGTCTCTCTGCTCCCTGACACCCTCTGTGTTACCGTTCCAAGCAGCTGGAGGAAAGGACCCACGTAGTCGATGAAAACTTCCTCAAAGGGACGTTCCGCCACTTCAAAAGATAACAACCCCAACTTAGCATTCTGAGTGGGTTTGCTCAGAGAGCAAAGGTGACCAGCCCTTATCCTCCCAGCAATATCTAGGTCCATGCCATTCCAGATGAACTCCTGACAAATCTTAGCGATGGTCTTGTGAACCCCTAAGTGACTACCCACAGGAGAGTTGTTAAAGTAGTTAAAGACCATCAGGACCAGGTGTTCGGCAGTACAACCTTGGGTCCTCCACCACGGCGAGGCCAACAGCAGAGAACTCCTTTGGACAGAAAATAGGGAGGGTGGGTTCCTCCCTCTTGGAGTTAACGCAAGAAAACAGACAGCTCGGAGTCTTGCTGTTGATGGAGAAGCAGACTTTCAAAGGCTAAAGGAAAGTCAAGTAGCACAGCCCCACAGCAGCCGGCTACTTCAGGTGAAGGGTCGCTGGATTCATGATACATACGGGACAGAGCATCCGCTATGAGATTCTGCGTGCCACGCATGTCCCCTAAAACCTGAAAAACTTTGCTTTAAAAAGCACGGTTCAGTCACTTACACAACCCTATTACATGTCTTCTATATCTCGGTACTCTTCTTAGGCCTATTGGATTAGTCTTTTTTTATATATATTAAAACGCCAACATTTTATGCCCCGGTAGGAAGAGAAATACATGGGTTGAGATCACCTGCACGCTGAAGTCTAATGCCTGGGGAAACGGTGAACAAGCGCAGGGAGGAAGAAGGTGGCAGCTCCCTCTGGGCCGAAAAGAAAGCCAAGTGGTCGGCCCAGCCCGTAGGTCCTCAGCTGCGTCCCCAGGCGACATCATGGAGGAAGGCAAAATGAGAGATGCTTCCCAAAATGTAGAGGAAAGTTTCAGTGGATTTTTACATGTATTAAACAGAGCCTGTGAACATAATTTTCCAATTAAAACAATTCAAGTTAAATTGGAAGATAGAAAATGGTGGCTAACTAAAGGAATTAATAAATCACTAATAAATAAACGGGAAATGAGTAAAAGGACGAAGCAATCAAGAGATTTATTATTTATTGAAAATTGAAAATTTATTCTAAAATACCGGTACTAAGAAAGGTAATTAAAGTCTCAAAGAAGTTTTGCAATGATCATAGAGTCAGCAGGGCAGAAAACAAAGCTAAGGTTACATGGAAAATAATGACAAATGAAACTGGCAGAAAAAAACAAAACTTTTTATCCAGGAGTTGATAGTGAATGTGAAAAACACCTCAAGTAGGCATGATATTGAACAGGTATTTAATAATTTCTTTCTCCATGAACCCGTAAAATTGGCATCAAAAGCATGTCCTCAATTTGTAGTAGAACATTTGTCCCATTTCAATCCTCCTGTGCATCAACTCAAAAGGGTATTCATAATGTGTAGGCGTACCATTTGAATTTTGACTGGACTATTGCAATGTTCATACTAATTTTTTTTATATAAATGTCTGTATTCTTAAAAATTAAATCTTTAAATGTGATTCATAAAATCGTTAAAAAAAACATACTTAAGTCATTGTTTTTAAAGTTGTATATTTTGAACCCTGTACAGTAAAAAATCAGTAACTATTTTTATTTTATATGAAATTCTCGATAAATTAAACATTCCTATTACTCAGTGCACAATAAAAAAACACCATATTATATTGTGAAATGTTGACTCCAGGCAGCTTTTTTATCAGACTAGATGTGATAAGGAAGGGTCACTGATAATATAGTATGGGTATTAGCTTGAACAAAAACTGAATCATAAATATACTCCATCTATAGGGAAGTGGAGGCAGATCAATTCATACTATTTTTGATAATGCAATTCTGTTTTTTAGTTGTTCAAAAATTGGCCATTTTATGTGCATGTTTTATTATTACTGAAATGAGTTAATTAAACATGATTAAAACTACCTAAATCATGAATAAAATGCAAAAATAATTACTATCAATGATATTATTAATAATACTATTAAAGATAGTATTATCTTTTCTTTTCAACGGAGCCGGTAGCAAAAATGAAACAGAACTAGATAGCAATTCTCACTTGAAATGTATCCTGCAATCTTGGAGGTAGTTTATTCTGTTGCGTGTTATCATATAATGGATTCATTTTAGTAAGGAAGCCTATCTTAGAAGTAAAGCAATCATTTGGGGAAATGTTGGTTTGATTCACCATTAAATTTTGTTTCACAATTACTTTTGAACAGCACACTCTAGATCTGTAATGTATGATCAATTAATTGTAAAACTATTGACAGCATTAACGTCAAAATACAACTTGTTTTCCTAATTATACAGATGGGTAAAATTACAATATTAGCATTTAAGAAAGATAAACAAACTTTTAGGCAGACTACATTTATTTAAAACAAGGTAACTAAATGAATACCCCAACTTTATTTTTTAGTCAATTATAATGATCACCTCAAGGACATGTAAACAATGGTCTACCTCCTGCCTTTTTTATTTATAGGGTAGTGGAATATAACTAAAGGGGAGAGATGAGGGTGCGTCTAGTGACCTTGCTTGCCGGTGACAATTTGGGGATGAGGAAAACAACTGGTCTTTGAACTTGAAGTTTTAGACACTTTCTCCCCAGTCCACATTCCACAGACCAATTGGCACCTTTACCACAGTTGAAAACTAACTGAGTTAGTTGCTTTAATCGTTTACCAAATTTTCAACCAGTTAAAGTTAGAAGTTAAACATTACCAAAACTAAAGAATAAGTTAAAAAGTTAATGGAAAAAGTAACGATTAACTTTAATCGTTACTTAATTTTAATCGTTAATCCCAAGTATGATTGTTCCATATTTATACATGATGAATTTTTAAACACCTGTGTATAATCATTAGTACAAACTAATCATTCAATGTCATCTTATAAAATGTAATATAGATTATATCACTATATCTAGAATAAAAGACGGTAGGGGTCAGGCATCCTCGCCGTGATGCCTTCCATATGTTGTTTAGTTACCGTGGACTATATTATATAAGAAGAATTGAATTGATTTATATATAAATAAGTTAAATTAATGGTAAACTTTAAACTTCTCTCTCCGAGTGTCTAATATATATTTATAATATGCTAATGCTTAATGAGCACTTCACCATTTTTAATTATTACAATTCATAAATATAGATTCATATGTTTATCATAGATTTAATGTTAATACATTATATTGTCCTCGTAACCTTATCTCATGAATCCATACAATTTATTGGTCTGTAATAAATTATAACAAATTTTTAAATCTCTTAAATACCAAAAGTATTTTTCTCATTACATGACTTCAGATAATGCTTTTACTAAATATATTTACATCAGTGTAATTAGATAATTCTACAATAACAACTTCCGTATGGACACAAGTCACAAATAAATAGAAACAGGCGTTGATAGGTGGACCAGAGTCAGGATCAAATGAAACCAATTTTTAATTGAATTGTAAAGAAATTATTGACTGCACTAAAAAAATGTTTAGATTAAAAGATTTAACTAAACTAAATATTTAGACTATTCACGCTTCAAGTTTTTCCTGGAAACAAAAAATTAAAATGTTCCCTTATTTTGACTTTTTCATGTCCTTAATTTTGCAGGGTCTTTTCTTATAGAGTTTACTGTATATTATAATACAACGATTACTCAGTTCAGTTTTCATACAGTATGCTCGTCATGAAACGCAGATTGAAATGGCATGGATTCCAATATAATTTAATGTTTTAATTAAACATCAGAGACTTGAAAACGATCATACAATATTAAATCAACAGTTGTGGCAATCCTGAGAATGGTGGATAAGGCCAATACATCACACACGTGCTCCCTTCCGTCGTCTGCAGTCAGAAGACACAATGCCACTATATATATTTATAAAAAAACGGCTCAGCCCTTGTTTTCTGTAGCCCTGAGTTTGTTCCTCCCCCCTCCCCCATTTTCTTAACCTGCTCAGACCTCCCTGTTTGGACATCTCCCAAATTTAGTTCTGGGTACATCACTGAAAAGTAGTTGTCCCTCAAGGCTGTATTCTGTCTCCAATTCTGCTGTATATAAATAATTTAAATTACTTAACAGATAATCAAAACATGTATGTACGCAGATGACGTATCCAACTTAGTGAGAGGTGAAACAATCCAACGAGTCCTTTCAAACTTTTCGTCAACTTTAAAAGAACGCAGCAATTGGTTTGAAACAAATGGGCTACTCCTTAATTCTAATAAGACCACTGCCATACATTTTCAAATATCTGCTCGCAATAAAAACTCAATCAAAGAAATAGATCTTCACCTACATCAAAAGTATCAATCATTCCAGATACTAAATTCCTTGGAGTGTTTATTGATAAAACCTTATAATGGACAGCCCATATTAATCAGTTATTAAAAAACTTAAGCTCTACAGCAAATGCTATAAACCTCCTAAAAAATATGTGGAGTAGGAATTTTACTTGACGACTACAGGGGTTATTATGAGTTTACTTAGGTATGGGGTAGCTTTTTGGGGGCTCACCATTATTAGATAAAGTCTTAAAGGCACAGAAAAACATGATAAGAAGAATTTTCAAATTAGGCTGGTTACAATCATGTCGAGGAATTTTCCTGCAGAACAAAATTATCACTGTACCCTCAATTTATATATTCTTGGTGCTTTTAATAGTTTTTAGAAACATCAACGTTTTTTTTTTAAGTGAGAGAATCCCAAAAAGTAGCTAGATCAAACAAATTAGTATTTAATCCCATTCACAAAAACAAAATTTGAGAAATGGGCTCTTTATATAGGCATAACACTTTTAACAATTGGCCAAAAAAGCTAAAATTGTGTCACAGTGAATGCCTATTTAAACTAAAGCTGAACATATTTTTAATAAACAATGAATTTTATTGTATTAGGACATTCTTGGAGTTTGGGGTTTGTTAACACTTTGGTTATCAATTAAGACTTAATTTAGTTTTTAAGTTAGTTTTAAAATTCACACTTTATGACAACACATTATATTTGTATCAATTATCTTGGTATGCAAATCAATGTGGTAATAAATAATTTGAATTTGATATTTGTAATAGCTACTTTACTCCTTTAGCTGAGCCAACTTCAACGTTATTGTTTAAAACAATAGAGCAGGAGGTGCTTTCAACCATTATGACCCTCAAAATAATTAAGCACCTGGTAAAGATAATCTTAGTGCTTTTTTACTTCAAAAATATCACATATAATAGCATCAATTTTATCTATGCTCTTTAATAGAATTTTTTTAGAAGGTGAGTTTCCAGATTGTTTGATGGAAGCAGTTGTCATTCTGATTTTCAAAAAGGAGAACAGTAAAAAGGCTGATGTTATAGGCCTACTTTTCTCTTATCATCATTCACTAAACTATTTGAGTAACTAGTTTAAGCAAGATTAGTAAACTACTTGAAATATTCAAATATTTTTAACAAAAATCAGTTTGGGTTCATGGTAGAACTTAGCCCTGAAGATGCACTAATTAATTTCTTAAGTCAAGTTTGTGAAGACTTAAATGGGGGTTAACAGTATGTTGCTTTATTTATCAACATAGCCAAAGCTTCCGATAAAGTTGACCACAAAATATTGCTAAATAGAATCTTGTTTCAGGAAATGAATAAGAGGTTTACTGTTTAAATGGTTCAGAAGTTACTTAGAAATAGAATGCAATCTAACAGAATTGGGTTTAGAAAAAGTAGTCAAGATTTCAGTTGTCATGGTGTACCTCAAGGTTCAGTCCTTGGCCTGATCCTATTTTTGATTTTTGTAAATGATGATCTATGTGACAGTAGACTTAAGGCTTAACCCTTAAGTACCCGCGCGGGGTGTTCAAAATGCCCCAGTGTGGGAAAATTTGTCCTCATTAAAAGTGCTAATTGGCTAACTTGCCCATCCTTTCAGTACCTTCAAACTACATTCAGAGAGTCATTCCAAACCAGTTTTTGTTAGTTTGTGGTGAGTTATTGATTGACCAAAAGTTGTTTGAGGTGTTATTTCGAACGTTATCAGTTGTGTATGCCCCACCCACCCTTGGGCATACACAACTAATGACGGCATTCCCACCCACCCTTGGGCATATATGACTACTGACGGCCCTCCCACCAATCCTTGGGCATACACGACTACTGACGGCTCTCCCACCCACCCTTGGGCATACACGACTACTGACGGCCCTCCCACCCACCCTTGGGCATACACGTCTACTAACGACATACAAGTCAAGTGCTGTCAAATTTGTGTCTGGGGTGTCCGTGTCACTCTGTGTGGGTACTAGTGTCATTGTTTGAGAAGCATAGGGGTGTTCTAAGCACCCCATGTGGTGTGTCTGTTTTTATTGTGAAAATTAGCAATAGTGTTTTTTATTCAAGGTATTAATTTTCGTTAAATAACTGTTACAATGTGTATTACCCAGATGAAAATTGTATGTGACAACATGTAGTGTGACTTATGTAGTGAAGATTGTCTAAGTCAAGAAAATAAAGAATCAGACTTAACATATACTTTGTTGAGAAATAAATAATGTTAAATAATTTCTAAACACAAATTGAGTTGTTATACTATATTTTTAATTTAAATATATATTCTATATTCACAATTATACTTTTTAAATGAATAAAATTTAAAAATAATGTGCACATATTTTGTGTCACCCTGCCAAAGCTTATTTATTACTGAATAAAAATAACTGTATTCAGGTAAGCGCTATTTATGTACCAAATGAAAATATATTTAAAAATCAGACTATAGAACAAAATTTAACTTGTATTTTATGATAGAAAACAAAAGGAAACAAAAATTTCAAAAGTTATTACTGTTTAAAATATAATAATGATTCTATTTTATAACAAATTTGCAAACTTTTGCAATTTATTATTTTTTACTGGTGTAAATATTTGTATTTAACAAAATTTAACTATTATAATGGTACACAACGAGTTTGACACACTCCTTTTGACTGCAAGTGCCTCTAAAGATGAAAAAGTTGATCAATTTAGACTTAAGATTGACTCACGTGTAACATGTGAGTGGATTGAAGAGAGAGTTGAATAGGAGCATGAGGAGCTTTTATTTGCCCTTGTGCTATACTTTTGAAAGTATATCATCATGTATCCTCTAGATTGGGCTATGGCCTGGCCTGTTCGGGTGATACTTACGCTGCCACGTTATATTATTTCATCATCAGGGCCGCCCAGAGGGGGGGCAAGAAGGGCAGATTGCCCCGGGGCCACACAAACTTAGTGCAGAGGGGGGCCACATTTCATGCAACAAAAAATAAAATACTTATAATCTACTAGAGAAATAAATCAGGCCTGTATCAAAATATTATTAAAAGCTTGATATTAGGCCAGATAAGTCTCCCAGTTTTAGTTTAAAAACGTTTAAACTAAACCATTGGTTTTATAGCAACCAGGGAGCATTTTGGTGGAAGTTGAACACTGGTCTTTGAAGTTCGGCATAGTGGTGTGACAGCTTACGCTCTGGTTGGTGACTGCAATTGCACCCCTCTCCGGTTGTCTTGTTTGAGAACGAGTAAAATAGTGCAAACACACCAAAACATCTGTTCAGTTTGCGGACATATAAATATGCTTGGGTGGTGTGGACAGTTGGCCACCCCTATGAGATGTCCGGTTTTCGTACACTATTTGTATAAAACCTGTCAAAAGACCCACTAGTTTAGTTTGCTGAGGAGAAGGAAAGCTCTGAGGCCATTCCTAGGTTGTACTGCAACCTTAGGTTTGAAGACCCACTAACTTTATATTTGAAATACTCAAAACTCTGTTTTTGAACTCCATTCATAGTTTAATACAAGGTGGACAAGAGCGTTCTGTATGTTTTATTTTTTAACTTTAATTTCTAAAGTATATACTATTTCAGACAGAATTGTTGTATGTACTTGTCCTAAATTCAACTCTATCTTGGCTTTTAGTGGTAGAAATCAATTGCTTGGTTGCATTGTAATCCTTACAAAACCAGTAGTTATGATATATTACTACTACAAATTAAGATAATACAGTGATTGTGAATTTATTTGAATTTGTAGTGGTTTATTGATTAAGCTTTTAACCTTATTTTGTTCTTTTTTCTTCACCAATTCTGTTTGTGTAAATACAGAATTTTGATTTAGTGTTTTGAAAATCCCTTGACTCGTCTTAGCAAAATAATAGCTCTATTTAATGTGAAAATGAGTGATCAGTAACATGCAGCTTAAAGTATGCAAATGAACAAATTATAATAAAAAAAGTGGAAGCCTAAGAACAATACAATGAAATAAGTAAACAAAATTAAAGTAAAAACATTTTAAATCTGCCATTAAAAGGTTGAAATCTCTATGAAAAAAGGTTCTTACAAACTTGGGTTCAAAGCCGGCAGTAGGCGGCGGTACTTTGTTCCAATGGGGTAATGTTGCACTCTTTCCCAGCACTGATCAGCTAACTTTTCAATATATGCACTACATTAAAGAAATAGTAGTCGTATTTCAGAAGTCACTGTGTTTTGCAACCCAAAAAACCTGCAGGCAAAATTTACAATGTTGTAAAACGTGACTGGAAGAGTTCAATAAATTGTCATGAAGGGTAGGTTGTTTGTATTCCTTATTGTGGCATCGTCAATCATTAGCCTGTTTGGTTACTGTCGTCCAGTAAAGAAATATTTTGTTATTGTATTTTATAGAATGATATTTCTGTAGTATAATGCGTTCTTTTGGATTTCCTAGTGACCTACTACTATATTTTTCCATTACTTTAATTTGCTACGATTTGTATTCCATTTCCAGAGTAATACAGATTTTGAGAAAACGAAAGGCTAAAGTTTAGGCCCAGTAATTTATGGTGACGTTTTATTGTAATCAATAAAAATAGACTATAAAATTTTCAATGTAGTATTGTAATTTACTGCAAAATAAATTATATATTTTACAGTTATAAAAGAATAAATTAACAATGGTGAATTGTAAACCACTAAATTACAGTAGATTTCTAGGTACAGTACTTTAATCTGGTAATATGCATACAACAACATCACCGCTCACTTACCCAATGTGCAACAGTGTGTGTTTGATGCATTACATTCACTTGCACTATGTTATCTCTGGTGGAATAGTGTGGCGTGTTCCTGTCTAAAACATAAGAATTTTGTTACATTGTGTACTATCCGAATTCACCTTTCATCATATTTAACGGTTAACCAGCGTTTACTGTATATGTAATCTTAACTGTCTTTTTTTAGTTTCTCTCTACTAAAATGTTTCCTTTGACATTTTAAATGTACTAGTTATTATGACATTGGTGCTCGTAAAGACCTTTTTCTTTTGAGACATTTAACTTTTTATAGCCTTTTTATTGTGTCTGGTTTGATTTACCCTGAAACTGTAACAGGAAGAGGGGTATTCTCAACATATTCAATAGGTTAGCTGTTAATTAAAAACCATTTATGCCCACGTATGAGTTGTTCCCTAGCAAATAGCATGAGTGATTAATGTTGGCATACATTAATATAACCAATCTACGACTTATCGAAATTATTTTCATTATTTTTTACTGTCACTGGCGAACGAGTAAGCCATTTATATTTTTGGTAATCATTAATACAGTATTTATGTATGATTTATTACGTGATTAGTGAAACTAACCGTGATTTAATCACTGTTCGTGTATTGTTGAGAGGGGTGGGGACTACGTGAGTGGGTGTGTCAGTACTACTGTCACTGTACAGACGTGTAGACTGTGATATACATCAATGATATAGTGTCCAGTTTGATAGACACAAATTTCACTGTGTTTTATGCTGAGAAAATTGAGTTGGTACAAAATACCTTTTATGGCTGTGAAATAAAAATTGAATAATTTTAAAGTTGAGCAGAAAAACAAACTTCAAATCCCGAGCATAAACTTGTTATTTTAATATTAATAATTATATCCAAACATCAATAAGCTACTTAGCCAGTGGTCTACAACCTGTTTTGAAAACAATAACATAACCTCAACTCTCAGTTGACTGTTTTTTGAAGCACTGATGTTTGGGCTTGCCAAATTATTTTACTTTGTGAACATTCAGCCAAACTCGGTCTAGCCTTAAGCTGACTTTTTAGCTAACGAAGCCAAATTTATTGGCCCATCCCTCCCTCACCTACAGCTAATATCATGGGCGAGGATGGCTCCTCAACTGGGGATCGAAGAGCTGCTGCGCCCAACTATGCAACTGCCTATGCAACCGACTGTGGCAGTGGCTAGTTTGTTATTATTCATTTAGTATTAAAGAATAGCATTTTGTTATACAGTGTTCTTATTACTATATTCTTTGTTATACTAGTGTTTTGTTATACTGTTATAGTAGTGGAAATACTTAAGGAAATGTTTAAAAAGTATATGTCAATTAGAGCAAAACTTTTCCGGAGCTTCGCAGCTAACCCTGAGAAACGTTCATGAACAGGAAGCTTAATTACAATAGTAAAATCTAATGAAAGATATGGTAAGAATATTGTGGAATGTGCTAAAAATAAAATATCAATTGGAGTACATTTGACGATCAGAGTAATGAAATTTATTTTGAAGTGAAGGGAGGGGCCACATGCAAAACTTTGTCCCAGGCGACCAAAAATCTCTGGGCGGCCCTGTTCATCTTCCTTCTAAAGTCACTTATCCGTGTTATTAATAAATCCCATAGACTTACTCCTTCTTGGCCTCTTTTCAAAGAACTAAAAATCCTATCAATCAGAAATTTATATATTTACAAAGTTTTTAAAATTTTTATTTTAAGAAGCTCAACAAATTAATTCCTAGTAAACAATAGTTATCATTAATGTATTATTTAAAGACCTAAAAATATGGCTACTATATATCAATTGTTTTTTACTTGAATTGTCCCTAGAATATTTTAAATCTAATTTCAATACAACTTGACAATTATAATAGCTTAAATAGTTTTTTGAAAGCCTTAAATTGATTTTTGTTTAATGTGAATAGTTATTATGATCTTCTGAAAATTGTTGTGTGAATGATTAGTAATGTGAATAAAAATGTTTGTGAGAAAGAATGTTAATGCTAAGAATTAGTTTAGTAAGTATACAGGGTGTTTCTTTAAGTGTGCCACCATTGGGATCTTTTAAACCTGCAGAGATACAACAAACTTTAAATGGGGAACTCCGCCTACTTTTTTCTCAGTAATAAAAATATGCATTTAGTAGTTTTCCAAAAAGACTCCATTTTCCAAAATGGTGGACAGCTAAATTTTGTCTAATGGAACACGGTCTATTTAATGATTGTTTCTGATTTTTATTTTATTTATTTTTATTTATTCATAAGACGGCGATCGTCAAGATTTATTCATATGGACGAATATGGATTTCGAATTAGTGTGATGAGTGTAGATGAGCGAATGTAGTCATTGTTACAAACTAAGGCCGACTATTCCTTAGAAAGTGTCATTAATTAATAGCCCAATGACAAATGAACAGCCCGTGGTTATCAGCTGATCCTTCTCAAAATGTATTATGACTGATTGGGATCGAACTGAGAACCTTCAGTACATGAAGCTGGGATTGAACCAACTATGCTACCAACCAATTAATTTTAAGACTGATAGAAAATGTAATTTTAAGACTTTTATTCTTTGCATTTTTCCCGTAATTTTAGCTGTTTCTAATCTATGGACACTCAAATACAGTAGTCCCTCATTAATCCGACACAATTCAGACCAGGTATGTGTTGGATTAGTGAAAAAACCGGATTACTGGAGTTCAATTCTAAAACATGCTTAAATTACATACTAGAATGTATATTGTAACTGAAAAAGTCAATTTTTACAATAAAGATGTACAATAGTTTTAAAGTAAGAAAAGTATGGTACACCAGTTGAAACAGTGTTATAAAACACTGTTGCATATGCATAAAAAACAAGTCAAAAACCTTACAACAATTGAAAACATTAATCCTTTAAAACTTTGCAAAAAAGAAAAAATATTAAAAATAAAATGTAACTATTGATACAAAAAAATCATAAAAATGATTAAGAGTTGTCTTGTGCTGACAGAATATTATCTTATAAAAAAGTATTTTTCAATAATATTTCCTATCATTTTTTTTAATGCAATGTTTTGCATTATTAATAACATGTCTAAACAAAGAAACTCTAATATATTTAACTCACTGTAAAAACCTTTTAATTATTATACACTATAAAACTAGAAGCATAATCATATTCATAGTGTAATATGAATTGTAAACAGATTGGAATGTTGCCATCAGGTGTTTTATCAGGCAGGAAGTGATAAGAAAGGGTCAGGATAAACAAGGGCAGGGCTCTGGCTGCAAGGATGATCTTCCTCTTTACTGGCTTGGAATTCTAATGTTATCTGTTCTTTCAAGTGCTGATAGTACTGATATGAAATAGGCAGGGCCAGATTTCTAAATAGGCTGAAAAGGCTGCAGCCTAGAGCGGCAAATTTTAAGGGGCGGCACTTTGGCAATTTACTAAAAAATTGAAAATATACATTTATATTATTTTAAAAACAGAAACTTCATTAGAAATTATTTTTACGTATTATTTTACGGAAATGGAAATATGTTTATTCTATTATTCTTTTCTTTTGATAGCATACGGTAATTCGAATTTACTCCTGACAGATAATGTTTTAGCACAAATTTTCATAATATCGTGTTATTTGGTCTGACAATACTGCAAGAGTGCAAGGTGCAAGCACAGTGGTTCGATCTGACAACACTGTAAGTTTGTAAGCCGAGTGAGTGATTCGATCTAACATCACTGTAAGCCAAGTCAGTGTAAATCTCGGTACGCTATCGTCACTACAAACTTTCCTAACCTCTCTTGTTTACGTTTTGGTGAAACATTGTTAGTCGGTGTCATTGGTAATAAATACAGTATTATTTTTGTTTTTTCTTGTCCTGCTCCTGTCTAGTTATGATTGTGTTGTGATTACTGGCTTAAATTATTCAATTAAAGAAGATACAGTTCATTATGAGTGACAATAGGAAGAGACTCAGTGGTGCCGAGTACAAAAAATGATCAAAATTGAAACTTCAAGAACAAGAACGTGTTCTGAAACAAACAAACAAAACTTGATTTGTTTTTTAAAACGAATGTTTTGCCAGTGGAGGAGAAGAATGATAATGAAAAGGAAGGGAAATCAGAAAGTGCTAATGTTTGTGTTGATTGAGTAGGGGACGACTATGCTTTTACTGGACCAAGTTGTTCCAAAACAGGTGTGTTACCAGAACCTACTGAAATAGAAGTAAGTTCGCAAACATTTGTTAACACATTATATAAGGATCCAGCCTCATGGATCCTTAACGATGTTACTAGAGATTTAATAGCAAAAAATGGCTTTGACCAAAACATAGATTTGGATTTCACTAACAGCTTAAGAGAGTACAAAGATCAAAAGAGATATTTGACTAAATCTCTCTTTAAACGAAAGTTAAAAAATGGAGAAGTCCATGAAAGGAAATGGATGATTTTCTCCAAAAGTAAGGGATCAGTTTTTTGTGGACCTTGTTTAGCATTTAACAGCAAAGAAAGGTCACAATTTGATGGTAAAGATGGCTTCAAAGATTGGAAAAATGGAGAATATCGGGCAAATCACCATGAAAATTCACCAATACACAAATCCGCAATAATAACTCTAAAATCAAGAGGAATTGCTCTTAACCGTGTTGACAGTATGCTTACACAACAACTAGACAATGAAATACACTATTGGAGAAATGTTTTAACAAGAGTTGTAGCGGCCGTTAAGGCCCTCACATCAAGAGGCCTCGCTTTAAGAGGTGACAATGAGGTAATTGGTTCTAATAGAAATGGCAATTTTTTGATGGCTTTAGAGCTGATATCCGAGTTTGACCCATTCTTAGCAACTCACATCGAAAAATACGGTAATTGTGGTAGTGGCAACACAAATTATCTCTCTTCCAAGACTTGCTAAGAGGTAATTGAGTTAATGGCTCAAAATGTTAGGCAAGTCATTTGTGAAGAGTTGAAACAATCTAAATACTTTGCTCCCATCATAGACTCGACCCCAGACTTGTCACATGTAGACCAGTTAGTCCTTGCTGTTAGATATGTTACAAGTGACGGTGCGCCATGTGAAAGATTTCTTACTTTCATTCCATCAGCTGGCCATAAATCAGTATAAATGTTTAAGAGTGTGATGAATGAGCTCGAAAATCTGAAAATAAACATTGATGACTGCAGGGGACAATCGTTTGATAATGCTTCAAATATGGCCGGTGTTTACAATGGTCTGCAAGCAAAAATAAAGGAAAAAGCTCCTTTAGCTTTATTTATCCCATGTGCGGCACATTCCCTAAACCTTGTTGGATCGTCTGCTGCAGAATCTTGTGGAGAAGCATGCAAATTTTTCCTGTTGCTTCAGGAAATATATGTATTTTTTACGTGCTCTACAAAGCGATGGGAATGTTTAACAAGCGTTATGAGTACATCGTATCAGAAGAAGACAGTTAAAAAAGTGTGTCCTACTCAATGGTCAGCTAGAGATGATGCATGCCAGAGTTTACGAGAGTCTTGGGAAGAAGTACACATTGCTTTGACAGAAATAGCCAATGACTCAACAGAAAAAGCAACAACTAGATGTGAATCCCAAGGAATTCTTCGAAGATTAGAAAGGTTTGAAACCGCTTTCATGGTATGTTTCTGGAGCACCGTACTTCATAGAATTCATAAAGTTAGCAAAGCAATACAGAGTGAAACTGTAGATGTTTTATCAGTGACAAATTTATATGGTTCTCTAGAAGAATATTTCATGGAACAGAGAAACCATTTTGATGACTTCGAGAAATTGGCTATGGATATAGATGTAGCCAAAACTACATCTTCTTATGAGAAAGACAACAAAAGACAACCAAAATGAAAAGTTTGGGCTGACGAAGACCAAAGTGGTGAAGTAAACTTTACCGGCAGGGATGATCTTAGAACAAATACGTTTTTACCAGTTATAGACTCTTTCGTTTGTGAATTTAAGAAAAGAAAAATGGCCTATACTGTGTTTCAAGACAGATTTTACTTCTTAACTCAGTTGTGTGAGTGTGATAACAAGACTGATCAGATGGACATGGAAGAGACATTGAGAAAGAAGGCGACCAATCTAAACTACATCTACACAAATGATTTGGATTCTGATTTTACTGAAGAGTGCATACACTTCCAAAAGCACTGTGCTGTGGGGAATGATCAAGCACCAGGAAAATCGTTAAAAGAAATTTTGAAATTTCTAAGATTTAACTCCCTAGAAGATGTGTACCCTAATTTGGACATCGCTTTAAGGATAAGTTTGTGCATACCTGCTACAAATTGTGCTGGAGAACGTAGTTTTTCCTGCCTTAGAAGAGTTAAGAACTACCTAAGAACTAGTACTTCTGAACAAAGGTTAAACTCCCTTTCTTTACTGTGTATTGAGGCAAATACAACAAAAACACTGTCATATGAGGACATTATTAATGAGCCATTAAGAAATCTCGTAAGAAAACTATGTTGCTTTGAACATATACAAAAGTATAGAATGTACTTAAGCCTTAAGCCAAACATTCAACTGTATTGCGTTTGTACAATTATTCATGTTTGTATTATGTAAGCCTGTGTAACATATATATTTAATGTCAATAAATAAACCAGTAATGAACTATTTTTTATGTTTTTTTAGTTTTACACCTGAGCACAATTTAATTTGAATAAATGTATCTATCATTTGTTTTATAAAACGAATGTGTATAATAAATAACATATGAGTATATTAACTGTGAGTCTAAAATTGGGGGGGGGGGGGCAATTGGATTTAGCCTACAGGCGGCATACTCCTAAATCCGGCTCTGGAAATAGGCTGACTGTGGGCAGATATTTTCTGATGAAGTTATTTTATTTTTTGGCCAGAAATTGTCATTTCATTGTTCTGTTTATCAGCACTTTTCACTCCTGAAACATTTCTGATATGAAAGATCTCACTCTTTGGTTTTCTGAAACCAGAACCGGTTCTGGTTCTTTTATCAATAGATAGAACTGGCCGGATTGATAGAACTGGCTGGATTACTGGGGGGACTGGACTGGTGCAGGGCTGGATTACAGAGGGACTGCTGTAGTTAAAAACGGAAAATGTTGACATTGCAAAACTGAAATAACAGCCACGTTTTATTCTGTAATATTAGGATACTTGCTTAAATTCATACATTTTAGTTATCATAAAGGTTGAATTTCTTAGAGAAAATAAATATAATTAGCCTAAGACTATTTTTTTAATAACCCGGTTTCTACTACTAATTGTAAAAATGTTATTTCTTTTATCAACGTAGTTTCAAAATTAAATATATTTGTATGATAAAGTAGCACTTTGTACACCATAAGTAAATTATTGTGATAGGTATGTAATCGCAACACAGTATATTTTTTAATATTTAATGCCCTGGCTCCAAAAATAGAAATTACATTATTGAATGAAATGTTTGAAGAAAACCTTGCATAATACTGGTCTGTCAGCTGTTCATTTAAATATCAGATGTTGCATTGTTGTCAAACTTATATTTATTGCAATTGTGTGCCAATGGTAATGACTTATTACCTTACAGTAGTTTAGTTTTTTGAGGCAATATTGAATATCAGTTATCAATATTATTATTCAATTAGTTATGTTTTCTTAGTGATTAATCACTTATTATTTAGTCATAACCACTGGCACACAATTTTAGGTTAGGGCAATTGTAATAAATATAAGTTGGACAACAATGCAACCGCTGATATTTATATAAACAGCTGACAGACCAGTATTATGTAATGTTTTTTTTTCTTTCAAATATTTCATTCCAATAATTTAGTTTCTATTTATAGAACCAGGGAATTAAATATTCAAAAATATACTGTGTTGCGATTACATAGCAATCATAATAATTTACTTATGGTGTACTAAGTGCTATTTTATCATACAAAATATATTTAATTTGAAACTACATTGATAAAGGAAATAACAAAAGATTTTAAAATTAGTAGTAGAAAGTTGGTTATAAAAAATTATCTTGGGCTAATTATATTTATTTTCTTTTAAGATATTCAACCTTAATGATAGCTAAAATGTATAAATTTAAGTCTGCATCCTAATATTACAGAATAAAATATGGCTGCTATTTCAGTTTTTCAATGTAAAAATTTTCCATTTTTAACTATTTGAGTGTCCATAGATTAGAAACATCTAATATTATGGGAAAAATGGAAAGAATAAAAAAATCTTAAAATTACATTTTCTTTCAGAAACAATCATTAAATAGACAGTAGACAAACAGACAGAAACAATCATTCCATTAGACAACATTTAATTGTGCACCATTTTAGAAAATTACCTCTTTTTCGAAAACTGCTAAATGCATATTTTTATTACTGAGGAAAAAGTTGTTGAAGTTCCCCATTTAAAGTTTGTTGTATCTCTGCAGGTTTATAAGATCCCAATGGTGGCACACTTAAAAAAAATCACCCTGTTTATTGTTAATATTTTGAAATATTTTGTTCTATCTATAGCCTCATTTTTCATTATTATTAGCATTTATATCCATTTTATTTTAAATGTATCATTAATTTTTTGTTAATGGGCAGCTGATATTTGCTACTTATCCATTATGGTTAGTTTTAAGAAAATCAAAGGTAATTCAAAAACAGTATTTACTCTGGAGTGCCTAACTATTTCATAAATTAATATTGTGTACTATTTAGAACTAAGATTGTTTTGAGAATATAATTAATGAACACTATATTAATCAATTGCTGTTAATTGATGAAAAATTGGATTTAAAATTGAACTGAACATTATAACAAATAAAATTAATATGTAATACCAGTATTTTATTTTCATTTTGTTCATTTTAAATTTGCAAAAAATCAAGTATTAAATTTAAAAAATATAACTTTTTGAGGATAAATATACAAAAGAAAACTCACTAATGAAATAAGTTAAGTTATAGAAATGAATCACTATCACAATTATATGTAATAGATCAAATATTATTTGCAACTTGTTATACTAGTATGGAAGATCTATGATCAGATTAGTTAACAAAATATAAATATATATTTTAATATCTTTACTATTCTGAGAATCTGTTCAGGTATATGGTTGTAATATCAGAAGATGATATAATCTGCCGCAGCTGTACAACCATGTTGAACAACCTAGATCGGCTAGAAAAAGAAATGAGCTCAGTACGATCAGTGATTTTACGATTTTTAGAAAAAAAGTATGACCTTGAGGAAGGAGAGCTGACAAACAGCAAAGTGGTGCTTCCACCACCTCCCAACCCTCCAGAATCCATTAATGGTAAGTATAAATCATTTTCAAATTAATTAAGGAATAGCGTGTATCTAATTCCACTTGCTAAGATCAAGTTTAGTAAGTGCTTTAGTAAGGTGATGTATGTTATAAAGCAGCATTATTAAGAACCTTGGAAGTTAAGAATTGAACCGTTATATACCAAAATTTGGTTTAAGAATAGCATATGTGATAGTCGTATTTAATACAACTCGATACATAGCTGAAATATAGCGTGGAGTTCAAGGAGTTCACGGGGTTCAAAATTATAGCCCGTTTCAGACAACACAGGCCAAAGCCATTGATGGCTATTTGAGTCAGTAAATTCTCGCCGTACTTATCCATATACTTGAAACCACACCCACCCACCAACCCATACACGTACAGTGGTATTGACCCACCCACCCACCCATACACGTTCAGTGGTATTGACTCACCCACCCACCAATACACGTACAGTGGTATTAAAAGAGTTGTTATCTGTCTCAGAAGCTAAATCTATCATTATTTATATTTCTGTATGTATATATTATTAATTCATCATAAATTACTAATTTCACCAAGTAACTCTAAAAGGCAAACTCCTTGTCCACATTGGAGAAATTGGCCTAAATAAAAATTGATGTTTACTCAATAATGGTAACCTAGATCTTATTTACTTAAAGATTGTTGATTTGGCATGGGGAGAACCCAACAACCACTAATAAGGATCAGGTGGAATATAGTGTCAGGTTAGCAAGCTATTTGCAGATATGTAAATTGCTTTCAACTGCCATACAAGTCTGAGAAGTTTATAAAGCGCAGTCCTTACAAAATACAGTTCATAACATTTATGAGATAATACTATAGACGTAATGAAGATGTAAATTATATTATTTGTCATTAGTGGTGCAGTGCTACAACTCAGCTATTTGGGGAGATTATAGACAATAGGTACTATGCTCAGTCCTTTAATACCAACATGGCATCTGCTCAATGAAAGTCATTGATGTGGACACTACTAGAGAAGTCTAGGGTTTTAGTGTTGGTTGGTAGTCAAGATCCGGATGTTGTGAAGGGAAGAGAACAGAGTATTAGGCTTGCCATTAAGCTGAAGATCAGACCAATACTATTTCGTTCAGATTCCACCTAAAGCTGTAGGTCCTATTTTCCCTGCCTATTGTGCTATTATTAAATGGTCCTTTCTGAACTAAGTCAAACTCAGTAACAAGACTGAACAGTTAAAATGTCCTGTAAAGTTGTCATAAAATGCCCATACCCATTCCCAGATATCTGCCATTTTGTTTTTTTACAAAATAATTTGTAACTGTTTAACGACTGTACTATTGAGTTGAAATTTCATATAGTACTCATCCACACAAAGATCAATGTCACAAAAATATTCAACTCGTCATTTTATTCTGTTTCAATGTGGCGGCCTTACTAACTTATTTAATTGAAATAACTCTTTTAGTTTTTTAACATTAGTTTTCTCAAAACTTAAATTTAAAAATGTCAATGTTGAATACCTTGCGTGTGAGTGTATTACTTTATGGCATTAATTTCAATTCAACATTAAACTGAAACATACTACTTCGTCCTCTCACGCAGAGCGTGGTTGTGAAAACTCACTAACCTTCTTATTCTTATATACTGTTGGTGACCCACTGACTCACCCACCCACCTATACATGTACAGTGGTATTGACCCACTTATACACTGAAGTGGTATTGACCTACTCACCCACCCATACACATACAGTGGTATTGACTATGTATGTTCAAAGAATATTATGAACATTAAAGCATTGGATAGGGAAATTAACGTGCTGCAAAAAGTCATTCTTAATAAAATTTAGAAAAATGTATGGTTTTTGAGCTATTTCAACTAAAAATAATAAATATAATAATAAATTCTTTATTTTTCTCTCAATTAGAGGAATTATTGTTATATTCAAATAACATTTAACTGATGCATTAAACTTATAACAAAATATTATGAATATTAATAAATACATAACAAAATAGTATGTATAGTAATAAATAAACAAACAGTAATAAATAAACACAGTTGTACATTTTTTTTTCTTTTATACCTATCCAACAATAACATTTAGTATGGCCACCATTTTCAAACAGAATAAAGTTACAAGTTGAGTATTTTTTGTGACATTGATCTTTATATGAATGAGTAATAAATGAAATTTCAACTCAATTGGTTGAGTCATTCTACAGTTATAAATTATTTGCTAAAAAACAAAATGGGGAATATCTAGGAAAAGAAGTATTTTAGAACATACCTTTTCAGGGCATTTGTTTATTTATTTTGTCCATTCAATAAGGTCCTGAAATACGTCTGCACATTTCACATACACCATGTAGTAGCCACATTACAAGATGAGATTTGAGTCCAGGGCTATATTTTTGAAGGTCCTTCACGCTGTGGTGTCGGCCTCTATCTGTTTACTGTATGTTATGTTATTAACGACCTATACAAGAAAATAATTTTTAACTAACATAAACAACGCTGTAATAATGTATCACATTATAAAAAAAGTATGGTTCATGACCATTAATAATATATTTGTCATGAAAAATACTTAATTTTACGTGTTTCAAATTTTAACTCAAGCAACTTTTTTATTTATTTGAATTTATAAGCACTATGATAAATTACTGTTTTTTGTTAATTATTTACAAATTACCATTTCCTAAAATTAAACCTGATAAATGTAATAAAAATAAAATAACTTACAAGCAATGTAGTGTTTCGTAAGGTCATCTGTAGAAACAGAAAATCTATTCTTGTAAGGGTTGAGCTAGGTCGAAATAGTCCTTGTTCAGGGCACCGTTACAGTCATCTTCATCTTCTTCATTACTGGAAGGTTCATCTTCATTGTTTGTTTTCAAGGTTTGTTATTTTATTTATTTATTCTTAAGTTAACTTCTACAGCCTCCTTCAATGTTTGTTCAATGTTCTACATCCAATTCAAATGGGTTTGAAAAAAAGTTAAAAACATCTGCAGCTTTTATTAATCTTAGAGCAACTTATGTCATAGTATGGAGCAAAGGTTTGTTGTTTAAGTTCTACAGCTTCCTTCCCTGTCCCTATCTGTTTCGACTTTTAGAGTCAATGCTTAGTGCCAGGCTAATAAAAGTTTATCTCGATTGTGAAGAAAGCTCTTTAAGACAGCTGAAGGATGGGCTGCCACAGGGGTCTGTACTTGCTCCAATTTTATTCAACGTGTAAACTACTGACATCACAATCACAAAGTCTAGAAAATTTATATATACGCATGATATTGCTTTAGCTTACCAATATAAGAACTTCACAACTACTGAAGAAACACTCACAAGTGACCTTGCTACCCTCGAAGAATATTTCGAATCTGGAAGCTAAATTCTAACCCATAAAAACTGAAGTAGCTTACTTCCACTTAAGTAACAGTTTGGCTAATCAAAAACTGAACATCTTTCTAAATGGTGTAAAACTCCATCATAATAATCAACCACAGTACCTGGGAGTAACGTTAGATTGATCGCTGATCTTTAAAAGCATTCTTCAAAAAACAGTAACTAAAATCAAAACCAGGGCAAATGTAATACATCATATAGCCGGAACAACCAAGGGTGTCAACGCTCAAGTCCTGTGTACAACTGCTTTGTCACTGGTTTATTCAGCTGCTGAATATAGTGCTTCCATATGGCTAAATAGTGTTCACATTAAAGTGGTTGATGTCCAATTTAATAGGGTGTACCGTTTGCACATTACGATCGTCTCCCTCTGACAGTTCAGTCTTCCTCTCTGTGTTCCATTTAGTTTTAGTGTCTTTGTGTTCATTTTTTGTCCCGTGATTTCGTTTTCTGTGTTCCTTGACGTCGACGGCAGCTCGCCATTCTAGCTTTGCAGCCGACACAACATGTTTTGCGGCTAGTTTTGTCTTAAAATGTTTTAATTTTTTTCTGTTACTTTTTTAATACTTTTGATTTTAATGGTTTTTTTTTATTTTCATGTAATTAACAATATTTTTGCCATTCAATTCCTGAGTCCACCCTCGATGGGTCCAGCAATGTGTTGATAGTGCAAGAGTAGGTTGCAAGGGTCATAAGAGCTATTAGTGGCACTCTTATGTCAACTCTATTTCCTTGGCTCCCGGTGCTGTGTAATATAGCTCCTCCAGAGATAAGACGTCAGGAGGCTCTACTTAAAGAATTCAATAAGCTCTTGAATGCCCTTGAATGCTTGAATATCGAGCACATTCCCATTATACAGGATCTCCCACGTCAGAGTCAGAACGGTTGCTTGAAATCTCAAAACTCACCTCTACTTTCCAGTTCAGCAGATCAAACTTCTCGCCCAACACTAGCTGGGCTGTAATGTGAAAAAGTTACAAAATAAATTCCTTATTAACAATCCGTCAATACCTGTAGGTGGGATGAACCTCCCTCGTAGGGAGTGGACACTTTTAATAGGTTCAGAACTGGTGATGGCAGATGCAATTACTGGAAGCATAAATGGAGATTGACACTAGATCAGTCATGGGATTCTATCCAAACAATGGATCACGTAGTTACAGAGTGCCCCCTGCGCTCTCTTATGGAGGGTTAGCCAGCATACACAGAATTAGTGAGGCAGGTCTTAGATGGCTCGACGTATTGGACTTAGCTTTTTATCAGGAGATCAATTAAAATTTTTTTCATTGAATATATCACCATGACATTAGGATATTTATCCAAATATACATCACAGCTTTAAAATTAACAAATGGTAGCTAACAACAAATCATAAGATATATATATATATATATATATATACAGAATGTTCAAAAAGTCTGAGGTCAGTTGAATATTGTTTAGACCGTTACAGATAAAGGTACTAAACTTTGCACATTGTTGCTGGGCATAAAAAACTTTTACCATGTATTAAGTGATCCACTCACTACCTTCGTAGCGGGACGGCCCACTAGGAGTAGGAAGAAAATCTTAAATGTAAGCATAGGTTGATATACATACCATTTTAAAGGTCTTAGCTAGTAGAACATCATACCGCTAATTAAACTTCAAAAGGTTAATCCTAAACAAAATGACGGCACTCGAAAGTTTCAAAACTGTTCTTATGTGCAAGTTTAAGAATAGCTTAATTTTTTTGTAACCATATCAGATGAAGCTACAAAACTTCAAACATGATTACTTTACACAAACACCTACTTTAAGATGTATATTCAAGTCTTCTATGGGAACGGTCCATGAGGAGTCAGTAAAAAAGTTATATTGTAAGTATGGGTTGATATGCACATCATATTGAAGGGCTGGTCAAGCATAGAAGAATGCCGCAAACCACACTTCAAAAGCTTTATCCATCACAAAATAGTGGTGGCTTAAAATCTTGCACATAAGATCAGTATTGAAACTTTCAGGCGCCCCATTCTGTTCAGGATCTAGACTATTCTTTTGAGGTCTAATTTACTCTTTGATGTTTTACTAGCGAAGACCTTTAAAATGGTATATATATTGACCTATGCTTACATTTAAGATTTTCTTCCGACTCCTAGTAGGCCGTCCCCCTACGAAGGTAGTGGATCACTGAATACATGGTAAAATAGCTTTTTATGTCCAGCAGCAATGTGCAAAGTTTTGTACCTTTATCTGTAACAATCTAAACAATATTCAACTGTCCTCGGACTTTTTGAACACCCTGTATATCTTCATAGTTATTGCCAAGAGTCATTATTAATTGATACACTGCATTTTCATCATACCATTTTTTTACCCAGTAATCTTGTCTGGTATGTTTTATATGTTTATAATATTTTTTCCAGTCACTAGTCTTTACTACCAATAGTGCCTCATCCACAAGTTCCTTTAATGCTGTCAATTGCATGTCCCCTTCAGTATTCTTTGATCTTACTTGGTGTTTAACTTGCAAGCACACAAACTCTATTGTGTTAAAGTCACATATGTATGCTAGAAGTCATAGATCACCTAACAGTTTATCAATTTTTAACACTTTTAGGGGGCTTCAGACGATTAATTCCTTTGACTAGTGTAACTTTCCTTTTATCCTTTTCTTTGTCTTACTCTCCATGTCACATTAGCCACTCAATCATTACTTTTTTGGTTGGTTGTTTGTTAGGTACCCTATCTTCTTTAACACTGTGAAATGGTGAATTGTCGAGCACAATATCAGATCTTGGAGGTCAATTCGGTATAACTTGTTATTTTACCCTTTTTTTTAACTTGAAAAATTGATTTGTCCATTATAATCTCTGGTGTTGACACCAGCCTTTTAATTAAGTCGACCACCAGGAAGTAATCTGTCTTCAGATCCAATATCAACCACTATTAACCTGTTTGGTGAATTAATACTGAGCAACATACTATTTATTTTGTCATGTTGCCAACATTTTCTAAATATTAGATTGGCGTCAATCCAAGTTTCATCAGGTTAAAATATTGTTGACTTCTATTCTCTAAGCATTTTTCTTTTGCAAGTAATCATACCTCCAATTCAGAATAATTTCCCTCTTGATTAAAATTGTTCTCTGTGAATCACACTTTCTTCATCTGAATCCCATTTTTCTTAATAAATGAAGTAGCGAGGATTCACCTCACTTAAAATTTATTTTTTTCTTTTAAAACCGGTAAAAGCTTCTTGCATCTTGGCACTACTTTTTTATTCAAATAAAAGTCCCTAATTACATCAAGCCTCAAAGCAGAATGTATTCCAACTTTCTGCGACAGTGTATAAAAAAAAAAAAAAAAACTGCAAGTACTATATTAAAGTACCAATAGCGTAAAATATCAACTGGAAAAAACACATTATTTATGTTCTCTCTATTCCAACTGTAGAATATAGTACATAGTACAATATGTAGAATATAGTTGTAACAATACGATGAGTGACATAATGAGTCAGAAGCGATCTAGGTCGTACATATAGATTAGTTGAATACATAAAAAATTACAATTCATGCAACTACATGCAAGATATTAATTTAGCAAATGATTTGTCAAACATTTCATGAATTATTTACTATTACTAGGTTAGTGTTATAGTACGTGAACTTAGTTTTCCAAAGTATATCTTGTAAAAATGTAGTAAGCATTTTTAAAAGAAAGTTAGCGTATTTATTACATAAAGAAATGTGTACAAATTATTCCATAATGTTACAAAAACATCTATATAAAGAAAATAGTTCTATTCTAATTTAATAATATAATATGCTAAAAAATTATATTTGATGTTTGCTAAATAATAATATTAAAACCAGAATACTAGTAACAAAACAGTAAATACAGAGTCGAACACCCATAGCGAAAAATCACTTCTACTATAGGCCTACGTGTATGGTTGGGTGGGTCACTACCACTGTATGGGTAGGCAGGTCACTCACTACCACAGTACGTGTAAGGGCGGGTGGGTCACTACTACTGTTAGTCTATGGGTGGGTAGGTTTGATGACAACAACTTTTTTTGTCAGTTTTCCATAAATTACTAGAGCACGAGTGTTAGTTAAGTTGATCACGAGTGCTAGCCAAGTCCATGACGGTGGCTGTCCCAAGTCTATGACGGGTACTACCCGTGTTGATCATTAATATTAGCCATAAAGCCCATAACGGAGGCTGCCCAAGTTAATCATGGGTACTACCCAAGCTGGTCATGAATGTTAGCCATGTTGATCACGAGTGTGAGCCAAATCCATCAGGATGAAGTTGAACAGTGTGGCTGCCTACAAGTTAATCACGAGCTACCCAATTAGGTTAGTGGATACTCAAGTAATTGAAAATGCATTAAATTAATGCGAAATCGAACCGAGCAGAACATCTTAAATTTACGTGACAATAATAGTTTAACAATTTCAATATAAAGTGAAAGTCACACAATACAAACTTCTTCTATATTTATAAAAGAGGATGTTTGTATATATATATATGTTTGAAGTTTATGCGCTGCCAAACCATCCAACCGATCGCCATGAAACTTTAGGATGTTGTCCTGTATACTCCCGAGATGGTTTCTGTGAAGTTTGATGCAGATCCATCCACAAGGTCCTGCCCCACGGGCTCCTAAAGATCCCATGTTATCCAAATGGAGAGTCTGAATTGTTTACAAAAAACATATGACTGTGTGGTTTAATGTAGTTTCACATGCCATAAGCAGATTGAAGTTCTCACAACAACAGTACTGTATATGTTTTGATTTATTGTAGTTTTACATTTCACCTTGAGAGTGTAGCACACACTACTTTTACTTGATCAGGTGATCTGTATTTGGTGTTAACCTTTTTTCCTCGGTAATTAAAACATGTGGTGAAACGTGAAAATAAAAAATAAATAATTATTTGTTTTGCAGTTTACATTTTATGACATGCCTCCTAAAAAATCTAATATTGGTAGAAGAAGCAAAAATGCTCGAATTCTTTCAGCTATTAGAGCTGCTGAAACATTTAATAAATAATGGTTTTTTTCTATAATTCTTTTTATTGCTTTATTTTGGTATGTCAATGAAAAATGAAAGGCGAGACAACGTCCGCCGGGTTCAGCTAGTACAGTATAATACTTAAATTTATAAAAAATAAGTGGAATATGTAGGCTACGAACGTTATGGTAATCGATTTCGGTAAACCATAAACCACGTTTACCTTAATCGATCACCATAATATTTGTTCAGTTTGTATTAAATTCATCTACCAACACGTACTATGCTATTTAAGAAAAAATGTTTAACAGTTCGTAATTTTGTTATTTTCTGATCATACCTGCCAACCTCCCGCCATGACCAGTGACTCTTTTAATAAGAATGTGGCCGCTCAACGGAAGACACTGGGAGTGGTACGAAGTTCCCATCATCGATGTATAACTTTGTTTATACATCGATGGTTCCCGCACACGACGTCGCCCCATGACTTCAAAATTCTCAAAATTATTGCCGCCCCGCCCTCCGGCTGTCATATTTTTCTGTCCTTGTTACTGTTTAGGATAATTATTTGCTTAAAATTTAGCTTCTTAGATAAGTACAAATAAATTACCTAGCAATATTTCTACTACAAGATAATTGAACTAAAATAAATACAAAAAAAGTAAGTCGGCTAACTCTAATTAAGGAAAGCAGTCTGTAAATTGAAACTCATATCAATCATAGGCCTACATTGCATCCATCGATGTAAGGATGAATGAAGAAAGATTTTTATGAATGAAGTAATAAAATCTATCCGCGACTAAAAATTACGGGTTATCGCCACTTGAATCTCACGAATCACCACAGTTTTTAGCAATAAATTGCATGCAAGCATTTGTGCGGTCCCATATTGCGGGTAAACCTTTGAAGATATCGATCTAAAACCAAAACTAAATTGAAACAAGATAAATTTCTGACTAGAATTGATTTTTAAAATTTCGATAACAGCTCTAATTTTATTTTGGCACCCATTTGAATATTGTGTACTTTCAATAACCTATAAAATCAAAATAAAGAAGAATTCGAACATTCTAAAAAGCCTTTATCTTTAAATACATATTTCATTTATAAATTTACAGCAGTTTTTACGCTTCTCAGCGTGGATTTAGAGCCCTCTTAAGGGATACAAACTGTTTATTTATGTTTTGTTCAAGTTTATTTGACTAACGTTATAACGATGACCACTAATTCATTGATTGCAGTAGCAAATTTTAGTATGCACTTATAATTTTTAGTTCTTTATTCCAACCTGCCTGATAACCTTCCTGACTGACCAGCAGAATTTGTCGGACTGTTCTGGACTGAAAAAATTCCAATATGTCCGTTGGTTGCAGACGTGTCTATAACAGAACGTTTTGGATTATGTCTTAACCCTCCAGGTGCTGACATCGCGTAGCGCGATGTCAGGGCTCGCCGTTGTAGTGCTGACATCGCGTAGCGCGATGTTAGGTACGCGATCTATTTAAAACGCACTAGCGGCTTTAAACGACTGAATATTACAAAGTATGTTATATAGTATTGAAGTAGAAGAAACGCGGAACATATTATACTCTATGGAATACCTCTGCATCAAAACAGCCGATATACAACAATTGTTTAGGAGCGTATGTTTTGTTTTCAACACACACAAATCAGATGCTCAGTGTATTGCCGCTTGGTGTTTGTTTACATTGTAAGTTTGTTATTGTAATCTATTATTATTGTTTTATTTTGTTTTTTATTGTATTTTATCTTAAAAAATGAGTGAATTAAGTAGGTCTAGTGCAATAATAAATGTGTTAGACGAACTAAATGAACAATCAGACATTGAGAGTGAAGTTGACTCTGAGTAAATCATCTTGTCATTCCTCCAGAATGTAAATTTTTGTACATAAGATATATTTTTTAATTAATTATTTTAGTTTTTTATTGATTGTCATTGTTATATTTTGTGAGCTGAAAACATTTTGAGTTGTAAAAGTGAAATAACACTACATGTTACAATGAAATGTGTAACTTGTCATGTATAAGTGATTTTTTACATAGGACAATTTTCCATTTTTTACTGTAACTGAATGTGTCTAAGAAGATAACCTATAACATGTATATATTTTTGTGTTTATTATTAAGTTTTCTACAATATGTCTATCTTGGATTTTCATGTTATGTCTTTTGTGAACTGATACATGAACTCAAATTAAAAAAATTGAAAAAAATTTTCTTCTTTGTAAAGAATAACATCCAGCAATAGTTTACCATGAAAAGATAAGTCCTGTATAAGTATATTTTCTTATTCTATGTTTTTTTCTGAAAATAATGATATGTAATATGTACCATTTTCATTAGGTTTACAGTATTTAAAAAAATATTTTATATACAGTTGCAAACATGATGAAAAACGCCTAGCACTTAAGAAAGTTCAACCCAGCACCTGGAGGGTTAAATAATGTGTTCTAAGATTTTTAAGTAGTATTTTCTCCGAGCAGTTGCTAAAAACAACACACTCTCCAGAGGCAGCCATTATCAATCAATGATTATGTAATTGGACTTATTATTACTCAAACACGATGTACTGATCCGATCGTAATTGGAAAGTTGGAGTGGAGAGATGGTTAGCTCACGAAGGATTGAGTCACATGAACTAGTCAGCTTAGTGGACGAGTGAACTAGTTCTTTCATTATGATTTGAACTAGTTCAGAGCTGGGAAGGAACATTCCACCATTCAAAATTAATTAAGTGTAATTAATTATTTTGATCAATATTAGCAATAAAAACTGAATTTGGTTGATTGGACAAATTTACAAGTATAAATAATAAAAAAGTGTATATGAAACCAAGTTCATAAAAAACTGTAAATCCCTCCACCTCCACCATCGCTTGTAGTACAAGATGTTGGTCATTATGGTATTTTGAACTAGTTCAGTTCATTAGAGAGAACGATTTGGTCGTGAACTAGTCTTGCAAATGAACTACCTTTGCCATTACTCGTTCTGGAGTGGCTTATGTGGTTAGGGTTTATGAAAACTTGCGCATATGTTGAAGGTAACCGGCGTCTGACTTTGGTCTCACTACAGTCTGCTTCTGCTTGTCAGCTGTTCATTTTGTATAATCGCAAAAGCAATCTGTCATTCTGAATCAGTAAATACGGTCCCAATTAATTGTTTATTCACAATACCAGATATCGTTTTGCAGAAATTAGTATTGTAATTTTTGGGTATGGAAAAATAGTTTCTCCATTGTATGATTTCTTTCTGCAGACAACAATTTCGTTCTGCGACAATGTCGCCCTGTCGCACGTTATTCTGCTTTGGGGACATCAAGAATTACTCGCCTGTCAAAGTCATCATCTACATTAACATTCCGATAATCTGGCTGTTTTCTCTTTTTCTCAGAAGTAGATAATTTTTCTTTAAGAACTTGCAATCCTTCTTTTTGTATTCTATGATGATAATGCGATTTCACATTTAAAAGTATATCTTTTATAAGCTCTTTGTAATTTTAACCTACTGTTTAAAACATTGTCTCTCTCATTACACATCTGATAATTTGTAAACTCACTAGTCTTTATTAATATTAGTTCTTTTTACTGGATACAGTTAGTTTTAAATAGTGTAATTTGTTTCTTATTATTACGTTATATAACGTTATAAGTTTCATTTCCTAGTTTCCAGTTAAAAACCCTTTTATATTGATATTCTTGGTTTATAACAGGACATTATATGTGCACTAGTGTACATTTCTAATAAATTGATTACATAACATTTATTTACTGTGTTTAACTAGCCTAGGCAGGCTGGGCAGGCTGGCTGTGCGTAGGTAATGGAGTCTGAGGATGACAACACAACAGGTGGTAGCATACAATGTTTTGACATACATTCAGATAAAGAACTTGCAGATTTTTTAAAGGAGGAGAATGCTAATAATAGCTTAAAAGTATTCCATATCAATTTGAGAAGTGTTAGAAAAAATTTTAATGATATAGTGGTATATTTAGAGGCGGTGGCGGTTGTGTTTGATATAATTGTTTTCACTGAGTGTTGGCTGAGTGGAGGGGGTTGGAGGGAGGACATTGAGGGCTATGACCTTGTCACGACTGAGACATTCCGAAACCAGAATGACGGGGTGGTTATCTACGTTCACAATCGGTTATCAGCTGTTACTACACAAATTGCATTTGGAGACGTCTACGGATTGAATACTGACTTTACTTACGGTAAAAATAAATTTAACTTGCTAACATTTTACAGAACGCACGATAGTGACATAAACTGGTTTTTAGAAGAGTTAGAACGTTACTATAATAATATTTGTAAGGGTGTGATGTGTATATTTATGGGTGACTTAAATATAGACATACTAGACAACGATGCGTACTCTGATAGGTATATGAATAGTTTATTACAAGCTGGTCTTGTGCAGTGTATTGACAGAGCGACACGGGTGACAGACAACGATAGAGGTTCTTGCTTGGACCACATATATATGAGTTACTGTGACTTACAGAATGTGAGGTCAGCCGTTGTACATACTGAGATCACTGACCACTACAGCACTGTACTGACCATCACGGACACTGACCATATCTACTCCGTCACCCAACCTATTACACAACTTACTTATATAGACCTCAACGTACTTACTGACCAACTGTCTCACTCCAACTGGGATCCCGTATTGTCCTGTCTCGAAGTTAATGCTAGTACCGATCATTTTTTTCTATTATTAAAGGCGCTATGGAAAGAGAAACTAAATTAATCAATAAGTACAATTCCAGATTAAAAAATTTAAAACCATGGATTACGGCTGATTTACTAGCAGGCATTCGTTATAGAGATAAGTTAAGTAAATCAGTAAAACATCAACCCTTCAATATAAATTTAAAAGAGCGATTTTATGCGTATAGACAGTTTATCTAATTCTCTTAAACAAGCAAAACGTGATTATTACAGAACTAAAATTACAAATGCAGGAAAAAACACTAATATATTCTGGAGCGTTGTAAATGAATTGGCGGGGAGAGAAAAACACAAAGACAAATTTCCTATACAGAAATATATGTCAAGCTCTATACCTGTCGATGAAGATGGGTGTAGGCAGGCTGCGCACGACTTTAATATGTATTTCTATGCAGTAGGCCAAAATCTTGCTAATGCTATTAATGGAGGAGGGGACCCAGTGGTGAGAGACTCTGACTACAGTTTTAATTCTAACTTTACACTTAACACAGTTACAGAACAAGACATAGTACGATATGTGTCCAGTCTGAGGGGAGGGTCTGCTCCGGGACACGATGGCTTCTCTGCTAAGGCCTTCAAAGAAAATATACATGTATTAACTACACCCCTTCAACATATTATAAATTTGAGCATTCTGTCCAGTATATTTCCTGATAACTTCAAACTGGCAAAAGTCATTCCTCTATATAAATCTAATACAATAACAGACAAAAGTAATTTTAGTCCAATTAGTCTCCTAGTGTTTTCTCCAAAATTCTAGAAAAATAGTAAAAGACCAATTGACTGATTATTTAGATAATAACAACATTTTATGTAATTGCCAATTTGGTTTTCGCAAAGACAAAAATATAAACGATGCTCTATATGAAATTGTTAAACAAATCAATCAAAGTTTTTCAAAAAATAATCGATCCATGCTTATTTTCCTTGATCTTACAAAGGCTTTTGACTCGGTGGATAGAGGTAAATTACTGCAAAAACTGGATTTAATTGGTGTTCGGGGTAATGCTCTGGCTTGGTTCAGGAGCTATCTTACTGAAAGACGGCAAACTGTGTCTATTTGTGGGGTGAACAGCGATGCCTTGCCTATAGACTTTGGGGTGGTCCAAGGAAGTACACTTGGCCCTATTCTCTTTCTAATATACATAAATAATATTTCATGATTAAAATTGTTCAGTAAATTATTCTTGTTTGCAGATGACACACTTATTTTTATCGAAAGTAGTAATTGGCAGGATGCAAGAATTAAAGCTCTTCATGATTTAATGTTTATAAAACAATGGCTTGATCAAAATACACTCTCTTTAAATATATCAAAAATAAAATTTATGCCCATATCTCTTAGGGAGTGTTCTGATCATACTTTATGTGACCTAACAATTCATTCATGTGGTGATTATCTAAGTTTAACCTGTAACTGTGAGGCTATAGAGAGAGTGACAACTTACAAATATTTAGGTGTAATCATTGATCACCGTGTGAGATGGGCGGAGCACATACAATACATAAAAACTAAAATTCAAAAATATTTGTTTGCTTTTAGATAATTGCGTGAAGTTTTAAATGACAATGAAATTAAAGTCGTATATTATGCTTACATACAATCGTTGTTGTCGTTTGGTATTATTGCATGGGGAGGAGCTAACAAAAGCACTCTAGAACCATTATATGTTGTACAGAAGTCTATTTTGAAAGTAGCTTTCGGTAAGGCCAGACGTTACCCTACGGATACCTTATTCCAAGACGTATCAGTCCTTAATATTCGTCAACTCTAACATTTAATGGTATTTATATTCAAACATTATAATTCTATATTCTCTCCAATTTTACACACTTATAGCACACGTTACTCTGCTAATGTGGGTTTTGTCACACCGACTATTAATAAATCATTTTCAACTACTACTCCGGTCTACATTGCACATGCATTGCTTTTAAATCTTCGACGGAATAACCCCAATTTTAATTTATTCTCTTGTACTTCAATATCTATATTCAAAAAACAGGTAACTGATTGGATCAATCTAATAGGTTTGGAGGGAGCAGAGAATGTCATTACTAGTGTCTACGGGCGGATTTGATGCACGCCACTCCTCTCCCCCCCCACTGGGTGAACTGTGGCCGAGGCCGGTGCTATATGAGTGGGCCTTTGTATGAGGGTCTTGTGTTGAGACTGGATTACGAGAAGCAATGACTGCAGTTATGTAGACATTGCGAGAAGTATTCACAGGGCATCATCCTGCATGAACTTGTTTCTCTGGCCTTTCCTAAATTGGCATACAGTCAGTGATTACTTTTTGAATATGATTGCCTCACCTCCGAGTTGCAATGTCATTGAAGTGTTAATTATTAAATTAATTTGTGCTACCACCTTTTCCATATTTCAAATTTCATATTATTATTATTTATAAATATTACATATTTTTTCCTTCTTATAAAATATTGTTTACCTCTTATTCTTATTTATGTATATTTTAGTTAGTATAGACATACATTTAAAATATTTTTCCCTTATATAATAATCTGTAATAGAACAATTACATTTTAGTCCTTTTTGAAAAAAATACTTGCAACTCAGCCTACGCACAGGCAGTATGCTCATGTAGGCTTTTCCCATGAAAAGGAATTACTGTACGGTTTTCTATTATTTTTGTTTTCATTTTAGACAGTTTGTTTAACGATTACCTCATATTATTTTTCAATTGTATTATTTTGTATTATTATGTTGAACAATATCATTTAACTTACTGATGTATACATTTGAATGTTTGGGGAATAAATATACTTTCATTTCATTCTTTTTTAGTTACCCTCGAAACCTTATTATAAATTATCTCCTCGTTCAGTTGCTTTGTTGATAGAAAATGACAGAGATTTTTCTCCTTTTTCTTTATCACAGCATTCAATTATCCGTCATATAATGTCACGTTCTCTGCTATGAATTGTTATACCGCACTTCCTAACATTTTCCATATTTAAGTAACTTTTCATAGAGCACTTAAACCATAAACATTCTTCGAGTAAGACAATAACCACACCACTATTAATATTACCACAGAAAAACATACTGTGTACTGTATTAATGAGGGTTTGACACAAGACTAAACCTTTATTCTTATTCAACTCTCACAAACTAGTTCTTTTTCTTCAAATTATTTATTTGTTTCTTCCAAATTGGGTAGTGGGAGTAATTTGGTGGTGTCAATACCCGGAAGGGGTTTTCTAAAAAAGTATACATTGATACACTGCACAGTATTAAATACAATATAAATTTTAATTATTATTAAATTAAATGAATTATTAGAAATTAATAATTTGAAATATAATATAAATAACTATATAAGATAAATTTTGATAGCAAAATGTATCTAATAAAAGTATAGAATAAATGATAATAGTTTTATGCTTACATGAAAAACATTAATAGTCTTACGCATTTACTGTAGTATTTACTAAATAAAAATGTGCCTTTATGTGAAAATACTAAAACCTTCATTATTGTGATACTGTTCGAATTATGCAAATTATTTGAGGCCCAGGTCTCCTCTCGTCGTGCGCCCAGACTATGTACAGTATAAAGAATTTAAGGAAAAAAAAAACTTCATTTAATTACTAAGTCAAACTGAGGCTAATTATGTTACTGAAAAAATTTACAAAAAATGAGACATTTAAACGGTCTAGGAGTCTCTTGACTAGGAAATGTTTATAAAATAGTTCAAACACAAGAATAACAAATGCAATCAAGAAAACTTCAGTGTTCTTTTATCAATAAAAAAATGTGTGGAATCGAATGTTCTAGAAAAATGAAATATTAGGCGTATTCAGAAAGTAAGTACCGATTCATTGTATTGCTCCGCAGCTCTGCAGTTGGCTTTCCGATCATAAACTCTAGTCGTCCTTGTTCATTGGCTTTCGACTGATGCTATTTTGGTTGCTCTACGTTTTGTTTTAGTTTTCTGTACACATTTAACATTTTTAATACAATTACTGATCCTGCTGATTGTGAAATCCATGCTGTAATAAGATTTTTAAACACAAGGAATGTGAAATTGGCTGATATTTATTGTCAAATTTGAGATATTTACGGTGAAGACGCGATGAGTTATGAAATGGTAAGAAAGTAGGTTAGAATGGTCGAACAAATGTGCATGATGAGAATTGGAGTGATTAGCCTTCTCTTGTCACTGATGATCTGGAAGGAAAAGTAATGAAAAATCCAAGAGAACATATGTTTTACTATGACAACGCTATCAGATGAATTTCCACTTGTCGCGTATTCACTGTAAACATCTCAAATTTGACAATAAATTACAGCCGTTTTGAAATTCCTAGCAAATGTGATTACAGCACGGATCTTACAATCGGCGGGATAAGGAATTGTATTACAAATTTTAAATGTGCTTAGGAAATTAAAAACACAACGTAGACCAACTAAAATGATGTCAATCAAGAGCCAGTGAACAAGGAAAAACAGCGTGTATGCATGAAAAACCGACCGCTTCACTGTGGCGGCTGGACATTTATTTATACTTACTTTCTGAATATGCCTCGTACAATCATGTTGACACCTACAGTTCTCTTCTTACATTTAGAAACGTAAGCAAGTATGTCTCAATAAAAGAGACATTAGAAGTAATTTAAATAAAGACAGCTTTACAAAATACAGTGGAACCTTGATATAACGAATCTGAAGAGGAATAAAAAAAAATTCTTTATATAGAGTAATTTGTTATGTTGATGTAAATGGCGAAAGATTTATATGTTTTGAAGGAAAACCAGAGAGGTTTGTTATAATGAGATTAAGATCAAAAATATTTGTTATATAGAGGTGATTTCAGTAATTAAAGAGATAACCTCTGTAGACTATTTAGTGGCAAAGTAACATGGATACGGGTTTTCTATGTTATATTTAATTAAGTAAACAATACACAATAAAAAGAAAGCCAGTCACACTTGTACATTTGGCTTAGCTAGCGGCAAGGCGGTAGGGAGCAGGACGTGATTGGCAGTGGAGCCCGCGCATGGGCAGTACTTGAAGCTTGATCAAATCACTCATCGAATCTGTCATGTTGACTCCAGACTATACGATTTAAGTGCAGACATCATATTAAAATATTGACATGTTCAATCGAAGTGCGATCATAGAACAGATATCTGTACTAGCTCAAAAATTCTCTCCTCACTATCCCTCCACGATTGCAATCGTCGTATAGATCTCGGAATCTTGCTAAATCTGTACGATGGACTGTTTGATGGTTGTATAGTCTGTAGGGGCCTTTACAACATACAGTAGTGCACTAAAACGGTATACAGTAAGTACAGGAAATGACACTAAAAATACTGGAACGGAAGGAAGAGCTGGGATAAAGGGAGCTAGACGGTTCTCACGGCCACTGCCAGCTGAGGCGAAATTCACTTAAAAGTTCACATAAAAATATTTGTTCGCTATACCGAGTCTGTAAGAGGTAAATTTAGTTTTACAGAAAGGTTAAATTTGCTATGTAGTTTAGGGAAACCTTAACCTAAAGGTAGGGAGGGACCTTTTGGAAGATAGAAAATTCGTTATATTGAGTTACTGGGCATGATTTATTCATATTATAGAGGTATATTTACTGTTAAGTATTATAGCTAGTTTAGGGGGATTTTCAAATATCCGTTACATCAAGAAATTTGTTAAATTGCGGTTCGTTACAACAAGGTTCTACTGTATAACATGACAGAATGAAAAGTAGTGAAATAACAAATTAAATATGAAAAATTACTGCAGAAAAAATCAAATAAATTGCAGATAGAAAATTGGATTGTCATTTAGTGCTAATGAATACTTTAAAATTATGGATTGAAAAAGAAGTAAACTGTAAAAAGTCCCTGCATGAGGTAGGATGCAAAATATCAAAAATGGTTTTGATCCATAAGGAAACTTCATTTAGAATCATGGAAGAAAGCCAGATGGAATTACATCAAAACAGCTGGCTGGATGAAAGAGGATTGTTGACAAATGTGTTAAATTTGAATTAATAACCACATAACCATGTGTTATCTTATTTTAATCAGCTGGTCTTGTAAATATTTACGTTTTCTTTCATCTTAGACAAAAACTAACACTAATAGACATTTCTGTCTGTGCTAGAAAAACAAGCATGTAGTCGATTTTGTTTCATTTCAACACATGCAACTGAACACATGAATGTTCATGATTACCCAACATTTGCAATATACTGTATAATGTAATTTTTTTTAAATTGGTTGGCAATCTTGGAATAAAATTGTGGTTAAAAACTATCTTGAAAAGCTTGTTTTTTTTCTTTTCATAGTCAGATAATTGAAGGAATATAAATTAAACTTTTTGTTTTTGGTAATAGAATTTTTAAGAATTTAGATCTATTCTTCACCATCTTGAAACAAAATATGAAACTCGGTAACACATTGTAAAAATCTTATTGAACTTCAAATCTGATGTAGTAGTAAGTTATCCCTTGTGACTTAAGTCTCCTTAATATATCAAAAACCTATTTAAATATTTTTATTTTCAGCGTTCAAGAAGACTGAAAAACCAATACAGACATTTCATGTAAGTGAAGAAATTGATTTATTATACTTAAATTACCAAAAGTGCTTTGCTGATTCATGGTTCTTTGTACACTATTAAAATTTTTTCATTCGGCAAGATTTGAATAGCTTTTACACCCATTATGCATGGTCATATATGGTTTTACTGCCCATCACTAATACATTGTTATATGTTCCCTATTTCATTATGAATTAGGAACAACAGATTTTGTTGTAGAGTTTAATTATTGTCAAAAGTACACAAATTCCTTAATTGCATTCCTTGTATTGAGGTTTAGGTATAGCAGAATAAATATTGGAGAGATTTACTACAAAATATTATGCAGTAAAGTAAAAGTGCTATGTTACATTTTTCAAAAAAGCCCTTTATTTTCTTAAGGAATCAAAATCTGGATTTAGTTTTTTAAAAAATCCCTTAACACAGCCCTGGCTGGTTTCCTCTCTGCATATTGTAATTAAGGAAGACTCATAAGGCAGCATGTTATTTATTGGAAAAAATGATACCATTGATGTTGAAATGAAAGGATTTTCTTTAATTGTTTAGTAGAATCATATTCTTCAATTGTTACGTCAACAAGAATGACAAAATCAGCTTCGCTTTAATTTTCCATTTCTTCATGTGCAGATTCTTCTGTATCTAAGAGTCCATTATTTGATTCTTCATTGATATTACAGGAATCATAGTCTATAGTATCGGATTCAACATTGGAGTAAGACAATCCTTGACAATTGGTACATATTAGTGAGCAACGTAATCCAACTTTTCTACAACCGCATTTACTGTTAAAATTACATGCAATTACAAAAAGTAGTGTTCAAAAGATACTCTGGAGCAGGTGGAAGTAAATTTTGAATTGGCTCCAAAGTTTGGCTTTTAAAATAGGCCATATTGTATAAAAAAAAAAAAAAAAATAGATCCGAGTCTCAGGGTGAAATGACAATATTTTGCTATATTTTTAAAACATGCATTTTAAACAAATTGTACATTTTGTGGTTTTTAACAAACATATTCGGATTCAGCAGACAGAAATACGTAAAAATATGTGGCTTATGACTATTGAATTCGAAATTGGTATCCAGCATTCAAACTAAAATGACTTTCCAAAGTTTTGAATCACTATATCTCAAAAACAGTGACTACGGGAAAAAGAGTACAAATATTTTTTGTAGATAATTTAACGATCTACAACATTAACATTGTCTGACTTATTTTTTTCATAAAATGTATCGTTAAAGAGAAATTTACAACAAATCGTTTTTATAACCTTTGACCTTGAATACAATTTTTAGCACGTGCTTTATGGCTTAAGACTTTTGACATTGTATTTTGTAATGCTGAAAATATAATTTCTGCCAATTTTTAGCTGTATCAGAGTTTTTTTTTAGCTTATCTCTAGTTTTATGTGTATTTTGACTGGATTAAGAATCAAAATTTGATTTTTCAATTATTTATAAAAAATTAAAATAAAATACTAAATAGTGGAGGTATGGCATTTTTAGTTATCAGATTTAAATGTAAAAAAAATAAAGTGGTCCCTCTGTAATCTGACACTTTAATTGTCCGACCCGGCCAGTAATCCAGTAGAACATTGTAAACCCCTATTTGTTAAATTGAATATTCTAACTGTCATAAATATTTACATCTTTGATTTGATTTTATATGTTTTAAGAACTTCTGGTATAATTAAAAAAAGTGCTCATCAGTATAAAACTAGGATTAAAGATCAAGCTACTATTAATTTTGTTAGATTACATAAAACTTCAAACAGCCATAATATAGTTTCACTTAGAGTTTATAATAAATTAACCAACTTGATTGACAAGTATTCAGAAAAATCTTTCTGTAATAAATTTTTTAACTGGCTCCTGAAGAACCCATTTTATTCTATTGACGAATTTTTTAATATTCCTAATATTGATTATTGATTCATTCCACTTAATAAACTTATATAATTAGCTCCTAAAGCAGCCTTTTCATTTAATCAACTTTTTATTTATACCTATTTTTTATTTAATTAATTAAATAAGCTGTAAAGGTATGTAATTGCTCATAATCAATTAACTTATTATTATTATTTCTATCTATTCATGTTTTGAATTTATATTCTTAAGAATCTATTGACTAGCATAGACGTGCTGTACATATGACTTTGTCAATGCTATAATAGTTGTATGACAAATAAATGGAATTTGAGTAATAGGACATTTTATAAGGGCAGCTACTAAATGAAATGAATGAAAATGACTTTATTTTTAAGGCGAGGTGAGTACTCTACCACCTAACCTTATCAACATTTATAAAAAATAATCATATAATTAATACAAAACATTACTATTAATACAATATAAACCAATTGCATTATATCAGTAATCAACAACAAAAAACAAAACTCAACATATCAAACATAAAATATAACTATAAAATCATAACTAACAAATGATAATCTATACAAAATAATACAAATCTTCAAAAACAAAATCATCCATCACTCGTACATACCACCTGCAAACCATGACTATCAAACGCACCAGCCCGCTCCATCTTCAGGTCCTACAAAAATAGATCCTTTAGCTCCACCCCGAAGCAAATGCTCTCACCTATAATTTTGATATTGTCAGGAAGCATATTCCATAATCTACACTCAGATACAGTAAAAGATCAATGGTACAGGGTGGTGCGATGAATTGGGACTGATAGTATAAAGAGGCTCTGTGACAAGTGTTTCTAATGCTTATTTCTGAAATTAACTTGAAACGCTGGGACAGATAGCTTGGAGTTCTGTCATTTAGAATTTTATAAAGAAGAGTAAGTATGTGATAATCTCGAAGCTGTTTCAACTTCAAAACAGATATTTGGCAAAAAAATTGTGTAATATAATTCTCACGACAAAGGCAAAAAAATAAATTTAATGCAGTAATTTTGTGCCAATTGAAGTTCGTCCAACAGCTTAACAGTCACATCATTGATAACGGTGTCACAGTAGTTAAAGTGTGGCAGAATGTCTTAACCCACATACATTTTACATTGAATGGGAAACAGGAAGCATACAGCTTCAAACTGTGGATACTACTTAACACTCATAGTAACTTGGTCAGTCCAACTTAATGTTCTGTTCATAGTAAGACCAAGTTTCTTAACTTTGTCACACTAGTCTAATGTCAAATTGTTAACACTTATTTTTGGAAAAGTGTTATTGTCAACAGAAGTTAATAGTCTAGGATGTCAAACTAAAATTGTTTGAGTCTTACCATCGTTAAGTTTGAGTCCATGTTGTTTTGCCCAAGAAGTGATTGCTACAACATCTCGATTCATTTTCGATACAGTCATGTGGGATTCTGTGATATAGAAATGTTTGTATACCTGTAAGTCGTCAGCGTATAAATGATAGAGTGTTGTATAAATATCATTAATGTAGAGAGTAAAAAGAATAGGTCCCAAGACAAACTCCTGGGGAACACCATGTATCACAGGCCTCCAGTCTGACTCTCCATCTTTAGTCCTTACATACTGCCGACAGCCAGAGAGATAGGACTGAACCCAGGAAACACAACTATCAGAAAAACCATAGTTTTTCAACTTAATTAAAAGAAGAGGATGATAAACACAATCGAAAGCCTTTGAAAAGTCACTGTTAAAATTTTAAGCTGTTTCTTGTCCATAGCTTGACGGATGTCCTCAGTAATTTTTAAAATAGCAGTAGTAGTACTATGATTAGAGCGAAAACAAGACTGATAATTGGAAATCAATTTACTACTCCCCAAGTAATTATAAAGCTGCTGATGAACTATTTTTTTAAGACATATAGACAGAGCAGGAAGTATACTTATGGACCGAAAATTTGAAGGAGATAGGGGATTAGCATTTTTCTGTAAAGGTTGAATAACAGCTGATTTCCATATAGTAGGAAATTTACTAGATGATTTAAGTTAAATTAAAAATAGCAGTAATTGTAGAAAGTGTTGCAAGTAAAGTATCATTTAGAAATCTAATTGAAATATTATCTGATCCAACACCATTACTAGTAGTTCTCATAATAGCCATCAAAACCACTCCTTCAGTTACTGGAAAGAGGCTCCTTGGTAAGGCCAATAGATCCAGCAGTGACGCTGACTGGTTGACTTACCGGGAGTCGCAAAGAAATTATAGATGAAATTGTAGAAATTGTAGATTCTCCAGGAAATCCTGGAGAGATTTTTGTACCTCTATAGAGAAGACCTCAGTGATGTCTAGGCTTCACAAAGTGCTGGCTAAGGACCCTGAGGAAAGACTGGGATCCCTCATTAAAGACGATGGGGAGTAGAACAGATCTGAAGAAGAGACTTTGCAACTTCTATTTGAGCCTCATTCTCCGGGATCGATTGAGGAACCGGTTGCGAGCCCCCCCCCCCATTTCGGCGTGACGGGTTTGCACTGGGGCCTCGCACGCGGATCCAATTCTTTGGAATGAGGCAAAGAAGGTTGTCACAGAACAAAAGATCAAGTGGGCAGTTGAGTGCTTTGCCCCCTTCAAGAGTGCGGGACCGGATGGCATCCTGCCTGTGCTCATTCAGAGGGGCCTAGAGTCGCTCCTACCCCATCTGACCCTAATATGTAGGGCTTTCCTTGCCTTGGGTTTCATTCCAAGGCTGTGGAGGACCGCAAAAGTGGTCTACATCCCCAAACTGGAAGGGGTACACATTCCAGACCTAAAAATTTCAGACTGATCAGCCTCATGTCTTTTCTACTTAAGACACTTGAGAGGTTGGTCGAGAGGCATATGAGGGATAGGGTATTGAGAGATAACCAGCTCTATCCAAATCAACATGTATACATGGCTGAGGGGTCTGGGGAGTCGGCTCTCCATCGACTCGTCACGAGAGTCGATGAGACAATTCGGCAGAATGATCTAGCCATGGGTGTCTTCACGGACATAGAGGGGGCGTTCGACAACGTCTCCCTGCAGTCTATGATCGCTGCTGTCGCTAGGACAGGCGCCAGTGGTACCATTACCAGATGGATTGAGGCCTACCTACGCAGCAGAATGGTTAAGGCAATACTGAACGATGCGACAGTTCAGGTTGTAGTCGGTAGCGGTTGTCCCCAAGGAGGTGTCCTTTTCCCTTATCTGTGGTCCCTAGTGGTGGATGAACTTCTAAGGGCGCTTAACGGGATGAGGGCATATACTCAGACATACGCGGACCAATACCACTGTACGTGTGTATGCTTAGTTATGTTATTATTAATGTTATCAGGGTTGAATAACCATTGATGGTCTTCTCATCCACGCTTTGGACAGGTACGACAACTTTATGGTCCTCCCATCTAACCTTTGGACAAATACAGACTACTTATAGTCCTCTCTTCCAACCTTGGACATGCACAACCACTGATGGTCTTCCCATCGACGCTTTGGACTTGTACGACAACTTATGGTACTCGCATCTAAATTTTGGACAAGAGATGCGGACGCGGACGATATGTGCATACTGGACATTGGTAAGTTTGCCAGCACAGTTTCAGACATTGTCCAGTCTGCCTTGAGATTCTTAGAAAGGTGGTGTAGAGACAAGGGGCTCTCTGTTAATCCTAACAAGACTCTTCACTAGGAGGAAGAGGCTAGATGACCTATACGTGCCCATTATGGGAAATATGGAGCTAAGAGTTATTGGGTCGGTTAAGTATCTGGGGATCATCCTGGACGTTAAACTGAACTGGCTCAAGGAGGTCCTCACTGGGCTCCGCCCTATGGACCTGTTTGTAAAGGTGGAGGAGGCTTGTAAAGCGGCTTTTAGAATAAGAACGACTGTTGGCTGGCTGCCTGGCCAACCAGGACTTCATGGCAGAATACCCGTTGCTTTCGATGAGAACAGACTCAATGACACCTAGGTACAGATTTGACAGGCAGGTCAGGGTTTTCCTTCCAAGCAGAGATAAGTGGATGGGGAATACCGAGCCTGCACAAGTCAAAGGAAGCGTCTGGTTTACAGACAGCTCACTTATAGAAGGAGGTGCGGGTGCTGGGGTGTATGGGAGGGGTGCACGGAAAGTTCTGTCTGCATCTCTCGAAGCCCATGCTACCGTGTTCCAAGCGGAGGTGATGGCAGTCATGACAGCCGCACAGGAAGAAATACGTCTTGGTGGCTTGGGAGGAGTTGTTTTCATCTGCTCAGACAGTCAGGTGGCGATAAAGGCGATCATGGTGCCACGTACCAGCTCTAAGTTGGTATGGGAGTGCCAAGGGATCCTAGAGACCCTTTGTCAGCGTAAACCGGTGAGACTCATATGGGTCATGATGGCATTGATGGAAATGAGAGGGCTGATGCACTGGCTAGGAGAGGGGCAAAGTGCCCTCTTCTGGGACTGGAGCCGGCCCTTGGCATTACTTTCCAAAAGGTTAAGAGAAGAATTGATTGGTGGACCTCTGAGGAACACGCTGGTAGATGGAGGACCGAGTCCGGCCTCAGGCAGTCTCGTGCACTCATCCGAGGACCTGATTGCGGTTACAGCCAAGCTTTGCTGAGCTGCGACCGGGCCAAAGTGAGGATTGTTACGGGACTGCTGACCGGACATAATATCCTTCATAGACACATGAAGATTATGGGCCTAACAAAGGACTCCACATGTAGGCTCTGTAAAGAGGATGAGGAGAGCTCTATACACATCTTGTGTCATTGTGGAGTGCTCTCATCTCTTAGGTACAGGACTCTGAGTACCGCTTTTCTGGAACCAGAGGACATCAGACGGGCTACACTCGGGGAGACCCTGTCCTTCATAGGGGGACAGGTCTCTTGTGACACTGTTGCCAGGCTTGGGGCGCAAAGGGCCACTGAGTCTAGGCGCAGTGGACTTGGTGACAGGACCACATCCCGGTGTATCCAACTAACTACTGGAAAGAAGTTGAACTGGTGGCAGGTCTAGTTAGTGGGATTGAAGAGAGATGATTGACAAAGTCTCGAACCCCACATGTATCAACAGGAATGTTTACAAAATTATTAAGTTTATTAACTTATTAACTTTATTAAGATTTATATTTATGCATCGTTCTTTCATTTAAAGCGGGAGTTGAAAATGGGGTGTTCTGCATAGGGATGGCAATGATATATCGATATATTGGAAATGTCGATAAACATGTTGAGATATATTAGTATCAATATTTTTTTCCGATAATATCGGACATATTGATATTTTGATCTGATATATCATATCACTGTAATATAATGACGTTATTCTTTCTTCTCAAAATCATCGATTTGAAAAAAAACACATTTAAATTGCCTTTTTACGTACTAAACATACATTGAAATAATAATGTAACTTAATTCAGTTTTTTTACGTGAGGTTAAAGCACTAAAAATGTAGTTTATTGTAGATCAGTTGGTGGAACAGGTAAATGAAGTTCTGTGTGAGTTGACAAAGCTGACTCTAAGATGCCTAATTTGAATGCCTTAGTGAATTAATTTGTTTCATTTTAAATGTTTATAAGAAGCCTAAAGGCATTTTAAAATGTGAAAAACAAAATTAAAAATGTTATTATTACATTATTATTTTATAATTAACATAATAAATAAAGGTATAGTTATTCTTATTTTCAATTTTTTCATTCAATGTCACAGACCACAACTTATTTCGTGTAGTTAAATGTATTTAACTGTTACATTCAGTAGGCTATTCTAAATTTTGACTGCAAAACAGGAGTGTATTTTTGGCCGTGACATAAGAGTTAGTGCAAAATTTTAAACAGATACTGTAAATAATTTACAATTTGATATATCGGATACCCGATATAACAAATTTTTTACTCGTTGTTATCGTTAGGTTGATATTTGGTTTGCAATATATTGATAATTCGATATATCAATATGTTGAAAATATTTGCCATCCCTAGTTCTGCACATGGCATTGTAAGTGGCTTTTGTCAGTTGTCACTCTGGCATCAGTCTTCTACGTGATTCTCGTGTTCGCTAATGTGCTGTTCTTAGTGTAGTTTTGTGTGTTAGTAGCGCTGTAAATGAAACATGTCTCTACCAGTTAAACGTAAACATAAAACATTATCATATGTGTATAAAAACAGGAGTTTGAAACAACTTGAACAGGGTGAAACCTTGTGTTAGTCTCGCTAATAATCAAACATAAAAATCTATTTTATGCTCTCCACTTCTAAAGAATAATGTAAACAAGACGATAGTAACTAAACAGTATGATGGTCAGGTATTGTAAATAAATGTTTTTGTTTTTTTTATGATCTAGTTTTAAGATTAAAATTTCAATATAGTATGTTATGTTGATATAATGTGTGTATCCAATAATAAAGCGTTCATTTTTATATCCTGTAAAATAAATAGTTGGTCCTGGTACTGTATTTACAGACATATTTTTACAGTACATTCCAGTAATCTGGCGTTTTCGATAATCTGATGTCCTCAGGTTGATATATGCCAGATTATCGAGAGAAGTATCTATTTACACAAGACCACAAGAAAGTTACTAGGTTGCTTTAATATAATATTTCTGTTACATTTTATTTTTCATAATTTGATCAATTTAATTAGATATTGTGTATTGAAATAAAATAACCCCATGCTTTTCTTGGTGATCATAAATACAATTTTATAATTTTATCGAGTCTTACTTAAACTACATTATTTAAATTTAATATCAATTTATAGAAACATATAAGTTACTTAGTTTATATATTTATAAAAAGGTTTAAAGAGTTATACCTTTTTCATATGATGAATATACTAACATTAGTAATATTGTAGGTTTGTAATGTGTTAATGAAACCTTTTGATGTATATGATACAGGACAGGAAGAAACAATCTGCGAAGAGCTTAAAAGTTGATGACAATGAAAAGAAGTCAAATGTATGGATGCAATGTGATCGCTGCCAGTACACAACACCTTATAGTTCTTTTATGATCAATCACATTCATAAGCACAGTGAGCCCAAACAACAAGAGTCTCCCTCTGTACTTGAAGCAGAGCAGCCACAGGTATACATTTGCAAATTGATAAAAAAATATATTCAATTTCTTTAAATTTTAAATTTGTATACCACTAAATTGTAATTGGTTTATTGAAATATTTAAGATCCAAGCTGGTTGAATAATATATAAAAGTAACATTGACAACCACTATAACTTGCAGATAATTAAAGATGATAAATTAAATGTTTGCAATATTATAATCTAAATTTGTTATAAATATGTAGAGTTAGCCTTAAAATGGAGATGGAAAATTGTTAAGAGCTACATTCTTGACTTATCAGTGAATACAGATTAAATAAAGCCTTGTTAAAAAATACAAATGTATAAATTTTGATCAATAATATGAGATATATAAAAAGAATTCGTTGTAGAGAAAGTTTTATTTAATTTTATGGCGTTTATTTCTACTCTTGTAGAATATCTCGTATTATGAGAGTGATTTATATCTTCAAATATACTATTACAATTTTTGTAAATATGGATTAGTAGACTTTTAATTAGAGTTTATGAACAGTGAGAACAGAAACTTCCTTAAATAGAGCGTCAGGCGGGTATCGCTTATTTTTTCCAAATCCTATTTGGATTTGAAAAAAAATAAACTCGCTTTCTGAACAACATTCAATGGCTCCAGTATGCTTTTAAGACAACCCCCCCCCCCCCACACAACAATTCCATATGAAAACAAAGATTGAACATAAGCAAAGTAAGCGATTTTATTTCTTTATTTGACAAAATTCGATTCAATTGTTTAAAACCAAAAATAAATTTCCTTACTTTGCATTTCACATATTGGATATGACAATTCCATTTTGACTAAAAGTAAAAATATATACTTACTTACTTACTGCAGTGGCCATAGGTACCTCAGATGGTACTTGGCCTCACCTACACATTGCTTCCAGCCTTCTCTATCCTGCGCCTGTTCTTCATTTCTGCCCAGCTTCCTCAAGTCCCATTGCACCTGGTCCCTCCATCTCAGTTTAGTTCTGCCTGCAGGTCCTCTGCCTTCTAGGTTGTTCTTTGGTACACTGCTTATGGTAGTGCCATCTTCTCTTCCGAGTACATGACCTGCCCACCTAATACGTCTGCTTTTTACCTCAGCTGTTATATCTGGGTCTTTATATAGGTCTCTAATTTCAAAATTATGCCTGATTCTCCAGATTCCATCTTCTTGAGTTGGGCCATATATTTTCCTGAGAATTTTGTTCTCCAAAGTTATTAGCCGCTTTTCTGATATTTTGCTCACTACCCAACACTCTGATCCATACAATAGTGTTGGTCTAATTATAGTTTTATAGACTTCATTTACCTCTTCTTCTCGGTTATCTTGTCTACCACATTTCATATATTTTGTTTTTGAATCGTTTGTTTCAAGGCCAGCCTTTTTAGTTTTCAATCAATATCCTAACTAGATCTTCTAATTCTTCTTTCCTATGTGCTAATATTGCAATATCATCTGCAAAGGCTAAAATATTTATTTTCTTCCCTATCTTAATCCCTACTTCTGAGCTTTTAACTTTCTGTAATGCTTCTTCTAATGCAATGTTGAAAAGTATTGGTGATATTCCATTTCCTTGTAGAAATAATACTGGTTAAATTACCTTTTTTCCTGTCAACAGTTCTTCAAACATAATCTGCCAAACTGTTGACAGGAAAAAAGGTAATTTAACCAGTATTATTTCTATAATATAACAGTTCTGGAGGCTAATAAAACAAAATGAATACATTTCCTTGTCTCTCCAGTGTCTACTGAGAAAGCCTCTGACACTTGTCCTTCCACTTTTACTTTGCATTTTGAGTCTTGGACACTTAATGAGGACATTTTTATAAGTTTTTTTGGAATTCCCTGTTTTTCCATTGTTTTCCAAAGTTTATTTCTGTCTAAACTGTCGTAAGCTTATGTAAAGTCTGTGAAAATACAGTAAAAGGATTGTTTAAATTCATAGTATTTTGCTATTGCTTCTTTTAAAATAAAAATTTTTAAGAGATATACCTCTGTAATTATTACACTCCTGTTTACTGCCTTTTTTGTGTATGGGGACTACTAAGGCTTCTTTCCATTCATCTGGTGTGTCTTCTGATTCCCATACTTTATGACCAGCTTGTGAATTTGTTCTGCTACACATCTCTTCCCTGCTTTTAACATCTCTGCTGCTATTCCGTCTTCTCCTGGCGCTTTGTTGTTTTTCATGTCCTTTATTGCTCTTGTTACTTCTTCTGCTGTTGGTGGGGTTATCTGAGGTTGTACGTATTCTGGTATATTTCACCTGTTTCTTCTTCCCTTGCCTGAATTTCTCCGTTTAAAAGGTCTTGGAAGTACTCCCTCCAAACCTTTATTCCTTCCGCTTTCTGGATATGATTTGTCCAGTTTTATCCTTGATTCCATAGGTGTTTGGGGTGATGCCGTTTTTAAAGAAACTTATATTAAAAATATATACCTAAATATTTATAAGACTCAACTTTTTCAGTATTTCCATAAACTCAGTTCTTATTAGAAAATTGTTATAAGTATGGATTGTAAGATCACCTAAGTTATAGTCTGTAATTTTACTAATAGACATTGGCATAAATTTAGTTTTGGACATATTTAATGAAAGAATATTTTTATCTAACCATTTTTTAACAATCATAAAATCATGAAGCGCTTTTTCTCTTACCTCAAGCCATGTTTTACTTGCAGAAAAATCAGAGTATCGTTGGTGAATAGAAATAATTTTCCAAAAATATTTAACTTTGAAACATTGTTTATATATATTAAAAAAAGAACCGGCCCCAGATTACTGCCTTGAACTACACCGTAGTCTACTGGCTTAACATCACTGCTTGTGCTGCAATTAGAAATAAACTGAGATCTGTTAGATAAATAACTTTTGAACCTCTTGAGCTCATTTCCTCGTATTCCAATTGTATCTAGTTTTTTCAATAATTTTAACGATCAACAGAATCGAAAGATTTTTTAAGATGGAGAAAAATTAGCAGTGAGCGATCTGATTTAAAAGAATAATAAACAAGAGGTTTATTCAAAAGAAATGGCCTCATCAATTTCTTAGGCAATGTTAAACAAAGCATTTGATATATTTTTATCTTGTCTAAACCCAAACGGATGCTCACTAAGAATGTTGTATCTATGGAGGTAAGCAACTAATTGACAATTTTGATTGTCAAAAAATAATCTTTAACAATTTGTTCAATTATTTTTGAAAAAATACTTAACAAGGATATGGGGCGGAAATTATTTTTAATTGTGATATCGTTTACTTGTATAAAGGGAATACTTTTGATAGTTTGAAACAGTCAGGAAATTTCCTTAAGTTTTGCTTAAATTGACAATATGTAACAAAGTTGTATTTAGTAAATTAAAATTATCTTTGAGGATGCTGGCGCCGACCCTCCCCGCAAACTGTACAGGTAACGTCGTAAAACTTGTTCAGTAGCTGGTTGTAGAGTAAATGAGCAATCCAAACTGTAGTCGGAGTCATTAACAACTGGGGCCTCAATTGAATCTATCTCATCAGCCAATGACTTACCGACGTTAGAGAAAAATGTATTGAATTCATCAGCTTTTTGTTTGTAAGTGGTATTCAAATTATCTGAAAAAAAAATTTTCAATTGGAAAGGTATCTTTTTTATTTGTTCTAATTACTGACCAGGACTGTTTGGGATTAGCAGACAATTCGTTTAATTTTGTACAGTAATAATCATGTTTCGTTTGTTTTAAATTATTATTTAAACATTGCTTGGAATCCCGGTAGAACTGTTTCAATTCAACATTAAATGGCTGCTTAGTAACTTGTTTATTTAACTTGTCTCTCAATCTTATTTGTTTAACTTATCTCTCAATCTTATTTGTTTAATTAATTCCACAGCTATCCATGGCTTGAGTTTTTTGAGCCTAGATGAATGACTTTTCTCTAATTTTTTGGCAGATTCGACCAAGTTTACTATTATTCTAATAAGGTTATTTGAACAAAAATTGAGATCATGACAGCTAACAATGGGGTCCCAGTCGGAGTTACTGAGTAAGTAAAGCGTGGTCTATGTATGTGTGTGGCGGTGTGGTAGGTGTAGTGCGAGTGCGTGGTGTAACAGTATGGTATGATAGTGAGGTCAGTGCTGTAGTGGTCGGTAATGGCTGTCTGGATCACAGCTGATTTAACTTGAGAAATGTCATCGTATGTAGGAAAAATGTGATACAGACAACTCATTGCATTGTAACTTACTCTTGTCGGTTTATTTATGCATTGAACAAATGAATAAATGAATAAATGATTTATTTCCACAATTAAGTTACAAGAGTATAACAAATAAATTGTTTGGAAATGTACTGGCCACTTAATCTAGTTGTGTGGCCAGGTAAAATAAAATAATCCATTAAAAATGCATATATGAATACATGCAGTCTAGCTCCACATAAAAAAAAAAAACACTCCTGTGGCATCTGAATAGGAATTATTGCAAATAAAAAAAAATATATACTTCTACTTATTTATGTACATACAGTTCGCTATTTATTGCCTGTGCAATGTTCATAATGAAATTCAGAAACAGTTGAATTTATATTTATACATCATATTTTATATTTTTATGAGAACAGTACCAACATTTAAGAAAACTTATACTTCCCAGATAACATCAGAATTATACATATACATAAACATATACATATATATATATATATATGCACATATATACATATATCCGTACACATATATATATATATATATGCACATATATACATATATCCGTACACACATATATTTTGTTTTATAAAAAGCATAATATAAACAATTTAAATGAAAAATGTTTTAAATGAAAAAAATGTTTAGTTCAAAAACAAGGTCAATATGAATAACAAACAAAAGATATATTTTATTTTATAAAAAGCATAATATAAACAATTTAAATGAAAAAATTTTTTAGTTCAAAAACAAGGTCAATGAATAACAAACAAAATTCTCATCCGTACTTCCATTCTCGCTAAGGTGGAACCCGGCACGGCACGAAGACCAGCTGGCGGCTGGTAGCCCTCACTCCACATTGCCAGGCCGTCAAAGCTCTGTCCCTGCCGGTCCAGAAGCGCCACCGAGCATTCCACCCAACATTCATTCTACTTCCACACATTCAACAATCATCCATAGTACAACTATACTTAATCTACAAACAAGAAATTTACACTTTGTTGGTTAAATAGCCAGTCTAACAACTTTCGACTAAAATGTTTTACGTTATTTAAATTCCTTATATTTATTGGTACTTTATTAAACAGTTTTGGGCCTAAGTATAAGAATGATCGTTTGACAATCATCTTATTGATCTTTGGTAGTCTAAACTTCCCTTGTAAAACGTTTCTTGTTGTGTAATATAGATTGTCACTACCTCGGTTCCCACTTCTTACATAAAATAATTTTAAAACTTTATATACAAAAAGGTGCTGTAGTGGCAAGACCCTAATTTGCTCATATAACGGGAAAGAGCTGTCTCTTAATTTCTTTTTCAATATAATTCTTATAAAAAAGTTTTGTGTTACCCTCAGTCTGTCAATTAAAATTTTGAACGCTCCCCCCCAACATGTTATGCCGTATTGTAGTCTAGAATGAATTAGTGCAAAATATAGTGTTCTAAGAAGATCAGTACTACAAAAGTTTCTTAAAAAATAAAAGGTTCTTATTGATGTTCTTATTTTTTATGTAATTCAGATATATGTATTTCCCAACTTAACTTTTCGTCAAAAATTACACCGAGGTATTTAAAACTTTGAACTTTTTTTATAATTTGGCAGTTGCAATTATTTATCACAGACTGACATTGTGACTCATAATATTTTATATGAAATGGAAAGTTAAAGCTCTGGGAATGAAAATTAATAAATTTTGTCTTTTTTACATTCACTTCCATCTTATTACTAACAGACCAGTTTCTTAATAATACTAAATCAGTCAACATATTGTTCCCTATTACCTCTAACAGATCATGCGAATAAAACAAGGCAATGTCGTCCGCAAAAGCGCATATATCACCTTTAAATTGAAGTTTTAATAGGTCATTGATAAATATAAGAAACAGAGTTGCAGAGATCACCGATCCTTGCGGGACTCCAGATCTTACGGTCAGGGGATTACTATTTGAGTTTCTTATTCTTACGACTTGCTTCCTTCCCACAAGGAAACTTCGGAACCATCACAATGCAACTCCTCTAACACCCACTGCATTTAATTTATCTAATAAAATACCATGACTAACTAAATTGAAAGCTTTCCTGAAATCAATAAATAAACCTGATGTTTTTTTTACTGGAATTGAAATTGTTATAAATTTTATCAGCAACTGAAATCAGCGCATCTTCAGTTGATTTGCCTTTAATGAATCCAAATTGTTTATTACTAAAAAATTTCAAGTTATTTAAATAGTTCAGCAAACGAATTTTAATAATTTTTTCAAATATTTTAGAAAAAACTGACAACAAGCTTATTGGTCTTAGATTGTCAAGTTTTGTTGAGTTGTTATTTTTCCAGATTGGAACAACAACACTTAATTTTAATTTTTCGGGGAAGATTCCATTACTAAAACTCAAATTGATGATATGTGCCAATACACATGCAATTTCATCCGATACTAATTTAACAAGTTGAACATAAATGTTGTCAAAGCCGGTTGATTTTTTGTTTTTCAAGTTACTAATAATTAGTTTCACTTCAATAGGAGTAGTAGGTTGTAAGAAAATTGAGTGCGGCTGATTGTATAGTGGCGGCATAGTGTTATTAGGGACTGTACCTCCACCTGACCCCTGTTCGGATTGTACAGAGATAAGATAATCATTTATCGCGTGTGCAATATCTAAAGGTTCGTTTAACACTGTACCGTTGTCCAATTCTATTTCCTCTACACTTTTACTGTTATTTCTACCTGTTAACTTATTTATTAAACTCCACTGCTGGGCCGCGTCTCCTATACAACTTAAAAACTTATTCTCATAATAACGGTTTTTTGTAAAATTTATTTCACACGTTAGGTTGTTACAGAATCTATGAAAGTAACCAACAAAGTTTGAATCATATGGCCTCCTTTTTGAAATTTTATAAAGTTTTTTCTTTTTTCAATTTTACTTAAAATACTTGATGTTATCCATGGAGTAACATTCTTAGCCCTACTTAACTTAGTGGAATAATGGAATAATTTTTTACAACTTACTAGTTTTTACGATAAAGTTTCATAAAAAATATTATAACTAGTGTTAACATCATTACTTTCGTATACTTTATTCCAATTAACATCTTTTAACTTTGTCTTAACTAAAGTGAAATCAACTGTATCCAGCCCCCAACAAAAAATCTATATATCTATCAACAATCCTGTTTTTTATAACAAATAAAAATTTATATCCCCAGAAAAATGCATATTTTATTTTTGTTCAATCCATTGACGTATCGTTCCAGTTCATCAATAAATAAATCTGAGTCGCTGTCAAATGTACGATAGGCGGAGATTAAGTGGAAAAGTTTGTTGTAAATTGTGAAGTTGAGTCCTAATCCGTAAATGTCGCCCAAAGAAATTTGTGTAGCAGTGGCTCCTAGTCGTTTGTTAATATAAACAATAACGCCATCATTTTGGTTTTGCTGCTTATTAGTCTGATAAAGGTCGAAACCCTCCTAACCCTCCCCCCTCACCCAGCCAACACTCAGTCAGAACAATAATATCTAAAAATTCAATGAAAGCGTTTAAGTAAATTAACAATTGATCAAAATTCTTATTGTAGCTGCAGATGTTAGTGTGAAAGACGCACAGGCTATCACCATCAGTGTTATTATAAAAACTTGTATACTGAATAAGTTCATTAACCTCGGTACAACTATTAAAATAGTTTTTTAATTAGCATAATATGTGTTGGTACATATACAGTACAAGTAAATGTCACACAACAGAAATATATTACAATATAAGCACAAAATGCACAAATATTATGGTGATCGATTTCGATGAACCACCCTCACCAAAATCCTTCTTTTGTGAATCTCTCTGGTCTGAGGAAGGTGAGCGTGGTTCACCGAAATCGATCACTATAATATTTGTGCATTTTTTGCTTATATTGTAATATATTTGTGTTGTGTGACGTTAACTATTAAAGTCTAAGAATGAGTTGTCAGTGTCACACAGCATGTAATATCAACCCACTACCTAGTCTTTCAACTTTACACAAATGAATAAGTTTTTCCAAATAAATTTAACTATTATTAAATCACTCAATAACAGGTTAAATATTACAATTAAAATAAAAACCTATACTTCATGGTAAGGACACTATTATAAATTAAAATAAGATCAATAAAACATATTAAATACTACTAAACTATGTGTAATAAGAAATTTTACTTTATTTTCATTAATATTTATTTAGGTAAATTTAATTATTATCCTTGTAACTGAATGAATTTAATTTTAAATGTTTTAGAAAATTTTTTAAACATATCGTCGTGACTAGCTATGAAAGGAGTTTAATTGAAATTTAAAATTATGCACATTATCTAGTATCTCGATATAATTATCCAACAAACTACTGCACTGTGCCATTACAATTACAGTATTAGCTAATAAAAAATCAAGTAAAGAACTTCTTTAATGCCTAAACAAATACTATTTATTCTTTATTTAACTGCAATTGAAATACCACAATAAAGATTTTGAAATTGAGGAAAAAGCGGTTGAACGAGAACAAAATAATAAAAATATATCAGTTACATAACACCATAAAGTAATTTGAAGAGCTATGTATTAATAGTATGAATGACTACAGCTACGAGAGTTTGAGGAATAATCTGAACTTGTACAAATATAGGTAAAATATAACATACACATTACACACTCACAAATACAACAATTATAGGCCTAAATTGAATGGAACTTAGAACTTATACTTGGTATTTCTACTTACTTACAAAATTAAACGACTTTAAATGTAAACATTGATCTGATATCTGTTAGGTTATACATAGACGTAAACACCAATTCAATAAGACAAATAACAAATGGATAACCAAAGAAATTTTGGTTTCGAGAGAAAAACTCAAATTTTTCTCCAAAATTAACCTTTGACAAAATTGATAAACTTATCTTTTCAACATGGGTTTTTCCTTCACTCCTGAAAATTGGAAAAGTTTGTCCAATTCTTAAGATTAATGATTCTTATTGCACAAATAAAAATAGGCCTGTCTCAATTTTGCCAGTGTTAAGCAAAGTCTTTGAAAAACTCTTTTTAATTGGAATGGTTTGGTTCTTAATCAAACACAACCTTCTTTCTGGTGACCAATTCGGTTTCAGAAAAGGCAAGTTGACAATCGATGCAGTTGTGAGTCTCGTTTAAAAGGTTGTTGAGGGATTGGAAGGTCGAAGGCACACACTAAGTATATTTCTGGACTTGTCTAAAGCATTCCACTGTGTTGACAACGCTAAGCTGCTTGACAAACTTGAATCTTACGGCATCAGAGGCATGCTGCTCAAATGGCTTCTCTCTTTTCTGTACAGCCGATCCTAAGTCGTCCAAATTTCAGATAAATTCTCTGAACCAATTGAGCTGAGATATAGAGTCCCTTAGGGTTGAATACTCAGCCCAATTCTTTTTCTTATCTATGTCAACGACATAGGGTCAGCACTACTGCATGGGGAACTCATACAGTATATGGATGACACAACCCTTTTGTTCAACATTAAATTAAAACTTATCCTATAACAACAATCTTTTGTAGATTTAAACAATTACATTCAGTATTTCAACAGTCTCAATCTCGAAGTAAACCCCTCCAAATGTAATGTATTAACATTTTCTTTGCGACCACAAAATCAGTTCAGCAAAGCGTTTAGATTGCAAAAAAAAGTGATTCATTTAATCACCAAGTTAAAGTTCAGAGAATCTTGCAGGGAAGCGTTCAAAAACCTGAAACTATTGACACTGCCATGCCTTTACATATTGGAAACAACATTGTTTTGCATATGTAAAATTGCCATGGTAAGTGGCCAGTATATACATGCGCACAAAACTAGCTACAGGACGGAAGTCTGCGAATGCTTGCCCTCAACAAATTACCGGACTGAATTATGAATGCACCAGCGCCCAAGGCGTTAAAAACTCATCTAAAACGCTTTTTAGCGTCTCATGCATTTTATAGTGCTGACAAGAATATGGCATGCAATTGGCAGACCACATAATCAGATGACTGACAACCGGCGCCGGACGTGGGAATTAGGCATGAATGAATGTGTGACTGAAAATATATATGTTTGAATGAGGTTTTGATGTGGTATGAATATCTTAATTTGAATTTTATATATGACGATTTTTGTACATTTTAATTATGTCTTTACAAAATAAACATCATTTGATTTGATTTGGATGTTAATAAAGTACAAATTAACTCTTTGGACTCAGTAGTGCCACGTATGTGGCCCTCATTCTCTTCTGCCAACTTGGGTGTGACAGGTTCCAACTTTGTCCCACCAGCTGTCTGGGCTATGAGTCTGGCCACCATGAACTTCTCCACTGACTTGGTGCGTACTTGACCTTGTCCACCATAATGAAAGTTACATAATAGATATTTTTTTACAGTTTTATGTACACAGCTCTCACTCAATTAACATGTGTGATTAACAGTGGTATTTAGAATCAGACAAAATTAAATCCTCTAGATTATGTGTTTAATAGGTGCCAGATGAAGGAGAAGTTATAGAAGAGGCAAACATTGTGGAGGAACAGCCTGATAGGGAAGATGAGGAGATAACAGTGATGACTAATGGAGATGATGGAGGGGGTACAGTGGTGGGAGAAGAGGAAGAGGATACAGCTGTTGTGGAGATGGATATGGGTGAAGAAGAAAGCATATGTATGGTTGATGAGAATGGCATGGTCTTACAAAAGGTACTATCAATAAAGTTTTAATAATTGTTTTAATAATACTTTTATATTTACATGATGCATGTAATATACTGATTCATTGGCAGTCGGCAGTTAGGCAGAAAGGACTAGCTAGTGATATCACTATAAGTGATTTTTGAGTGGGAATTCAATATGTTGTAAGAGTCAGTTATGGTCCTTGATTAAATGAAAAGTTATCTTAAAAAGGTATTACTGATACAATGGTACAATAACTTGTCAACAGACTACAATTAATTTTTTGTTTTAAATCATGAAGACTTGAACATTATTTTTAAATTAAGATGGTGTGGATTTGCATGTTTTTTCATTTATTTATTTTTATTTTAACTTGTCTATTGATAAGTTATTTGTATTGTTGTGTTAATATCATTTTGAGATAATTTTTCATTTATTTAATCAAGTACCAACTTGATAAATGGCTTTTACAACATATCAGATTACCTCTTAAATAAGCAGTGGCTTAGAAAAGTTAACCAGTCACCATTTCTGATAAGTACTGATAAGTTCTGATTTTACTTATTCAGTCCTTTAGACGTGAATAAGTAAAAAATAGCTTTAAAATAATGTGCATTTTGAAATAGCCTTACATTATACATTTTCAATATATCCTCCACAGGCCCTTTACTCTAGATTAAAAAAATTACATTCTAAATTGAAAGATAGAAGAAAATGTTCTACGGCCATATTATGAATCTTAATTTTTGTTATGTGGACCAATTCAAAAGAACTGAACGTGGTTTTACACATTTTCAACACCCTGTGTTATAAGGAAAAAGTTGTAATATACAGGGTGTCACAAAAAAGCTTAGCATCAGCTACAGGACGTGGTTATACATACGAAAACAAATCAAAAAAGTTCAGCGACATTTTTATGATTTCAGCTTATTTTAGTTGTAATCCGCCATTTTGTTTTTCTTCCAAAACGTTTATATATCAAAAACCTCTAAGATATATTTGTATAAAATTTGGTAGATGCCTTAATATTTTAATTACATAAAATTTTTTAAGTTTAAAAATTTCAAAATGGCGGCATTTTAATTTTTTTTAAGTAAAATTATGCGTAAACAAGTAAGTAAAGAGAAAAACTGTAAAATAAAAATATTTTAGATATTTCTATGCTAAATACAATGATACCCTTTTCATTAAAAGCAGTACATAAATAAAAGAGTTCTGGCTAATTTAGTTTTTATAAGGACATTTAATATGTTGTAGACTTTAATAATATTGAAACAACAACAGTATAAAGTCAGCTGTTGAACTTTTTCCATTAATTCACTACCACGACTTTGGTTAGATTTGTTTAGGTTATATTACGTTTGGTTATGTTATGTTAGGTTTGTTCAACTGTACTTCCTCCCTCATAATGTATGTCAGCCAATTTTACTCATACACCAATTATAAAGACTATACAAGTTTAGTTATGTATTTTAGACAGTATGCAAATTTGTATTGTTCATGGGAAGATGTATTAGTGATTTTTTCTTGAACGATAGGTAGCAATTTTGCTATTGAAAATTAAATTCTGATGAATTTGGGGCAAAGTCTGATGTCAGGATATTGCCTTATATGGTACTTAGTGCCTTCCAAGATAGTCCTCCAAGTGCTTTCTGCATTTCCTGAGTACCAAGCTATTTTTATTGTTGTGTACATATCTTCACATTTTTTGTTAATTACCTTGACTAATTTCTGGCTCAACACTCTCCTCCCATGGTATGCCTTATTTTAAGAGGTTTTATACATTTAGTATATTCCAATTTGAATATTGTTTTGAACAAATATTAAAATATCAGGATTTATTTTTTTAGTTGGTCGAACTTTTTAATATTTTAGTCTGCCATTTTGAAATAGTTTTAATATTTGGACAAAATATTTTCATCGAACATATTCATTTTACAAAAACTTTAAAATGATATACTATATGTGAGAAAAATCCATTTGAACATTTTGAGATTCTAACCCCAGACTCAAGGTTTTGGCACCTACTGTAAATAAATTTAAATAAAACTATTTTTAATAGATTCCCCAGATATGATTTAGTGGGGTCGGACGTTGTTATGCTATTGAAGCTCATTCGGTTCTCTCAGTTACTTACTTACTTACTTACTCCCATGGCCACTGATACCCAAGGTGGTATTTGGCCTCACCAACAGTTTGCCTCCACTTCTCACGATCCTCTGCATCTTCTTCATTGACCCTTAATTTATTCATGTCGATGACCACTTGATCCTTCCATCTTTTCTTAGGACGTCCAGGGGGCCTTCTACCGTCAGGGTTTTCTTTCCACACTTGTTTTATCATAGTATTATTATTTCTTCTCATTACGTGCCCCGCCCACCGCAAACGTTGGCACTTGGCTTCTGCTGTAATGTCTGGTTCTTTGAATAGATCTCTAATTTCTCTGTTGTGCTTCAGCCTCCATACTCCGTTTTCTATTGTGGGTCCAAAGATTTTTCTGAGTACTTTGTTCTCAAAAGTGATCAGCTTTTTTTCTGTGTTTTTGTCGATAATCCATGACTCAGCTCCGTAAATAATTACTGATTATTGTTTTGTAAATTTTAATTTTTGTATGGTAAGACAAAAGTTTTGATGACATAAGTTTATTTAGAGCAAACATGCTTCTGTTAGCTGAGTTTATTCTACTTTGAATTTCTGTGTGTTCACTGTTGTTAGAGCTAATTATTGTACCAAGGTATTTGAATTCATCTACTCTTTCAAAATTGTTTCCTTCTACTGTAAAATTTTGTGTGTTGTCAGGATTTCGGCCAAAATACATAAATTTAGTTTTTTCATTGCTAACTTTAAGTCCAACTTCTTGGGTTTCTTTAATTAAAATTTCAGTTATAATTTTCAGATCTTCTTTGCTTTCTGCCAACAAAACTACGTCATCTGCAAAGGCCAGAGCTGATATTTTATCCCCTATTTCTATCCCTATATTAGTTTTCTTTACTTCTTTTAATGCTCCTTCCAATGCGATATTAAAAAGAATAGGGGACAAGCCATCACCTTGTCTCACTCCTGTCTTAACTTCAAAGGTTGTGGTGTAGTCGTTTTCCACTTTTACTCTACATCTGCTGTTATTTACACTAAGCCTTGCCAAATTTATGATTTTCCTTGGTATTCCGAAACCTTCCATTTTTTCCCATATCTTTTCTCTACACAAACTGTCATAGGCTTTGCTGAAATCGATAAAAATTCCAAAGCCAATTTGTTAAACTCCTAGTATTTTGAAATGGCTTGTTTAAGAATGAAAATTTGGTCTGCGGTCGATCTGCTTTTTATGAATCCAGCTTGGTGTTCTTCTATAATTTCATTGGTGTAGGTTTCTAGTCTTCTAAGTATAATTTTGGAGAAGATTTTGTAGGTAGTGTTTAAAAGAGATATTCCTCTGTAGTTTTCTGGGTTCTGTTTGTCGCCTTTCTTATGAAGTGGTATTATTATTGCTTCTTCACATTCCTTCGGTACGTATTCTTCCTTCCAGATTTGTAATAACAGCTTATGGATTTGCGTAATTAAATATTTACCTCCTGCCTTTATCATTTCGGCACTGATACCATCTGCGCCAGGTGCTTTGTTACTTTTCATATCTTTTATTACCCTTTTTACTTCCTCCATACTTGGTTCTTCTACTTTTGGTTGTACATTTAGGAATACACAGTCACTATTATTGTTTGTAAAATCGTTTTCTACATTTAATAGATTGTCAAAATATTTTCTCCATATTTCTAGGACTTAAGGTTTTTCTACAATGACTTTTCCTTCAAGCTTAATCCCAAAGGAGTTCGGTTGGAATCCTTTCTTAAATATTTTTACTGTCTTATAAAATATTTTAGTGTTTTCACTATGCACAGATTCTGCTTTGCCTATTATACTATTTATATACTGTCTTTTCTTCTTTCTCAACAGTTTATTTGTTTCGTTTTGAAACCTTCTGTACCTCTGATTTGATTCCTCTGATTGTTCTTGTAGCCATTTTTTCCTTAGATCTTTTCTCTCTTCCAGTTTCTTCTCACATTCTTCGTCGAACCAGACATTTCTCTTTTTCCTTTTTCTTTTTCCACATATCTCCATAGTTGTTTCTTGTATAGCACTTTTCAGACTAATCCATCTATCTTCTATACTTGTTTCAGTTTCAGCTTCTAGGTCAGTAAGCACTTGGAACCTATTCTTAAGAGTTAGTTTAAATCTATCCGCCACTTCTTTTATCTTTAATTTATCTATTTCATAAATATCAGTTTGTCTTTGTCCCTTTTTCTTCTCTACTGCTATTCTTTGAAAAACTTTTATGAGGACAAGATTATGGTCCGAGCCACACTCTGCGCTCCTTAGACTGTGTACATCAAGGATGCTTGTTTTATGCCTTTGATCTATTAATACGTGGTCAATCTGGCTCTTTACGAGTCCATTCGGTGATACCCAAGTTTCTTTATGTATTCTTTTGTGGGGGAACATTGTACTCATTATTTTGAATTTGCTTGCTTCACTGAAACTTAACAGTCTGATTCCATTATCGTTGGATGTTTCGTGGAGACTTTCCTTGCCGGCAACGGCAGTCCATATTTTCTCTTTCCCTATTTTGGCGTTTGCATCTCCTATTATCATCCTTAGGTCATACTGAGGAAGGTCATTGATAAGGTCTCTCAGTTACTTTTCAAAATTCAATTTTTTCGCATATAAATTCATTAGCTTAGTCATCTAAATGTTTGGAGTCCTTTAGGTTTTTTCAATCAATTAATTTATTATATATATATATATATATATTTTAATTTTATTTAGAATTTTTCAGCTCTTAATTATCTTGGATATTTTGGCGACGACAGTTGGTCTATAGTTATACTATAGGTAAAAGTAAATTATACTTTTACGATAATAACATCTTTTTATTATCGTAAAAGTTACTTTTTTAGAATTAAATAATTCAAAATAATTAAGATATAATTTTTTTCTTGTAAATATCTCTAGAATACCATAGTTAGTAATTAATATCACACGAGCCTTGGAGGAGCTCTCTCTTGCACACAGACCAGTAGTCTATGCAAGAAACTCTCTTTTTTAATTTTGTATTTTTTAATTGAACTGGAATAAAGCGATTTTTTATTTGAGTATACGTTTAAGACACCTTACGTTACTAACTCTGTATATGTTTGCTAATGGTAAATATATTTCAAAATGGTATGTTAAAGTGTTAAACAATTTATTTCAGTGAGTGAGTTGCTTTTTACTTTGCACTGTCTAAAAACTTGATCATTTATATTCAGATTCTGATAATAATGTTATTATATATGGTATAATAATTGTCAAGTTGTACAATAGCATATATCATTGATTATAAGTTATACACAAATTTGTATTTATGTTCATTCAAAGTCAGGGAAACATTGTATGAAATCAGGGAAAAGTCAGGGAATTTGTTTAAGCAAGTTTACTGGACTTTAAAAAGGGTAAATTTAGTAATTGTTTTTACGAGTAGATATTTAAGATGAAAACAAAATGAAATTAAAAATGACTATTGCATTTTTCTTTTTATACAAATGGCGAGGATAGGACTTAAGAGTCCTCTCTTACATCTAAGCATGTTTAAGAAAAGAATAACCTAAAAAATAGGTTATGGCTTCAAATTTATTTCCAAAATGCAACCATTAAAATTGTTTATCTAAAATTTGATTGGGTTTAGTTGATTCGTTTAAAAGTTATGTTTGTAACAATTACATATGAATAGACAAATATTTAACAAAAAGAGAAAGACTCTTGGTAATATTATGTTTTATGTTTCTTTTGGCCCAAGCTTATCATTAAGATTGTAACACAAAATTTTAAACACGCTATCTATTTGCTGTGGAAAAACAAAGATCATTTTATTTCACTTACTACAGTACTATTACTATCACATAGTAGGGTTTGTTGTTTAATTGAACCCAGGTATTTACACTTAACAATAACAATAGGCAGATCATTATAGCCTGTTTACAATAGTCATTAACAAACTAAAAAAGACATAAGATATTGTATTAGCAACCATTACTGGAATAGGAGGGGGATGTTAATGCTGGAACTGGGATCTATGTTCTTAGACAAACAAAATATCAGAAAACAATTGTTTGTCAACAACTCAATACTCAATAGAGATTTATAATGTTATTTATTACAACAATTAATAGAATTTTTATAGTTTTCCTGGCTTCACTAACAAATTCATTTGGTGTTATTGAATGTATTATAATAAAAAACTAACTTATTCCCATTATTCACCTTATTTCAAATTCTCTTCTTGTGGAAAAGGAGGGGGATGTTAATGTTAGAACTGGGATCTACGTTCTTAGACAAACAAAATATCAGAAAACAGATTGTTTGTCAATGACTCAATACTCAATAGAGATTTATAATTATATTTATTTTGTGTGGTAGCTGCCATAGCTGGGAGATTACAAATTTGTGACTGTTTAAGCCATCGATCGCTGACGTTTAAAAACCATCTTCAAAAAACAGCAGCTAAAATTAAAACCAGGGCAAATGTACTACATCATATTGCTGGAACAACTGGGGAGCTAACGCACACGTCCTGCGTACAACTGTTTTGTCTCTGGTATATTCCGCTGACAAAAAACATACGATATATATGTATATTTGTATTTAGGTGCAGCAGTCAGAAGATGGCCAGTTCTATGTGGTAGAAGGGGACATTGATGGTACAAAACAAATGTTGTCAGTGGCTGAGGATGGTTCTGTACAGATGGTGCAAGTCATGTGGGATGACATTGTTTCAGCTGAGGACAATATTCAGTTCTAGTATAAATTTAGAATTTGTATAAAATGAATTGTAAATAGTTCTTGTGTAAATAATATGTAAGGTAAGTGTAAATAGGCGAGAGATGACATTGTAATAATTTATAAGTTACAAGTATAAATATTTTTTAGAAAAATTATTATTGGAGTAAAATGTATTTCATACCTCTTCCTCAGGTACAGGGAGTGGCAAAAATACTTGATGATTTTCAATCACTTATTGTCGGGCAGCCGTGTGGAGGAGGGGGGTAAACAGCTGCTGCTCTTCAACCCTTTAATCATCTTTGTTATTATATTTTTTAAGAAAATTGGACAGTATGATGACATCTTGCCTGCTTTATGGATATACAGGGTGTTCACCTTCGACTGTTGCATATTTTAGAGGATTGTTTGTCAGGTCAGTACCAGCGAATAATGGCATTTCGCCTATTTCAATTAGTTTTCTATCTGTATTTGTTTTTTTTTTTTTTTCAAAGTTGAATATATCGAAAACTATTTGACATAAATAATGAATTTTTGTATGAAATTTGATCGTACAAAGATAGATTTTATGCTAAAAGGCTAAATGTCTAAGATTAACAGTTTCAAAATGGCAGCCATTTTAAAATATCAAAGTCAAATATAAAAAAAGTACACATTTTACCTAAAAATGTTAAGACACGTAGTTTGTAGACTACGTTAAGCCAGATTCAAAGATATGCCAATTTAAAAGGTCAGTTCACAAATAACAGAGATAACTTATTTTTTGTGACTAAGGGCATTGTTATCTGGGTAAAGAGTATTCAATTATAACTCTTGTAGTGTCTGTAAAAAAAAAACACACATAGACACACAGATAGAAAACTAATCGAAATAGGACACATGTTATATGGCATTATTTTCTTGTATTGACCTGACAAACAATCCTCTAAAATATGCGACAGTCGAAGCTGGACATCCTGTATATACAGAGATTATATACATCTTACTATTTTGAACCCATCAGGAAATACACCCCGTTGAAGATATTTAACAAACATATCATACAATAATGCGACAAACACTGCTAAATTGTATTTAATAGTAAAAATATTTATTCTATCACCTGCGCTTTTTTTAGTATTTTTATTACAATTTATCATGTTACAAATCGAAAATTCACACTTTAGTACTTCATTATAAAATTCATCTACCACAAATAAGTCATTACCAAAAGCTTTAAACTAGAAACCAATAAATTACATTTTCAAGTAAATTATATCTCAACACAGGGATTTGTTTGGTTTTTATTTATTTTAACCATCCAAATATTCATACTCAAATAGCAAAGTCAATATTTATTACATATGGAATAAAAAAATATGCTAAAATAAATTGATCATCCAACATTTTCTTTGTACAGTTTCACAAAACATAATAAACAGCCTTGTTTATGAACTTTGCCTTGTTGAAATTATTATTAGTTTCCATCAGGAATGGTGAGTTCCAACGTGATGGCTGTGAGGCACTGAAACATTAAACAAAACATTACTGAAAATCTATATTTATAAAAGCATTGATTTTATACACTGTGTATATAATCAAGTATAAAAGCCATTTACCACTTATCACTATTTCTCCAAAACTATACATCCAATTGACTTCAAATTTTGTTCATGGGTTTATCTTGGTCCCTAAGAAACTAAGAAAGATTTTCCTCTCTGACCTCAGGACTCCGTCCCATTGGCCTCCAAAATTCTCATGGTACCGATGGCCCAGAATAACTGTGCTAACTGCGGACTCAACTGAACTAACCATTCTCACGACTATTTCATTTTTGCTACCAAAGACTAAGAAATATTATAAATATTCCTAAACAAATATTAAAGATACCTTTATTGTTTATTAACCCGAGTAACGCTATGTGTCATTATCAAGATCCATCTACGCAACGCGCAATCGCTAGTGTCTCTATAGTATTTTTTATTTTATTATTGTGCTGGCACTGTGCACATTTATGGCTACTATAATATATCGCTTTATGGTTGTTCTATGAAAACCAAAGAGTAATTCATTCATAGTGATGTTATTTTCGTTCCTAAAAAATGTATGTTGGCAGTTTTGAAAACTACTAATATTCTGTCCCAGCTGAACTGACAGTCTAGTAGTGATTGTTTACATTGCATGTTGTCGTACATAGAGAATATTTGTTATAATATTATATGGTTAGGTTAAAGGGCACTAGGTCAGAAATTAGTATATTGGAGAGAGAGGAATCAGCAAACTTACCTTAGAAGACAAGTTCACTAAAACCAGAGTAGTAGTAACATACACAAAAGCATCAAACGAATTTTCAGTACCACTGGCACTTTCTTCAGGTGAGGAGAGAGAGGGAGAGACTCATATCTCTCTACTGACCTGAAGAAAGTGCCAGTGGCATTGAACATGTGTGCGATTATGTGTTTATTTTGTGTATGTTACTACTACTCTGGTGTTAGTGAACTTGTCTTCTAAGGTAAGTTTGCTGATATCCTATCTCTCCAATATATTATAATATTATATGTGTGATTAGTCAATAAATGTATATATTTTCAATCTAAAAACCATTTTGAACTATTTTGCTATCTTGAGTTTTTAACACATTCGATGCTGAAAAAATAAGTTAACACATTCACTGCTATGATTTTGTACTAACTTCACTTAGGAGCTGATGGAAGTGATCATAGAAGGAAAAGCTTGGTACGGATCCGTGCCGTCCACTTTCTGCGAACTGTCACTATTTTAGGTTATGTCAGGACGTAACTAAGGAGCGCACAACAATTCATCAACCTACTACAAAAGCTGAGCTCACACTAAATAAACAACAGCATATGGTCTGGCGGCACGGTTCCGCGCCATGCGCATGCGCGCCGAGATCGTTGTGGCACGGTTCCGTGCCGTCCACATTCGACGTGTTAAAAACATTTCAGATACTAAAATAATATTTTGTATCAAAACAATACCTTACATAGTCAGGAAACAGGGTTGATACACCAAATCCAGTTTATGGCCTCAATTCTGGTAGATCAGGGCTTCCGAAGTGATCGTCCGCCAGTGACTGAGCCACACATCGCAACGAAACCCATGCGCGCTGCGAGATGCCTGCCGTTAGAATCGCAATTAGAACAGTGCAAATCCGACTGTTATAAGGCAAGTGGCTAGACCACACTGAATTCCACAAACCAGCATTGCTCCGTCAACCGCCGGCACGGGGTTAGCGTGCCTGCGCGCTCGTCGGATCTATTGCCGTCAACCGCCGGCAACAGATCCGCTGCGCACGCAGGCACGCTAACCCCCACCAACTGGCTCAAAATGGCGCGATCCACGAACGAAGAACAAGGAAACGTGACGCGAGAAACAGGCTATAATGCGGCGCAAATCCGACCCTTCTAAGCCAAAGGGCTAGGCGACACTGAAGCCTACAAGCCAGTATTACTCCGTCCACCGCCGGCGACCGATCCGCTGCGCGCGCAAGCACTGCTATCACCCGCGTGCGTGTGACCCGCACACAATGTGTTAATTAGACTAAAGGGTACGATTCTAACGTGTGTGAAAATAAAAAATATTTTCTTTTTATATTTTGGACAACAAGGGTAACATGGAACTTTTTGGTAAGTTTCATTTTTACATATTATTATTTCTTGTATTTTACTGAAAATAATTATGTATAACTCTTAGTATATTGTGTTATTTGTGTATTTTTTTAAATTTTTTAGAAAAATCCTTGCGAATTCACAATTTAGAGCTTAGCGGTTGAGACATAAAGGCTCACTGGTTCTAGGGTTAATATTATGTTATGCTCACACAGATGTAAAAATGAGATAACATTTTCTATATATTTTTTAAATGTCAAAACCAGATGTTATTTGTTTATTTAATTGAGATTATTTCAATAAATAATAAACATTAAATTAACACTATTTAAATGTTGCTATCAGTAAATGGCCAATTATGTTTATTAGGAGTGTCTTACGTTATGAATTAGTTACAATGAATTATACAGACAGGTTATATTTAGAAGTAGAATTAATACAAAATGATTACTTACTGGTGCATTACTATTACACCGGTACCTAATATTTTCTCGCTTTCAATCACCTTATCAGTAGAACGTTTTTAGAAAAGTACCCCCACTCTGTCCTGCTTCTATTACCCTCTCCTCAAGGTCACACGCACCTCTAGGCTGGGCCAACTGTATTCTTGTGGAGATATATTAATTGATTGATTTATTTGATTAACAGCTATTAAATAAAAACAAATTGAATAACATTGTGATAGGCATAACTTTTAAAATTATAATTAATTGAGTACAGTAGTAAATTATACGTAACATCAGCTGTTCTAAATTGGATATTAGATTAAATAATTTTAATAATAGTGGAAAAATACAGTGTAAACTGAAAGGTTAGTGCACATTCTGATTATATAATCAAACTCAATAATGTAACAGGCGAAGCAGGTACCGGCTACAGCTAGTGATGTATAAAACTTGTTATTACTATGGGCTATAAGTTCAGGAAGTTAATTTTTTTATTATAAAATAAATACTAAATATTAACTGACTGGAAACTAATTTACTACATGTTGTTGCTGAGAATGACCTTTTAAATTTGATACTATTAAAATTTTAACTTTGATATTGAACTTAATGCACTTTTACAAGTCACATAGAAAGAGTTGCTCCTTACCAGGAACTGCAAACCTGGCCTTGATAAAACCCACTCATCATGAAATAATGGGATTCACAGTTTTTAAACATTCAAAATCAATATGGTTATATAAGAACCAAATCCTTAATATATGCATTTTAAATATTTCCAGAAAAGAAAATAAGTGTACAAATAAAGCTCTTGGTAGCAACAAAAAGGAAGCTCAAATAAAATGACGTGAAGTCCACTTAGTTTAATCATTGAAAAATTGCAATCTATTACGGTTTATTTTAATTATTTCCTCAGCATTTTTTAATACTTGAATCCTCACTATAGATATGACACCGTTTAATTCTCTTCAGAGCAGAATAACAACCAATTTCATTATTTATATCTTTTTTTTAAACTTAACTCGCCAGTTGGCATGGGCTACAAGCCTGTGCGTGAACTCTATTCAACGAGTGATGTACCGACCGTTGGCTCAGTGGGGATTCAAACCTTGGATCTTGCCGTCTGCAGTCCGAAGCCTTAGCCACTGAGCCACCACCCGGCAATTCTATCAGCTCCAATGGCATAATTTTAGGAATTATATAAAAGTTTGACTTTTATCACATATTTTTTCAGCATTTCCATTTAAAAATGAACAAAATAGATAATATTAGATACCTACTTATTATCTTCATGGCAAGAATGAAGATAAAGCCAAGGAACACAAAAAGTGTATTGCGAATTCCAGCGGCATGAGTTTTACCAGAACTGTGACGCTGAAGGACTTCAAAACACACAACGTAGATGAGTGAGCCACTGGCCATCCCTTGCATCAACATTGTCATCTGTCATCACAATTTTATTTGTTATCATTTAGAATTTGTGAAAAATACAGTCTACAGATTATGGACTAACTCTTTTAGCCTTGTTATGTTAATATCTACAGAGTGGCTACTAACACCTTTAACTTCGCTGGAGGGAACTACTCACCCAAAGGAACAAAAAAGGTCATGAAGACTCCTGTTTGTTTTTAGCACATTGGCTTTAATTGTAATTTTTAAATTTTTCAAACTTATTTGACTTTGTCCTTAATATCATGAAACAGATTATATGTAAAGTTACTTTTAAATGTTATTCATTTTAAGTGAAAATGAATAATAATAATTTAATAATAACCATTGAAAAATTGAATTATATTATATATTTAGACTAGCCGACAGCCCCCCTTCTCTATGCTTGCTTGACCTTCTCCTGTGGTTATCTCTAAGCCATCACAACAGTATGGCTGCTGCCTTTCACCTAGATAACAAAGTTTTATAGTCTAGAAAACCCTTAAGGAGATGCAAAGAAGAGCAATCATAACCCCAAAACCAGTAATTATATAGAGAAAAAATGTAGAAAAAGTGTAATTGTAAACTAATTTACATGAAATGTCAAACATACAAAATAAACATGTTTATTTAGTTAAAAAACAGCTGTTATTAATTTACTGAAATCAACCCAATGTTATCCTTATGGAACAATCTTTTAAGGATTGTCCTATTTGTACCAAACATCAGCTCTGTAGGATTACGGGAAGTGGGAGAATTAGTGATGAGGGCTTTCTCTGTTATATAGAGATAGCATTAAATCTTTTACCTTTTTGTGCCATTGACGAATTAAACTCAAATTGCTAGGTAGTGTCTAATAAAACTGTTACTATTATAATACTCTAAACTTTCTTTTTTTATCCAAATAACGGATTATACAGATCACCTTACAGATGCACAGTAAAAAATATTTTATGAAGTTTTCTAGCATGCAAGATTAACTTGATACAGCCGTTAAGCTGCTATTATAGACATTCTAGTAATGTCATACAAATGAGCAGTCATATTGTTTGTAATTAAGCAAGAGCCGTGAGAAGGGAAGGGAGATGTTAGTGCAGACAGAGGTCTCTCTCTACCTTGACAGAGTCTATTAGTACAGTATTGATTGTGTAAGCCTGTGGCTCTGCACATACTGCAAAGTTTATTAATAGTAATGTAGCCCAAAATACAGATCAGTACCACAGCACACTGTGGATTATGCCTTTACGTTGCCTTACTAAATAAAATCAATTATATTTTACTGAATGTCCATCCATCATCAAGGTGAAACAGTTTACTAATGGCAAGGTATTTTCATCGCATGTTCACCTGAAGCCAGAAAAGCTCAATCTATTGACAAGAGCCGAGTCTTCAGTGTGCAACCATCAAGTGTGCATTGCCTTCATGTATTCATTGTTTCATGTGCAGGCTTCTCTATACCGATGTTACGTGGTTTTTTATTCTGTATTTGTTGTATCCAGATTTCTAGGTATCTGGATCAGGATACTGCCACATTATTCTGCATAAAACGACGTTTACTGTACTATCAAATTTTAACTTAATCTCATCATCATCATCGGTTTATCGGTTCCAGTCTCCTGGGTGTGCTGACAAGCCTCTTCCATCTTCTCCTGTCCATGTATATTCTGTCTTCCTCAATTTGTAGTAGCTGCTGTCCTTTGAGTATTATGTCTTCCTTTATGACGTCCATCCATTTCTTTCGTGGTCTCCCAACGTTTCTCTTGCCATCATCATCTCTTTCCAACCACATTATTGCCACTCTTCCTTCCTCCATTCTTCTTACATGTCCAAACCATCCTAACCTTGCCATTCTGACTTTTTCTCCAACTGCCCTGTTACACCCAAACTAGTCTCTTATGTCTGTATTTCTGATTCTACCACTTCTGGTCTTTTGCAAAGATGTCCTTAAAAATTTCATTTCAGATGTCTGGATTCTACTACGGTCTTTTTTATTTAGGATGCAAGTTTCTAGGCTGTAAGTTAAAATAAGCATAAAGTATGAATTGAACATTGTTGATTTGGCTTTTCTTGGTACTTTACTATCCCATAACAAACTTCTAATGCAAAATTCCCATGCGTAACAAACTCCTGACTTGGTGGGAAAATGTGGCTGCTTTATTTAGTCTGTTGGTGTATCTGTACCATAGTGGTTATAGTACTTCCAAAACAAAGTGCTCTATATTTTTGAGGGTGTGATTTCCTAGTTTTAAGGTTATTGGATTTAAGTTATTTCCAACTGTCATTAATACTGTTTTTTCTTTGCTCACTGTAAGTTTGAACTCTTTAAACTTGCTGTTCCATAAATTGAGTTTTTTCTGGACATCCTGGTCTGTGTAACCCCAAATCACTGCATCATCCACAAACATTAGGACACTAAACTCTGATGTCATTTCTCTTTTTATTTGTTTCATTATTTCGTCCATAACTAAAATGAATAAAAATAGAGAAAGTGCACTCCTCTGTTGTACTCCTCTTTTAGTTTCAAACCAGAATGAGGTGTTAATTCCAATCTGGATACAGCTTTGGCAATGTTCATTCAACATTTTTACTTTCTGTATAAGGCTTTCTCTAACTTTTTCTGTTTTAGGCACTCCCATATTTAATTTCTTGGTACACTATCGAAAGCCTTTTCAATATCCAGGAATACCAAATTTAGGGTTTTATTTTTTCCAGTATGTTATTCGATTAGTCTGCTAAGAGTAAAAATTAGGTTGGTTGTTGAGCAGTTACTTCTAATAGCATACTGTTCTTCTTCTAGTTGATTTTCGGTGGCTGCCCGTAGTCTCTTTTCTATGATCTTTTCCATTATCTTCAGTCCATGGGAGAGCAAAGTGATATCTCTTTAGTTTTCACAATTTTTCCTTGAACCTTTCTTAAATAGAGGGATTATCACTCCTTTTTCCCAATCTTGGGGAAATTTGTTTTCTCACCTTATAGAGTTTAAGACTTGTAAGCCAATGAAACCCGTGCACTCCCACTGTTTTTATCATATCAACACTAACTTCATCCACTGCTGCTGATTTTTCATAGCCTTGACAAAATTTCCACTTCTAACCAAGTTATTGATGGCTCTTTTTGCAAGCATACTTGTACAGTTTGTGTCTCGTGAATATCTTCTAAAGTTCCATTTAATAGGTTGTTGAAATGGTTATTCATTATTTCAGTGATTTCGATGTCTTTAATCACCAACTCACCTTCTCCATTTTCAAGGCCTTAATACTTTCAAAAGTTCTACGTTTACTGTTTATAACATTGTAGATTAGATTTTCTACAATGAACTCCATGAACTCAGCCCAACATTTTTCTTTTTCTTCTACTATCATTCTCTTTACAGTTAATTTTTTCTGTCGATACACTGCACTCTTTGCAGCAATTAACATTTCATCCTTATGTCCAGAGCTTTGTTTTGCTTTGTCCATGTCGCTTTTTGCCTCATTTCTTTCCTTTATTGCTTCTTTTATCTTATTACTCTATCATGGAGTTTCCTTCTCTTTGACTTTAGAGCTGATTTCCCACAAAGTTGCTCAGCGTTGTTGACCAGAACTTTCTTAAATTTGTTCCATTTTGTTCTCCACTTTCCACTGCACATTTTGGTAACTTTTGTTGAATAAATAAGTTTTTGGCATTTGCACCTAACTAGAGGATCTCTCAGCTTCCACACTTTAATATTTGGTTTATTCTTCTTAACTATCTTTGGTAGCTGAGTTTCTCTTAAATCTGCTACTACCAATTTGTGGTCACTACTGAGATCTTCACTGGGTATTACTTTGACATCTTTTACCATTCTACCTACAGTGATGATATAATCTATGTCTGTTTTAGTTTGGCCATCCCAGCTGTACCTTGTTATATTGTGGATATCCTTCTTTTCAAACCAACTATTTTGTACTTTGAAGTTGTTTCTCACACACAGATCTAGAAGGCGTTCTCCTTCAATGTTCCTGTTTCCATATCCGTATGGTCCTAAAACATTATCACAACCATTTCTTTCTGTACCTAACAGAAAGAAATGGTTGAAGTCTCCCACTATTATTATGTTTTCACAGCTGATACATTCTTCTAATTCTAATTCAAAATCTTCTTTTGTACTTTCTTCACAGCTTGTTTGTGGCGTGTACATCTGTATCACAGTCATTTTCTCTTTTCTTGTACGTACATCTACTCTTATAACTTAATCTATGCTTAATAATATAATTGTGTGGATTTAATATTAGCTTTATAATTTTGTAGGCCTTTGGTGAATAATATTTGATTTTTTTTCAACTTCTTTGTTTGATTGGACAAGCTGTCAATAACTTACCGTCAGGGCAACTCCACTCATCTGACAAAATATTTTTTTCCTTCTGAGTGATATCTTTACATTTTATTTGCTAAGCTTATTATAAGAATTATTTTGCTTTTTCATAAAAATGACAGAATGATATTCTAAATATATGTATTCATTCATATTTATTCACTTTTTAACTCTGAATACATATCGATTTCCCATAACACCTAACGTGGGTCTCAGATTGAATGAAGTCTCATCACATTATTCAATAATTCCAAGTCTCATAAATGAGATTTCCCCCCTTCAAATCTGTGGTTATCAACAAAAATTGTGGTTCTGAAATTCCCAACATTTCCTTTAAACATATACAGTAATACTATTGTTAGCAAACATTGTGATAGTACACTGTCTGTTATTATGTCTTATTAATCTTGAACCATTTGGTTAGTTGCAAGGTTTGTTGTGACACGTACTTCACCCTACATAGTTCTCTCATCCAACCAATATGCATCTTGGTCTCTATTTTCCTTAAAGTCTCCTAAAGAGGTTTCTTAACTCTGAGAAATAGGCTTTATCTACATAAACAAATATTAATTTCATTTCAAATACAAAATTTTTCAATTATAATCTTTTTTTTATTTATCTGTATTATCTGTAATGAGGGATGTAGGATACAAAGATGTAACTGAGACAAGATTTAAATAAAATAAACAATTGAATCCCTCTTTTGGTATGGCCATTTAAAAATAAGAATTATCAATAACCACAGCCAAGGATGAAAACAACAACTTCAAGTTATAGAGGGACCAGAAGTTACTAAACTTGTCTAGACAGTATGGTTAGGTAGTAAACTTAAGCAAAATTATTCTTTTAACTGACCATCATACACATAATGTGTGGATATAAAAATCTGTACTGTAAATGCAGGGCTCAAATTTAACAAAGATTATTTTAATTGAGGTACCTTGTCTTGAACTTTAAATAGTTTTTTAAGTAGCATAATACGTGTTGGTACATATAAAGTAAAGTAAACGTCACACAACACAATTTATTACAATATAAGCACAAAATGCACAAATATATTACAATACAAGTACAAAATTCACGAAATAGTGAGTGTGGTTCACCGAAATCGATCACCATAATATTCTGCATTTTGTACTTGTATTGTAATATATTTGTGCATTTTGTGCTTATATTGTAATAAATTTGTGTTGTGTGACGTTTACTTTAACTTTAAATTAATTGGAACAGACTTATTGAGGTTCGCATAGCTAGATCTTAATAGTTATAAAGGGTTGATGTACTGTGTCAGTCAGTGTAAAATTTGTGTCATATAGTGTTTAAATCATAATATTTTATTTGTAGAGGTGAATTTATCACAGACTGTTATGAGATATTTAAGGGGATTTGAACAAATTCAACTAAGGATTTCTAGTTATTTAAGTTTGGTCATTTTAGTGACTGTTTGAACTTAATTCAAAATGATAAATGCATTAATTATCTTACTGGGCTTTGTATATTGCTTTGGTCACTGATTACACAAAGAAAAATGCCAAGTCCAATGCCAAGAGGATTGATCAGTGAGAAGACGAAAGTGTAGAAAATCACCATATGTCTTCTGACACCCGAGATGAGGAGGTCCAGACTGACAGAGAAGGCAATCGCATACTTGTGGGTGGCCACTGACAGGAACATAAATGTTACATCAGTTGTGTGTTCCTGCAATTATATCAAGTATAGCTAGTTACCCAATTATCCAATCCTATCTAATCCAATTACCCAATCATAAAAAAAAATAATAATTTCTAATTTAATAAATATGTCCAAGTTATTCAAATATGTATATTGTACAGCATCTTTTTCCAGCCAGCAAAAAATCTAAACAATATTAGTGTAACAAAAAACTAGAGTAAAATGTATGTGTTTCTTAATGTTAAAATCTTGATCGCCCACAGCTAAATACAATAATAGCTTCTCCAGTTGTAAGGAGAAAATCAACATCCTGAAAATAATGTAATGGGCATATGTGCTCATTAACTATGTGATTCATAGTCTCCATAAAAATGGACAAATAAACTGCCCTAAACTCCTGAGCTTTATGGATTTAACATACCCCGTGGCACTCGCTCTAGATCAGCTTTTGGCAGAAGGTTTCAGCCTACGAGTTATGCTCTTAATCATGGTATCTCAAGGCTCATGATGACTGCTGCTTCAAGTGTTGACTTTTTCTCCCCATTCAGCATATCATTTATGAAAGAGGTCAACATATTCCTCGTAGTTGAACTTCACCACATAGTTTAATGCATGGTATCCATTTTGGTGGCGCCTTTACAGAGCCACATAACCAGTTTGTATATCTCTGTTTATTGTTTATGATTTGGTGGTATTATTTATTTTTACATTTTATTCATTGTTGATAAAAATTGTGTTAATCGGTTATGAATGTTCTAAGCTTCACATTTGCATGTATTAAGCCATCTTGAATGTCTGTACAATTATTCAACATATTATGTAAATGGTGTTGCTGTTAGAATTAAAATATTTTTGCCTATTCCCATTTATATTTCTAATAAGCATCACCCTACTCTGTATAAAAGCGATTTAAAGAAGAAACTCTGCAAGCAGTGCCATGTTGCATCGAATCTAAGAGAAGCAATAATATACAGCACTGAAAACCACGATGAAGGAGTTGCGAAACATGAACTTCTTGATTATTTAGCTTAACCTAAAAATAATATGTACACCACTATTGCATAAATTAACTACTAAAATTATTTGGATATTTATTACTAATTTGGATTGTCCATTTATAAAATTATCTACTGAACTCTAGTGAATTTAGGACGACATATCGAACTGAGAACATATTATGAGTGCCTAAAAGCTCAAAACCCCCTTATACATTTTAGATTTGGATTGATTTTTTTATGGTAATTGCAGGATTAATGAAATTTTAATTCTACAAAAAAGGTTGTACGAATCATCTATGAAACAGGTTACATGGACCACTGTAAACTTCTATTTATGGACTTGAAAATACAAACCATTGTTAATATATACAGATTCGATTTAGTTCTGTATATTCTTATCAATCCTAATCTTATTAAAAATGTGACAAATAATTACAAAACTAGGAGTAGGACAAATGGGTTCACTACTATTGACATCTGTAGATTAAGCAAGTGAGTCAGTAGTATCATTATATCACTGAAAGTCTATAATAAGATAAGTCATCTAGTTCAAAATTACAAAAAAAATGCTTTTGTCAACATTTTACAATTGGCTTCTTAAAAACCCTGTATACAGAGGGGAGACAAATTATTATTAGACTCAAACTGAATTTTCAACAATTTTAGTTGTTAAACTATTTTAAGAGTACTTTTACTTAATGTACATGGATAAATAATTTTGAAAATGATGTTTAGTGTTATATAGTATACATTTCTCACAAATTTTCCCAAAGTCTGTGCGATACAGTCCACACAGTACAGTCATATGTAAAAAAAGCAAAAACAATGGAATCAGCTGTTTTCCTACCACTTGTGTTTTCTTAACATCAAACCTACTGGTTGTGTTTTAATGTGCTTGGATGTGTTAGTAGTTATCCTGTAGTGATTTTTAACGATTTTATATCAGTTTTATTAACACAATTCGGCATTTTTTCTTCTTTTTACTCTGTCAGTCATATGCCAGTAAATTGTTTTTGAAATGAGCAAAACTGCAGATTTATCACCCCGTAAAATAGCTATGACAAAGGTTCTGTTGGAAGAAAATAATTATTCACAAAGGGAAATAGCAAGAAGACTCAATATATCACAAAAATCTGTAAGCAGGGTTAAGCAGGCTTCTAATACTAATGCTGTTTACGAATGTAATCGAGTTGGAAAATGTGGCCGCAAACCTAAATTGAATGAAAGATTGAAAAGAAAACTGAAGAACATGGTTATCAAGAACAGAAAAAGCACAAAAAAACAGTTGGTACAGGAACTGAAAGAATATGGGGTGAATGTATCGCCCAAAACTGTTGAACGGACCCTTAAAAATGAAGGCCTTAATGCAAGACAACCTCGAAAGAAGCAAAAGATATCACCAGCCATGGCTAAAAAGCGCTTGCAGTGGGCAAAAGGGCTGAAACACTGGACTCAGGATGACTGGAAGAAGGTAACAAGTATAACAATACATTATTTATACTAAACAACCTATTATAATAGCCTAGCCTAACCTAACCAAGCATAAGCCCACGGTAGCCTAGGAAGATACTGTACTGAATTCTTTCCTTAGCCTATAAACTATCATAGCCTACCGTTTATTGATACTAGTACTAGCAACGAGGCCTAACAAAATACTGTAAATACAATAGTGATATTGCTTTCAGGTAATGTTTTGATGAGTCCATCTTCCAAATCTCAGACATCACTAGCCAGTATGTTAGAAGAAGATTGGGGGAAGAATTTCACGAGGATTGTGTAATGCAAACAGTGAAACATCCCACTTCCGTTATGGTCTGGAGTTGTATGTCGGTACAAGGGCCTGGTAGGCTCTACATTGTTGAGAAAACAATGAGACAGGACCAGTATCTCAATGTATTGCAGCGAAGAATAGTTCCGCAAGCCAAAGACTGATTTCCGGATGATGAATTTGTGTTCATGCACGACGGAGCGCCATGTCACCAAGCAAAAACAGTTAAAACATTTTTCAGTGCAAATGAAATCAGTGTTCTGCCTTGGCCAGGAAATAGCCCGGATATGAATCCGATTGAGAATCTCTGGGCTATAGTGAAGAACAGGATGAAAAAAGAGAAAATTATCAAAAAAACTGCTTTGATTGAGTCTTTAATAAAAATTTGGCACCATGACCAAGAAATAAAAGATTCCTGCCAAAAACTGGCGGAAAGTATGCCAAACAGATTGGCATTGCTTATAAAAAATAAGGGAAAACATACTAAGTATTAGATATTTGTAAAACTTGAAAATGATTAAATTTTATTGAAAAACCATGTTGAGTCTAATAATTTGTCTCCCCTCTGTATATTGATGAATTTTTCAGTATGCCTCATATCATTTTTTGACATCTTTTATCTAGAAATGTTTTTAGATTAATGAATCCTTCTGAATGGTTTGCAATTATTTTTAATTTAACATAGACTTAGCTATTAAGCCGCAAACTATGATGTTGTCAATGAATGTAATATTTTAGATGACAATAAAAGGATATGTATTTATTTATTTATCAAAAGTTGGAAATTTTAGGCTTAAGTAAACGTTTTGAAATAGGAACCCCTCATCAAATTACATGTTGTATTAAAAAAAGGAAGTACGCTGCTAATCAGTCCAAGGCTAGTTAATCCAGTCCAAAATGATAGCCTCTTAAATATTGAATAAATTGCTTTAAAAATCACTCTTTACACTAACAACTTACGTGTAACACAGTTTGTCTAAAGTACAATGTGCGGTATAATTACAAAAATAACATTTTTAGTCAAATGTTAAAGAGTTGTGTGTGACTTTTGCCGGCATGGTGGCTCAGTGGCTAAGGCTTCAGCCTGCGGAGGGCAAAGTTGAAGGTTCGAATACCTACTGAGCCAACAGTCGGTACTTCACTCATTGAATAAAGTTCACGCACAGGCCTGCAGGCTCATGTGAACTGGCGAGTTAAGTTTTTAAAATACAAAAGTTTTTGTTTATATACACACAAGCATGCACTTTCAGAAAATTTGATTTTATTGCTTAACTATCCTAATCAGTAACTACTTGCACTCAACCTAGTACCATTAATATTGATAAATGATTTCTTGATTACTTTATTAAAAGCTGGTAAAAATTTACAAACAAATAAAGTTTATCATACAGAACAAGTTTAATGCAACACTTTATACAAGGAAATAAACAATTGACTATAGGAAGAAGCAGACAAAGCGATACATTTGCTATAGATTACATGCCCTGTGTTGCTATCTAATGGTGAATGGTCTTAAGCGCTTGTATGACAATTTTGAGCTTTATTCTAAAGTAAATGTAATATTCGAACATAAAACCATTTTATTGTTAACGACAGTAATCTGCAGCTAAACACCTTCCAGCATATGTGGTCTCTTTGAGGGCCCAATCCAAGATTGCTATCAAATTATTAATATCAGTTGATTTATGCTATCATACATTTATTATTTATTTCAGTTTAGGCTTATTTTTCTCTCATTTACTGAGGGTAGTAATATATATTTTCAGAAAATATTTTCTATTACAACTTTTTAATTCTTAAATAAATATTTGCAACAAACACCTACTGAAGTTTTTATATTACGCTTTAATACAATCCATATTAGAGTACGTTATATAATGTTAGGGAGGAGCTTTTAAGAGTAATATTGACAAACTGCGAGTAATTAAAAATTATGTAGTTAGAATTATCCTCCTACAGAAGAATAAAAGAGAAAGTTCTTTTCCACTGCACCGCTTAAACAATAACTACATTGCTGATTCAGTACCTTTTTATTTCTTAAATTGTTAAGAATATTTTATATCAAATTGGTAAAATAGGAACAAACTCATTATTTTATAACACAAGTTATGTCATGTTACGTTTTGTACACTTTAAAGTTTTAAAAAATCATTTTTAGGTGACGTTTTGATTATATTGGTCTTGAGTACTTCAACAAATTATCATCTGAAATTTTAAAAAAATAGTTATTGTACGTTATTTTTTGTAAAAAGAGTTTTGGTCGTTTTACAGAAAAGAAAGAAACAGAGGTCGCATCCATAGTACGCTGAATGTTTGTCAAGTTAGTGTGTTGAATAGTTATATCTCCAGTTTGCCATGCAGTTGCCAATTCCAGCATCTTGTCAGTTCCACCCTTTATTACCACCAAATCCTCAAGGATAAATGCAGTAATTCAATTCAATTCAAAATCTCTTTATTTATTGCACATATATATATATATATATATATATATATATATATATATATATACAGGTAAATAGTGTCAAACATCAATACTAGACTTATCAATGTAAAATAAGTACACAAAAGCCTATAGGTACTGTTTATAAACAGTAAAGAGCTACTATAAATTATAGAACTCCTCAAGCGAATACACAGGATTATTAACCAAATATTCCTTTAATTTTTTTCCAAACTTTAAATTATTTTAAATTTTTTAAATACCATGTGAAAGTTTACTAAAGAATTTTAGTCCCATGTAAGTTGTTTTTTACTTAAAAAATTCAAGCTGATGAGGTTCTAAATAAATATAATATCTTGTGTTGTAATGGTGAGAAACTAGTTTTGTTGAATTTAAATTGTTTAATAATGTACTTAATAGTTGAATATATGTACTGGCTATGAACAGTTAAAACTCCCAAAATTTTTAATTTTTCTTCTGCAGAATATTTTGATTTGAGCCCAGCCATTATTCGAATTGCTTTCTTTTGTAGTTTTAATATAGCCTACTGTTTAAATTTTTTTTTTTTTTTTTTTTGCCCCATATATGCTAATTCCATAAGAAATATGCGAATGAATTAATGAAAAATAAATAGTTTTCATTCTTATCAGGTTACAAATTCTAGACATTCGATGAAGTGCATAAATACCTGATGAAACTTTATTTAGTACGTTTTACATGAATGTCCCAGCTTAAATATTCATCTATGTATAATCCTAAAAATGTTGTATTTTTTTCTTGGATCAAAAGATTGTTGCACATTTGTATAATTTGGTTTAGATTTTGTTTTGCATTGGCTGGTAGAAAATTATATAAATTTTTTTTCATTAATTAGTAAATTTTTATTGTTAAAAACTACTCCATGGCTGCAATATTAATAAATGATGATATTTCTAATGATTCTAGATTTTTGTTAGATATAATTAGACTGCAGCTTGATCACACCGTACCACTGTAGGAAGACCTCTCATATAACATAAAAATAGGAGAGGCCCTAATACCTGATTGTCTGCAATGAAGCTCTTTTTCTACATATTGTTTTCTTTCGTGCAAGTAAGATTAAACCATGTAAATTCTAAACCATGTCAATTCTTCTCTATGTCAATTCTCTCTCTCTCTCTCTCTCTCTCTCTCTCTCTCTCTCTCTCTCTCTCTCTCTCTCTCTCTCTCTCTCTCTCTCTCTCTCTCTCTCTCTCTCTCTCTCTCTCTCTCTCTCTCTCTCTCTCTCTCTCTCTCTCTCTCTCTCTCTCTCTCTCTCTCTCTCTCTCTCTCTCTCTCTCTCTCTCTCCCCTCCCACCATCCCTCCCTCCCTCTCCCTCTCTCCCCCTCTCTCCCCCTCTATTTCTTTATTATCTTCTATTATTTTCAAATTAGATTTATTTTCCTTACAATTCCCAATTTCATTATTCAATAATTGCCAAGTTGATTTGACTGCATTATTGGAATTTTTTATTTTACAATCAAAATAGGATTTGTTGTCACATTAAAACATTTTCTTAAAAACTTTTTTTAGTTTTTAAAATTTCTTGAATATTTTAACTCTAAGAGATTCGATAATTTGTTCCTATTTCTAAGATTTCTTTTTTTAAATTGTTTATTTCATCAGTAATCCAACTCTTGTTTTGGGGGCACCTGGTTATTAGTACTTTAGGGCAGCTCACATTAAAGTAGTGCATTAACACGTTCGCTGCGTTTGACATTTTTTGCACTTATTCTTTTGGTGCGTCACGAGATCTCGAGGCCTCGTTGTTTATGATTAGTTCAGTGCGGGACGAGATCCCGAGGTCTCGTTGCGCAACAGATATTGCGCGCACGGTAGTACGTCACACAGTGCAGATAGAACACTCTAGGTTTTTGTTTCGGAACTAACAGGATTCTGACGTCATAAGTGCTGAGCAGTGTTTGATTATAACATATGTACACGAGACCTCGGGATGTCGTTCCGCACCAAGTAAAAGAATAGTAAAAAATCAATTCCTATCGATAAATAATCGTTATAAATAAGTGAATCATACATCTTCTTGGAACTTATAATGTTTTTTATAATATAATATAGTTATGATTACATTTGTTTTTCATTATATAGCCCTACTTATGGTATATAAAAGGGGGAAAATGGGTACAATCAGATAACTGTAGGAAATAAAATATATACAAAATATACAGCAAGTATCAAAGTAACACCACAGAACGCATATAAATCATAAACAATATATTACTTGTAGCTGAAAGAAAGCAGAAAACTGAAGGAAAGTTATGCTGTTTCCCACGTTTTCTAACAACAGCTGATTCATAAAGCGTGGTGTGTCATATGAAGCAAAACTTTCCCGCATTTTCCAACAACAGCTGATAAATAGAGCTCTGAGAGAGAATGAACAGCAGACAAATAACCTGCAAACCAACAATAATTTTCCCGCCCTTTACAAGTACATCTGGTCTAGGCTGGGTAGTGCTTAGCTCCAGACGTCTAGTTGTTCACGTACGAGGCCTAGAGGTCTCGTGCCGCACACAGCTAATACGTTATTATTCTGGTGCGGCACGATATCTATAGATCTCGCGTACCTTCTAGCTAACTAAAAACAATCACAACAAAAGTTATTCGAGAGAATACAACCCTAATAAAAATACCGTTTTTATAAACAGAAATATTGCAATCGTAAAAAACCAAACACACCTCAAATTTATTAATGACTTAAAGTAAATTTGCGACACGAGACCCGGAGATCTCGTGACGCAGCGAACGTGTTAAATGTATCATGAAAAACATTGTATTTTAGATTACTGGGGCTTAATATAACTAACCAAATTTCAGATGCAAGATATTTTTCTAATGTCTTACCACTCTCATTATTAATTTTTCTACAATTTTTGATGTTGTAATTGTTTTCTAACTGTTAACATCTACATTCAAGATTTCTATAAACTGACCATCATGATCAGAAATTTCAGTTTTTATTCCAGTCAAGCATAAGTTATTTTTACTTAAATTAGTAATACAGTTGTCAATAGCTGAGAAAGATGTTGTAGCCCTAGTCGGAAAATTTACTAAGTAGCGGAGTTTGTATATCTTTAATATTAAATTAAATTTTTCATACAGCCTATTTGATTTTAAAACATCAATATTACAGTCACTTCCAACTATAATATTCTTATATTTTGTTATTAATACATCAACAAGTTTTTCAAATTTATTTAAGAAAGGTTCTTCAAACTGGAAGTGAGGTGATCTATAAACACAAGCAAGAATGAAAGAAAATTGATCTACTTCTACAGTTGCCAGGCAACATTCAAACTCCTTATCTACAATTAAATTTTGAATCTGTGGTAAAGTAATTTTTTACATGTAACATTATTCCGATTCAAAATCACAACTCCCCCTACCCCCACTGTTTTTTTTTCTTGAGAAATAGGAACATACTTTATAGTTATCAAATTTAAATGTTGCTATTTCATCCTCTAATATATTATGCTCACACAAAGCAACAATGTCAGGCGTCAACTCATCTAGATTTAAATTTATTATGTCAATACAAGAAAGCAAATGTTGGACATTTTGATGAAAAATTTTTATTTTATATTTCCCCCTAAGGAACCTTGTTTTCTTGGTTCAGTGACATTCAAAAAACGTTGTTGCTTTGTATGTTACAATTATTTGTAGATATTCGACTAGCATGCACAATAATATAGTCATTAAATTCCCCTTCATTTAATGTGTGTGAAATGTTGCTGCCAGTTTGTCGAGTGCTAGATTGACACTTTTCACATACACTATAATGACATGACTCACAAGTCAAGCAAGCATTAAAACTTGACACAAGTTTCGGAGAATGGGTGGATTTCCATGAATTGCTTCTGGAGTTAGTGAAACCTGGATGGACATAGTAGTAGAAGAGTTTGCTCCTCTGTTAAGTTGATGTAGTGTGTTTCCAGCAGTAAAATCTCTATTTGTGCTATTCATTACAAGTGGTGGGAAATTATTCATGGATGTTAGAGCATCTTTCTCGTTATCTTCAATTTTTTCAGTGATTATATTTTTTAACTGTTTGAGAAATTCTTGATGTGAGAAACCATTTTTCAAAACTCTTGCAGCATTTCCATTGTAAGTTACGATTTTTATGGCTACCCCAGTTTGGATTTGAAGCTCAAATAAGTTATTAGCAAAAAGCTGTAAACCAACACCATCCCGTACACAACTCATAGGTGAACATATTAATGGCTTATATCCCTTTATTTTCATATCTGCATAAATCTTCAAACGCTGTGTTATAGTCTTCTTTGCTGGGTTTTCTATTGCATTTAGATTTGGTGGTTAAACTCCCTCATTAATTTACTGATGAGCTAAGTGTGGCGTAATCAAGACAGATGTACTGGCTTCCCAATCTGATTTTTAAAGGTAGTAGCTACTTCCGCAGACATACATACACCTCTCATGATCCAGATCTGCAATGAGAGAATGCAGTGTACCTTATACCTTTCTTTCTTATACTTACTAATTACAATGCTCATGTCATCCTCGATTACTTCTCAAGTTTGGCATTTTCTCTCTAAATCATTTGTTACTGATTCCCTGTTAATAATGTAACTAGTACTACTAATATCTGAGGAAACCTTCGAACAGAACATTTTTATTTTAAATATTTCAATTTTTTCTTCAGTATCAGCAATAGTCTCATCTGTGAATCCAAATAATTGTGTTTTGTCATTTGAAGGGGCGAATCTAGCTGGAGTAAGTAATTTTGTTTTAACACGTTGACTGCCAGCGTAGATAATTTATTGTGTCATTCTGAGGCCGCCGTAGTAAAACTGTATGTCCGCCTGATGCCATGAGGGCCACCGGTGGCCCCCGCGTCTTTTATAAATCAAACACAAACTGTAGCGCCATTTTTAGTATTACGTAATTTTTAATGATATATTCTGAAAGCTCATAAAATGTGATAGAAAACAGTCCTCTGGTTTTTAAATAAAGCAACCCTAAATACGTTTTTATATATTTGAACTAGTTTTTACGACATTTAGACAGACTACTTTCTGTCACAAAAAGAATCAATGTCACTTACTAAACTCCTAACCTTCTAAGCTGATCAGTGTGCGGGAAGAAAATATAAAAATCACAACAAAACAACTGAAACATAATATCATATGGCATATGTAAAGTTCTGCCCCCACGCCATGAGGGCCACCGGTGTACCTCATCAATAACTTCACAAAATGGCGGCAAAAGACCGGATGTCAGCTATTTCTGTACTTGGGGGGTCATTTCCGGTTGCATGGAACACAGAACTCGGAACAATGAATATTGAACTTTACTGTAGAAACAGCTGTGGCGCCAGGCTGAAATCTAGTGAGGGCCACCGGTGGCCCTCATGGCGTGAGCTAAAATTGTTGTGTGGGCCACCGGTGGCCCTCATGGCAGTCAACGTGTTAAACTTAGATGATTTTAGACCAAATGAATTTGTTTGGTTTGTTTTACTTAGTAATGCCCTGTTCTTTTTAAAAGTGTTTGATCATGACAGTGGCCAAAGCGTGACATATTTTATATTTACCTTTCATGTTTAAGTGAAGTCCATTGACCGTATGAGCTATTCTTGATAAGTTTATATAATTTACCAACACAACTTTTTTTTCAGCCAATTTTCTGTTTAACCAAATATTTACTTTTTTTATAACAATGTTTAGGCACTCAAAATCAAATCTGTGTGGGATTCCAGGGTATATAATATTTGTACGTTCTGATAATGAATCAAGAATACTTAGAACAATATTTTTATCAGGGTTTTCACAGGTTCCTTTAGCGTCAGTATCAAGTATGTCATTAGTACCGGCCATTACAACAACGTAATCTTCAGCATCATAATCACTAGTAAGGTCATCCTATATGTTGGTGTGCAAAAAGTTAGACAGTACTATCAATAACATATATCATAAAAATGCCACAGTCATGGCTATTTTGCTGTTGAGGACCATCAATGATAGTAACCTGAGGATTTCCAGCAACACATGTTGTGTAGTGTAGAATTCTTTTGGCAACTTTAATGACACAATTGAAATTCGTCTCATGTAGAGTCATAATAAAAAAAATGCCTTCTTTAACTTATCATAAAAAGTGTGCTCCAATGAGTGCCTCCATTTTGTGTTAAACTTTTACAGTTATTAAGAGAAAAAATAAAGAAGTCTTTACTATTGAAACTACCATGATTCAAGGACACGGCTACTACCGCCACTTCCTCGTCTCGTCTACCCCACTACTAGGAAGCTATTTCCCATGTGGAGCTGCGCTCACTGTTCCCAGTTGGTTACAACTTATAATATTGCACTAAGACATCCTCCCACAAATTTAATGTTTATTTTATGAATATTGATTTTGGTTTACGGAAGTAGTGAATAATTATTAAACATAATAAATAACTGAAACTGTTCATGCTGAATGTCTTTTGCATATATTTTTACCTTAATAAACATAACTATAATGTTGTTGTAGACCTGCATTCGACATACGTACAAAACTCGATAAGCAATGTATTATCTTTTTAAGGAAATTAATATTAATGAAAATATATGAACAGCAATTTAGGTACTGTTTTTATGGTTTGTTTCCAAAATGAGTCAATGGAATGCTAACCTCGCCTCAATCTATTTTAATTATATATTTGTTGTTTTATTTTTATCTAATGTGCCTTAGTCAAATTAATTTAACTGGAAATAAAATGTGTACAAATAGAGATATAAACCATGAAACATCCTACAGTAGTGTGATGTACATAAGTTTAAAACGACTTAATTATAAAATTATACTGTTTAAAACTTATGATACATATTTAGGGCAAAGTAACTTGCACGTACACATTGTCAAAGTATACCATTTAAAAAATAAAAAGTACAATTTTTTAGAGCCGTAAACCATTTATGTCATTCCCAGTGACTTCCGCCAGGCATTTCTGCCTTCAGTCTATTCCCACAGACGTAAGTAGTCTGTTTATGTACACGTGCTTTGTTCCACGTCTTCACGAGAGATAAATTTTGTTTTACCATATGTGTATTGTATACATTTATTAGTGTTTAGAAGTGTGTTGTATTACAATTATGGCAACAACCAATCAAGATTATCGTAGTCAAATGAAAAACATTGTGTTTACAATTTATTACTACAAGAAAAGTAAGTCTCTTGAATTAATAAAATTGTAATACGAATACCTCTATATAGTATTACAACTTAATAATATGACATGTTTCATTTTTCAATTTACAGCTGTCTTATTAAAAAAAAAATTAATTTAACACATTATAATAATGTTTATTACTTAAGCATAATGAAAGTTAAAAAGTGTAGATGTACTTTTTTACCATTGGGCTACTCCAACAAGTTTTAAAACTTGGTAAGGCCAAGTTAAGTTAAGCTGGGTTGACACGATACGAGTGTATCCGGATCGAGTATAATTTTGGTACTCAGTCCAAGTGCATTCGGACATGCGATCGGATGGCAGAGTTGACATGACGGATTTTGCTCGGACTGACACCAGACTGTTCGAATAAAATCCAGTGTTTTTAAAACGATGGCTGAAATGATACTGAGAAAAGTTATAGCTGCTGTTGCATTAGGCTACAGTTTTCGAAAAATATAAACATAACCTAAAGGAAATTTAATGTAACAATTAGGATTTTTATGTTAATTCTGTGATTTATCTACTTTTTAGAAGTGTTGTTACGCTTGAGTAGTTATTAATGGCATGGCAGGGGAGTGCTTGACGGTGGTAGAGGGATAACCGGTCGGGTGCTTGGGGAGGGGTGGAGTTAATTTTGTGTTTTTGGTTTGTGTGTTTTTTTTTTGTTTGAGATTGTTTGTGTTTTTGTTGTGGTGTGGGGGTGGGGGGGGGTTGGGGGGGGGGGTGGGGGTGGGGGGGGGGGGGGGGGGGGGGGGGGGGGGTGGGGGGGGGGGGGGGGGGGGGGGGGGGGAGGGGGGGGGGGGGGGGGTGGGGGGGGGGGGGCTGGGGGGGGGGGGGCGGGGGGGGGGGGTGGGGGGGGCGGCTCCTCCTCACTATTCTTCGTCCTCGAAGAGCTTCTCCTCTCACTTCCCATCATCTCGTCTCCCTTTGCCTCCCGACTTCTGAAATCAATATGAACATCACCATACTTCCTCTCTCTCTACTTCTCTGCTCGCCACTCGCCAGCCTCCTCCCCTCCACATCCCACATCCCCTCTCCCTCCTTCCTCGTCAGCCTGTCTTTGTCCGACGTCTTCGCATCTCTCCGACCGTCCTACTCACATCTCTATCATCGTGACGCTCGCTTCCCTAGCTTACTCTCCTTCCTCCCAGGTCCGACCGGCATCCTCTCCACCTCTATCTCTCTACCTCCATCCCTCTAATAAGCCGTCTAATATATCGCCTCCGCCATCTCTCCTGTCACATGCATATCCTTTTCAAGAATCGGACTGCCAGATTCATTTACACATATTGGCCCATATTCCGGTCTCGCAACTTCTCAGTATATCCGGCTTTTCCGAAACTTAATCACAACCGGTTTATATTGCGTTACGTTGTGCTTAAAATTACTACTTATCTATCCTACTCTCTCACAACAATAGCCTACAAACAATAATAAACGTCTAACCTCTCAAACTTTAACGTTGCTAACATTAGTGTGACAGTAACACGATCTCAAGAGCTCGACATAATTTCATTTTTTCATTCCTAGTCAGTCCATAAAGGATATCCAGAAACGATAGGAGTTAGCGAGGGAAGATAAGTTTCAACCCATGCGGAAGTGCCAAACAGATCCTGTCAGTGAGCGCAATTGTATCACAATACAGAATGAGCGATCCTCGATCATGTTGAAGACCTAGTTCTTCCATCCTCTCTACTGTTATCTTTCTCACTCTAATCAACGCTCTCATAAACAATATGACCTCAACGGTCTTAACCTCACATCATCCCTCACTTTCCTCTTCTCCGATCCCCTCCTTCCCCTCTCAATCACCCCCAATCATTCGTACTCGTTCCCTACAAAAACTTCCTAGGGCTAATAGTACAGAGCCCGAGTACTTCCTCCTCCTCTCCAATTCAGGCAAGGTACCATCTCAGGACATCGGGATAGGCCCACCTCGCCATACTCAGTCAGTGCCAGAGTGCTCTTCCCTCCGCGGGATAGACCCACTCTCTGTCGCTCATGGTTTTCGTCATCTATAACTTCGTGGATCTTCCCAATCAATTCCCCTCTTATCATCATTCTTACTTTTCACCCTCCTCACATTGCTCATTTCAACTCAACCAATTTGTAACAATCTTATAACAGACAAAGTCTCAGCCTTCTGCCCTAAAATAATAACACTACAATGGCATAACCTAATCTTAGACTTGCTCTTCTAATCGGTGAACTCACTACAAATCCTTCTCCAACGAAAAATCTACCGTACCCTCCCCGAACCTAACACCAACACCATCCCTCTGCGACCTTCCAGTCTACTCAATCCTACTAAATGCATCCAGAGACTAGCCCTTGCCATGTACACTTCCAGATCCAAGAAAACTCAACACAAGCAAATATCATCATGCTCTCTCTCCAATGTCAATACTCAACTCCACTCCTCTCCTCCTCTCTTCCTCTCCATCCCTCACTCTTCTTTCCTCAGCTCCACTAAGAATAAACCGTCCAGGCTGACACTCCCTCCATCAACATCTCTTCTAAATGCCATCGTCGACACGTCTCAAACTATCTTCATAAACCGGACTCCTAGACCCCCATTTTCCCGTATACTACCTCCAAACCATAAAAACACACCGTATACTGAAATCCAGGAACTCTACCTTCTTACTCTCCTCGCAGCCCTTTACCAATACACTACTACCACTCCGGTCTCCCTCATCCTCCTTGAGCCCTTAAAAGAGGCGTCTCCATATCGACAGACATCATACCCCCATCACAGCTCGTCTTGCTCAGTGCCTTCTCCTCCACATTAGGAAACTCTACTCAGTCCAGGGACTCCTCACCTAATCCGTATCTCGCCTACCCTTCTCTCACATCAGCATTCCAAACCTTATAATCCTCTCTAGCCTTTCATCACATCTCGATACTCTCTCTCCAAAATACAATGCGTTTAACGACCTTTTCTCATAATCATCAAGGTTAGTCCAATGCCTCGCAGTAAGCTCCACTCTCTCACATCATACCTCTCCAACCACAGATAGTCTACTCCGAACTTGTCTTAAGTCAACTTCATCAAAAATAGGACGCGTATCCGTACCAATATAATTGTCACTATCGTCGCCTCCATCGTAACTCTAACGTAGACGAGTAAATACATGTATTAGAAAAGGTCCATCCCTCGCGACCACATACAACATTTCAACTAATGTAAAAAACCATCATCTTCGTCATCTCTCTCTCTCTCTCCGAGACGTGCAAAATCCCATCCTTAGACTATCAGCTGCCTCGAGCTCTCTCATCCACTCATAAGCCTCCTCGGTCTCATCTCTCAGCTTTTCCCTCCTCTCCTCGCTTCCCCCCTGCTCTCTCGGCTCTTTCTCGGACCATCTCCCTTCTACCTTCCAGTTACGTTCTCTCTGTACAATACGTTGATCTCTCTCATTTCCCTCTCTAGCACTTCTCCGTCGAATAACAGTCTTACATCCATCGCCGGGCCTCTACTGTCCCATCTCGGCACTACAGCGTCGACCTCACTATCTCAACACCGGAAACTGGCTTAGCGTCCACATCCCCCCTTTCTTCTTCTATAACAACGACTACTTACTTACCTAACCATCGCTCTGCCTTTTTTCTTCATTCCCTAGAATAGTTACAAATTATAGACCAGCTCTCTGTGCCCTCCCAGTCAAATCACTGCCCCCTCCCCCTACTGTCTCATCTTCCCCTCCCTATCCTCTCCGCTCTTGCGTCGGCGGTCGCCCCTCCCTCCCATCTCCTCTCTCCAGAAATGCACCTAGCCTGCTGCCTACTGCGGGTCCAACATCGCTCTAGTGCCCTCCGTCGACTCGTCTTTTGCTCTATTTCAACGCACTCTTCGACATTGTGCTCAAACACTCGTGAACACCGCCCAGGCATGTCTAATATGTACATACAAAGGTACACATAATAATCTATAAATCTTTTCTGTTTCCATTAACTCTTTATTGTTATTATTGTTTGTTTAACTATTATATTCTTATAGTTTATCATAACACTAATTATTATATGTATTTACTTTATTACGAGTAACATCTGTAATCAAGAAAAACATGAGTTGATATTTAATTGCTTAAACAAGCAGCCGCAATAGACAGTTGGCACGGTAATTCCAAAGACTACCTTTTCTAGTCGTAGATCTAGTGGGTTTCACAATGCTGAAGTGAACCTCGAGTACAGGGTGCGGGGAGCTGAGGAGAGTAGAATGGAACCCCCAGTGTAAAAGGCATAAGTCATTAACAGATTCAATTAGTGACTGTTTGTATGTTGCCTATTAGATTTTGCAGGTGTTCACGTGTCCAGTTTAAAAGGATCCTGCTTACAATAATAACTTGGTTATGCTGTTAAATAATTTTGTTTAAAAACACTTTAAGTGCTTAGGACCTTGAAAATCAGGCCAATTTTATTAATTTGGCCAAAGAAGGTATATTCGTTATTTCTATACTGAACATTGTATCATTTAACTGTAAGCATTTAAAATAAACATAATAAAAATGACATTCTATGGCAAAAAATACTTTTATTTTAGATACATAACAAATCCTTGCATATGAGTGTTTGCGCGTATGGCGTATAACTTTCTTTATTAAATACAGTTTCGGAGCAAAATTAAAAAATATTATTTAGGTAAAACGCACTGTGGTGTCTTATATATTGAATGTTTCATTGGTCCCGCGACTGTGGTATGTAATCTTACACATTGCCATTGGCAGAAGTCGACGATGTACTACCTAACCAAGCAGCACCTAGACGACAGGCGGGCTCGCTCGGAACTTATCCACGACTCCAAACGGCCTCAACAACCCGACCCACTTAATCATTCCAACCGCCCCCACAATAACACCCTAAGCCCATTTGCATCCAACCCCCGAGACTTCTCACCCCGCGTATCCACTCCAACCCAGTCACACTCCCTTCATGCTCATTCAAATGCCGCCACAACCGCAGTGACCTCCCTGCCATCATTTGACCAGCAGTATTTCATTCCCTCAGACTTGGCACGCCCCAGCATCCCAAGCCCCACTTCCCCACCTCCAAGAATATGTTCTTGTCGGTTGCTACACGAGGGGTCAAGCAGCAGGTGTAAGTTCTAAAATGTATGTGCCACAAGCGAGTCCTACCCACGCTTAGTAAACGAGAATGCACCAGAGTACTCCCACTCACACACACCGATCCAACACCCGCCGCTAGGGCCCGCAAAAACCCAAACAGCTCATGCCAGACTCTCAATTAACTCTACCCAATAAAGAACCCCCCATCAATCATTCCTACCCAAACCACCCAATTCCCTATCTCCCAACTCCCCCCCAGCAATACCCCCCAACACCCCCCCGGCCCAGTCGGCAGTGCACGGTTTCCTAACAGTGGGTAGCGACTAGAATGTTGATACTCTGCGACACAAAAAATAGTGAAACTGTGTCAAAACTGCTCAACCTTAAAAGATAATAATTGGTCATATAATACAATTAAATCTATCTTGAATTATATTAAGATATTACGAATATAATAGCTATCACATTGTTATTGCTAAGGCAAGCAAATAAATCTACGAACGAATTAAAACCTCACTTTGAATAGATACAGCAGATTATTAATTAATCATATTGGTCTCCAACATATGACTACTAGCCTACAATTCGAACCCAATAAAGTCATCCGTCTTCTGGCAGACAATCAACAAGTGAGATGATTGACTGTCTGCTCTGAAGAAGAATTCCTGTATTAGATTCGAAATGTTGGCTAGTAGCATTGATTTTGTAGGCACACAGATACAATCTCATCCAATGTTAAATTGTCTCAAACAGCTGTTTTGTTTTTGTGGTCCATTGTGGAGTGCTAGTGTAGTCCCATGTAAATGTAATACAGTTTAAACCAGCTGCAATAGCAGACTTCACTAACTAATCAAATGACTGGTACAAATATCCCCATTACTTGACATATCTATTTGTAAGTAATTGTATAATCAAGGCTAGTAGTAATAGTTTTAATTTGACACGTTTACTACCCTGAAGACCAAGATGATTGTATATGTGTGACACGACTGTGAAAGACTACAACACATTATTAAGAAATGAGTTTCGATCATAGGGTGCACATGCCTGGGTGTCACTAAAAAGTCATCAAACATTCAAAATGTCTGCACAAAGGTACTATCAAAGTTGTATTAAATATAATTAAGGGTTAATTTTGACAGCTTAGCATTACCAAAGTTAACATAGGATGTGATAATACAGTTTCACCATTAGTGGGACTGTGCAACAACCCATGAGGCTTAGCATCAGTAATTAGAACACATGAATCCCAGAATACATCCTTTTTACCATTAACACAGGAGGAAATTCAAAGAGAGAAGCTTTTTTTTCAATAATCTTTAATGAAATCTTGTCATATGGAAAGATATTATGGCAGAATATCCTAAGCTCTGTACAACACAACAGAGTTACGTCCAAAAGCAGAAAATCCTCAGGGTCGTTTTTTAAGTTTAAGCATTACTAATGCTATCTTTGAAACTGTATGAACTTCTTCTGTTATTAGACCCCAGTTTAACAATGAGATAAGAACAGAACCACTTACATCAGACACTCAATTGATAATAAACAAAGAAGAAAAATATTATAAATCCTGCAGACTGAGTAAGTAATTCATCTCTTGATGGACTATTACACGGTGTGAACAGGTATGAAGGAAATACTAATCTGACATATTTTAGCTTTCGGGTAGTTTTATAATTTTTGAGTTCCACATTCAATTGTTCATCATAAAATCTAATAAACAGACCTAAACTATTCTCTGCAAGTAAGACAGTGGCATCAGTGAAATCCCTACTTTCAGTACTTACTGCCAAGATAGAAGAAGAATCATACTTTAACTGGTTGTTTATATACTTTCAGAAGTTAGATGATATAACATGATTCACACACAGGGATCTAATGCCACATTACAGTTCTCTTTAGGCCAACAAAAACCCTATAGTCATCCACTGCACCTGAATTTGTCAGGTTCTTATAAGAAAATCATAAATAAACTTAAGTAACTTTACTAAATCAGATTACATACTCTTAAGATAACTTAAAACTCTCGTCTTTTCGATTCGATAGTTGTTGAACTAAATGGGCCTGCACATTGATGTAGTGCTGAAAATAATATATCATTATTCATTTCTAAGACGCTGATCGTATAGATATTGGTGAATATGAGGGGTGAATGAGTGAGTCACTCATTCATCTACATTTCAACTTGTTACTCCTTGCTGAGTAGTACTTTGCTCAGAAAGGAATATTTATTAATAGCCCAATGGCCAGGCTAACTATGGGACCTACAGCTTTAGGTGGAATCCGAATCACGTAGTGTTGGTCTGATTTTCAGCTAACTGACAAATCTGACACTCAGTTCTCTCCCCTACACAACATCTGAAACTTGACTACCATTCAACATGGACACCCCAAACGTCTCTGGTAGTATCCAAGGCGATGGCAATCATTGAGCGGACGCTGCATCTATCCAGTTGTACAATGAGAGGAAATGGTATAAATCCAAGTAATTCTAAGAAGGAAAGTGGACAGATTCTTACCAGAGAAATATTCCAATCCACTCACACACTCCATAAATGGAGATTTCAAGTGGGCTATGGCCAATATCTTCTCTGACTAGGGCAGCATTTCCAATACATAACTCTATTTCCTGATCATTTATGTAGATAGGATATGAATGAAACTGTGAAAATTTAGTTGAATCCACATGAAAACGAGCATTTGCCAGTCACTAGTAGCATTGAAATCTCCCAACATTAGAATGTTATGACTCAAAGTCCTTTTTCAACAGTGCTTTAAAGGATGAACTGAGAGGGCCATATTAATTTCAAGAAAATATAAGGTTCTTACCACCAGGTACATGTACGTAGCTTGACATGGTGCAAGCTGCGAGCAATGAGAACAAAGGTGGTGTAATGAGAGCTGCCATCATTAGTGTAATTAGTTACTGATTGTCAGCTGACCTAAGATATCAGAAATACTATGAGTTCCCATTGATTTACAATTACATAGTTTTCAATCTGATAACACTGTTTGCTCTACTAGCTTTTCCACCACCTATGCTTTTTTTTAATACAACACATTATATTTTCAAAGTATTATATTACAGATATTATTACATCCATACATTTCTAATAAATTAATTGAGATTATATCAAATCAAAATGCACAGTGTTACATTAACTACATTTGTCATCCCATATTTCTGAAACATTTCAATAAAATAAAATCCTTACATGCAATACCTGGAGCCGTTTTTTATTAACTTAACTCCTCCCTTATTTATTGATCAATTTTAACAATTGAGGTGTCAGAAAATGTGCCCCTATTCTTAGTTGTGCAATAAGGTCTTCATTGTTCAATATTTTTTCCCTCAAGGCATGGGAAGCCCTTGAAGTACGTTTTTCGGTTATAAGAATAACACGTAGAGAAATTTTAATTAGTAAAAGTAACAGCTGATCAAATTTAAATAAGGATGTTTACGGAATTTTAACAGCTGTTGGAATGCAAATAATGATGTTTATAACATTGAGGATGTTATAAATCTTGATAATACGTTTTGTTGATTCAGTGGAAGTTTTGTTTGGTCTATAAATATAAAAAGTGTATGTCTCTGTTTGTTTGCCTTTTATGCTACTACACCATTCATCCAATCGTCATGAAACTTTGAGAAGTTATGTAATTCTTTGCCTGCAACTGGTGAGGTGAGGTAATCATCCTGGAAACTATTGGAGATTCAGGTGGGCGTTTACCATGAGTTGGAGATTCAGGTAGGCGTTTACCATGAGTTGGAGATTCAGGTAGGCGTTTACCATGAGTTGGAGATTCAGGTAGGCGTTTACCATGAGTTGGAGATTCAGGTGGGCGTTTACCATGAGGCTGTAACAATCAATAATAATACTTGAGTAACAGCGATACTAAATACAAATGCTATAATTGAATTACTTACAACTACCAAAAGGGAAGTTTATATTTAAAGCAGATTTCATATTTGGACAAATATTAGTTATTTGGTCAGTTATTTAAATAATCTAAACACATCTAGGGCTTCTGTAAAGAAATCATATTTTCAACTTAATCAGGCCAATAATAGTATATCAACATTACAATTTAGAAAATTGTTTCTTTTATACACATTTAAGTTCATTTATCTAGTTTTTTATTTACTTAGTTTTGCAATATATTTTGTTCAGTTTATAATGTTTGTTGCAGTACATTTACCTTTTCATTAATATCATTATGTAGACCTAGTTTTAATGTATTGGAAAGCAAATGGTTGGTTTTTGGTTTTACAAGATTTGAGTTTTTATTTAACAATTCAGAAAAATTACATCAAAACTTATCTATTCAAATTTAACTAAGTTAAACAGCTGTTTCTGATAGAAATACCAACTACTCTCAGCAGAAATTGTTGACTGATAACATTTAGGATCAAATCCAGATATCTGAGTTAAATACAATTTAATATGTTAGTTATCTTTGCTATATATTTCATTAAAACTATTTAATATATGATAACTTGGATAATATGGTGGTTAATACCTGATGGGTGTGATCAGCTCCAGCCCATTCCAATAGTACATGAAACAGTTCATCAAATATGTATATAAAGAAAAAACCACCACAGATGATAATATCAGCAAGAGATAGGTAGGCTGGGACACAAGAAAAATATCCTGGAAACAGATGATTACATTACCTATGAAATAATGTTTAACCCTTTTCCCTCGGAACTGTCTGTTAAAAAATATTCTCTCAGATCAGGTATCCAGTACAGTTGGCCACACTTGTTTCTACGTCGAAGACCTGCTAGTGACCCATAAGGTCAGGTGGCAAAATGGGTTGGCCATGGCTGCTGTGTTTACGAGATTGGCAGCCATGTCACTCTCCTGTTCTCACCAGGGTGGAACCCATTTTGCGGTCATTCAGCCTCATTGTGATTGCTCCTGGTTTTTAAAGTTTAAATATTACGTATTTAATTTAAATTTTTGTAATGAATATTTAAAATATGAAGCATTACGTGATATAGTTTTTCTTATTATATTATTAGTATAATATATTTTTAAATACTATTGAAAAACATTGAACATTTTGAGTCATGAAAAATAATTTTTTTAAACATTTTTTTCACTATTAATATTTATTTTAAATTACTATTTTTCTATTTTTAACTGATAATTAAAATGTGTAGAGTTAAATTATATAAGTGACATATAAGTATAATCAGTTTATAATTTAAAATAATTGCCATATTAGCGGCTTATCAGCGGTCTGATAATCTCTATATACGAGTCTCATGCATCTTAAAAATAATTATCTGGTTTTAAATTAAAATAAAAACAAGTTTGGTTAAAATAAAAGTTATAATTAATGAAATACAATTCTGGAATTACAAGTTTTGTAATATTTAGTTTTGAAATAAATCAGTTTTTGAAATGTTGCTGAGTGTGATACTTTTCGAAAAATATGCTAGGACAAAGACCTGGATACTAAAACGCAAACTAAATAACATTATTTACAATTACATAATGTATTTTACAACAAAATAGAATATTTACAATAATTAATAACACCCAAGATGCACGAGGATAAAATCGAGAGATAGCCTAGACTCACAGCCAATTTCTGACACACAATCAGGATGTCTACACGAAACGAAAACGGATGATACCAGCTGGTTGAATATAATCCCAACATATTTAAACAGCTGTTAAAGATTTTAAAATATTGCTCAAACAAGTTATATCTAAAATACAAAAACATATGTTAAGTGTCCAACAGAGTTGGACATCTGAGTGCGTAGGGAAATCATTGCCGGACATCACAGTTGGAAAGCCGATCCCGGCAGACAACGCAACTATAACTTACCCAATCTGAGCTCGAACATAGTTGTGGCCACCAGAGTTGGACACTCGATTTCAGAGGACACATTTAGACTAAGACTCACCGAGTTGGTGGCAAAATCATGATATCCAACTGGGTTGGCCATCCAAGGAGAAAGGGTTAATTCATTGCAATTTTATCTTACTAATGATTTTTTTCAAATTTAGGAATAATTTATTCAAATTGATTTTTTTATATTTAAAATGTTTTCAATATTTGAATTTGTTGAGCCTCAATAGAAACATAACAGAGGGTTTCACAAAAACTGGGTTCTGTCTTTCCCTATCAACTTACAGCCCCCACCATCCAGCAGTGCCTTTTGACTTTGAGTGGCTGTCTAACAGCTGTGTCATACACACTGATGTACTTCAGTTTACATAATTTGAATGTTATCCCAGAGGTTGGAATGATGGAGACTGACATCAAGATTATGTATTATTACCATTAGCATATGTTATAATTTTGTACCATCTTTAGAACACTGCACTATGTCTATTATAAAATAATTGTCATTTTGAAAACGATATAATCTTTACCATATGTTATTATTGTTCTATGTGTACTATAAAATATGTTTCATTTAGAATATAGAATATAATTATTAATTCATTGTTCATCTCTAAGACGCCGATGGTAGAGATGTGGGCGAGTATGAGGGGTGAACTAGTGTAGATGAATGACTGTAGTCATTGTTACTATCTGAGTTTGACTTAGCTCAGAATGGACTATTTATTAATAGTCCAATAGCTAGGGCAACTATGGGACCTACTGCTTTACGTGGAATCTGAATCACGTAGTGTTGGTCTGATTTTCAGCTAATTGACAAGTCTAACACTCAGTTCTCTCCTCTACACAACATCTGAAACTTGACTACCATTCAAAATGGACACCCCAGACTTATCTAGTAGTGTCCACATTGATGGAAACCATTGAACGGACGCTATGTCGGTATTAAGAGGGCTGAGCATAGAACCTATCATCTACAATCTGCCAAACACTTTATTCCCAAGTAGCTGGGTTACAGCACTGTGCCATTTACCATGTTTCTATAAAATATGTAAATCACAAAATATTTTTACTATGTATAGTATACCTTTGTACAAGATTAAGTTTACTGTAATATATACAGTATACTGTAAAATATGTTACATTTAGAACAGGATATCATTTTTAACATGTTTACTTTTGTTTATTGCACTATGTCTGCCATAATATATGTATTTTTCAGAATATAGGATTGAAATCAGAAATGTTAAAGAGCCCATTTACTTTAGAAGTCCTTTTTCAAAATGTTACATTTTATTTGTCATGTAGTGAATTATTTAATTTATAACTTGTAAAACCTGTTTTCTTTTCCAATATAAGCATTCACCATATTGTAATTAATTCCAGTACTACAAAGCTTGAAATCAAAATTATTTCTATTAAGAATCAGAATAATTTACTGTTGTAGATATTTTACAATGTATTAACCATCGTTATTCTTAATATTAAACATAATTAACTCAGTGTAATAATTAATACAATAATAATACACAATCAATTATAATAATATTAAGAAATGAAGAAATACATAAACAGTTAAATAGAAATAATTTTATATTAAAAATAATCTACTATGTATGGGAACATATGGATTAATATGACTTTATATTTGTTTTAAAAATGTCTGTTGGCAATATTTTTCTTGACTCAGTTGACAAAAATTATTGAACAATTTAGCTGCTGTATACTGAATGTTTGTTTGGCACCTTGAGTATTTGCAAAGCACTGTTTGTAAATTGTTTTGATTTCTTGTTTCATAGTTATAATAATTGGAGTTTTCTGATAGACTTTTTAAACTTCCTCTGGCATATAAGGAAAATTTTATGTTTATAACCGTTAGTGACAAAATTTTGAAATGTTAAAATAGAGGTTTACACCAGTTAAACTAGCTCTAGAATCTACACCACTAATAAGCCTGCATTTTTTTGTTATGTAAACAATTTATATGTGTATGATTGAAAACCCCACACACTAGCGTTCCATACCTCAATAGATTGTGTATCTGTGCATGATATACTGTAATCAACATCTTGTGTTTCACATCCCGGTAATCTTCGTTATCAGTATAAATCTTTTGATAGTTTAGTTGCGGTAATGTCTATGTTATTTTTCCAATCTAATGTTGCACCTAAATTAATTTCAAGGAACTTTAAAGGTTTTTACCTCTTTCAGGAGGAGTTGCCTATAAGAAAAACTAATTTCTAAATCTAGCAATTTATTCAAATTAAGGCATAGTCATTGGAATTGCACTGTTGGGAAATCAGTCTGTAGCGCTTAAAAAATTTTTACTCATGTGCGCTGATTGAGATTGAGAACAAACACTCAAGCCCATGTCCTCATCGTAAAGAAAACTATTTATATTTTCCCCCTTTAAATTATATGATAGATCATTAATAAAAATATTAAAAAGTAGAGGTCCTAAAGATTATCCTTGAGAAACACCAACTTATATATTTTTGCCATGAGACAATTCATTTTCATTATTCATTAGTAAGCTGCCAATCGTCAAGATATGTGTGATTATGAGGGGCAAATGTGTGTGATGAATGTAAATAATTTTTAAAATTCTCATAAATTCAAATAAAATTATTCATTTTGTGAGGCCTTTCACCTACAGTGTAGGCATCATCAGACATCAACTAAATTCTGAATTTAGTTGATGTCTGATGGTGTCTACATTGTAGGTGAAAGGCCTCACAGAATAAATCATTTTATTGGAATTTATGAGAATTTTAAAAATTATTTATAATTTCCAATAAAGAACTCAAAGAAGAAATGAGTGATTAGTGTAGATGAACGAGTGTAGTCATTGTTACTATCTGAGGTTTACTGTTTCTCAGAAAGAGCTATTTACTAATAGTCCAATAGAATGCGCAACTAAAGGATCTACAGCTTTACGTGGAATCTGAACCATGTACCATGTTGATCAGATTTCCAGCTAAGTGACAAGCCTGACAGTTCTCTTCCCTACACAATATCTGAACCTTGACTACCCTCCAACATGTCCACCCCAGACATCTCTAGTAGTGTCCACATCGATGGCAACCATTGAGCGGATGCCATGTTGGTATTAAGAAGACCGAGCATAGAACTATCACTTACAATCTCCTAATACAGTTTTTGAAAACAAACAAACTGTTATCTATTTTTTAAATATGAACTGATAAGTTTGAACGAACTTTCTTGGAAAGCGTGAAACTTTAAGTTTTGAATTTATAAGTTATGATTAACAGTGTGAAGAGCTTTCGACATATCAAAATAATGAAAGCACATTAGTCTTTCGTTCTCTATATTTTTAACTACATCCACAACCAAACTAATAACCGCATAATTTATACTCCTACCAGAATTAAATCCAAACTATCAGTAAATATTCTATTATTTCAAAATATTCAAAGATTGGTTATATACCAGTAGTTTGAGTAATTTTGATATTATTGGTACGATTGATATACATCTGAAATTTTCACAACTATCTTTAGTCCTTTTTGGAACTGGAACGTCAATTGTTTTAGTACTGTGATATAAACAACCTTTTCTATAATTCTATTAAATATTGTAGTCAGTATTTCACAAATACCCAAAGGTGCTTGTTGATGAATGATTGAGTTCAAACCATGCATATCCAGACATTTACTATTGCGTAACTCATTCACAGTTTTAAAAACATCTTCAACCGCTAAACATTTAAAACCAAAACTACTTTGTTTTATATCTAATTTTTTTTCAAGAAATGAAGCAAAATCGGGGTCTTTATCATGTGTCGGTATGTTTTTTGCAATTTGATGAGCACTTTCAATAAATAATTAAGTCCCTCAGCTCTGTCCTGAAATTCCCAAGGACATCCTTGAATTTCCAGATAAGTTTTTGATAGTTGACCACACAGCCTTTGTTTTGTTTGCAGGTTTGGATATACAACTATTGTTGTATTCAATTCTGGCATTTTTCATTTTCGGTTTAAAAATTTTACTAAGAGACTCGTAGAAATCATTGATTTGAAGTGATCCTGTTTTATATGTTTACCTTATGGTGATGCCTCTTGATCCTGCAAGATTTTCTTGGTTCATATGCGCATTTCACCACTAGTGTGGCATTTTCAGTGATACTAAGAAGGAAAAATATTTACATTATTTACAATTGTTTGTATAGCAACACTTCATTACACTATGAACATGGGCGGACCAGTGCGGCTCGACTTGGTTTTTCGCCACTTCTTTCGCATGTTGTTCTTGAACTCGTAGTGAGGTAGGTTGGTGGTGGGAAGTCAGTGACCTTCACTGGAAGGGTGTTTTGAAGGAGAAAGAGTTTGCTGCATCAGCAGGTTTTCGGTGCTGTTATATTTGTCTTTTATTTCCTTAATGGTTTTAAAAATTATGCTGTTAAATAATAATAATTCAATTATAATTGTTATTAATTATTACGCTTTTTGTTGAGGAGGCTATCTTGTCCATTATCTTGTATATGGCATAGCTTTCATTGGCTTGAGCTTCATTTTTGTCCTAAATTCTTATTAAAATGTTAATTGATATTTTATGTGTACTATGTTTTAAAATATGTTAAAAATTCCCTGCTCTTGTTAAATTTAGATTCTCTATGTAGAAAAAGCTTCCTAATACTAGAAATGTTGATCCCCTATGAAATACAGTTTTGAAATCAACTGGTTTTTTTTGATAACTTTTTTACTGTTTTATGGGTGAAAATAGAGTTTAAAAAGTAACAAAAAAATACTTTAAAAATTATTGAAATTTTCCTCTGAGCTCATCGTAGGGTAAAAAATTAAATTGTTTCCAGATTTTAGTGACTTTACAAACAAACTCATGTTAGCATCAGAAATGATTCTTTTTTTGACAAAAAATTGGTTTTCATCAATTAAAAATGTTTGAAGGCTTGCTTGAAAAATCGAAGAATAGAGCATTATGATCTGATAGACCCAAATCAACGTTGAATCTAAGCCTGACATTGTAATTATTGTGTACAATTGTGTTATTTATGCAAGATGTGGATTCCTTGTTCCTTGTTGCCTCATTGAACAGCTCAATAAAACCACAACTGAATTACTTAAGAAACTTGCTAGTAATAACACTGTTTTAAGATATTGATATTAAAATCATCTATAATGATTGAACAATAGTTGGAAAATTATTAAATGACTTTTTCGAAGGACCTTAACATAAAGAAAGAGGTTCGCTCACCACGTTTCCTTAGATCTGTACAGAGATGTGGCTCATGTTCTTTCCGTCATCCGCAGGCCGGTTTTAGCTGGCGTGGGTGAGATGGGAAGCGGTCTTCCTCGAACCTTGTTAATTTGCACTATTCTTAGAGTCGCAAACACACTTTCTGTACCCCAGTTTTTCATACAATGGGAACCTATACCGTCGCGGGAGCCGGTGAGCTCATAGAGTCCTAATAAATGCACGAAGAGAAAGAACGGGCTTGTACACTTCGTCAGCAAGAAGAGACAGACAGGCGAAGAAGAAGACACTTCAGCTTGAGCGTCGTCAACAGGGGAGGAATTCAAAGCTTGACCAATCGTTGGTCAAGGTGCACAATACAAACATGTGTACTGTCTTTCTCTCAGCTGATTTATAATATAATTACAATTTTTGGTAGTAACCCAGAATAACGAAACAATATTTATTTTCATATTTATAAACAAAAATGAGAAAATAATATATATATATATATATATATATATATATATATATATATATATATATATATATATATATTACTGGTTTTAAATTAAAATATTATAATACAATTATAATAATACTTTTATTATAGTAAAATTATTATTATAAATTAAAAATTAAAATTATTTTCTTTACTTAACAATGATAATCGACTTATCATTGTTGGTTATATGTGGTAAGACCAATATTGGGCACTTGAGTTGATAAATTAAATTGAGTTGATTCCTAGAATCACAGGTGTGTTTCTAGGTATCTTGGAGCTCGTAAAAGATGTAGTTGGGAGATGAATTGGGAAGATTTTGCAAGATTTCTTGTTGAAAGGATTAAAACCGGGTGGTTGCTGGTATTTAGAACAGGTCGGGATGTTAGGATCAGGCGATTTAGGATGGACCAGGATTCGGCGGAGGTTTGATTCATCCGGCCCAATATATCGGTCTTACCAGTGAAACCTTCCAAAAACCCATGATTAGCCAGACATGTTTGCAAAGTCCAATATACTGAAAAACCTGTCTCTACCCATACCATTCTACATAACCATTCTGGTATAACATTTTGACCAGTGTTACACTACTAAAGTAATCAGATTCCTTCCTTCCCAAACTAATAGTTCCCAACTCAGAAGGATGGAATAAGCACACCAACGGATGACTAAATTTCATGACCCACCAAATCTGAACATAAGATGGCTCACTTATTATTTCCCTTCTATCTCTCCCCATCAGCAAACTTCATACATACAAACTGAAGAAAACTGCATTAAAACCAGAGTGTTGCTCTATGGATATACAGGGTGTTCGGTAAAAGTGTTCCAATAATTTATGATGTTATTGTACATATTAAAATAAACAAAAAAGTTCCTGTAAACATAGGTCCTAAAACCTATAGTTTTCCGTCTATCTGTCTGTATGTGTTTTTTACATAAAAATTTATAAATTGAGAACCACTTATAGTACAGTTATGAAATTTTGTAGTTATGTTTACCTTTTGTATTCCCACTTGAGAAAAAAATATGAACAAAATATCTTTACCCGTTTCTAAATGGCGGCCAATCGAAAATTTTGATGTTTAATTACGCAAAAACTACACCCGTATAAAAATGTTACAAGAATAATAAAAATTTGGAAATGTTTTTCTAAAACTAATGGTGTTTGTTTCATTAAAATCAGATAAAAACAACTGAGCTGTACTAACACACATAAAACCATGTTTTACATTAGTACACAACAGGAAGTATACTTTTCTAGACTGTTGTACTCTGAACAGCTGATTTAAAGCCAATGATCTGATTATTGTGAACATATGTTTATTTAAGGTTATAAAAGAATGTTTCTGTCATTGTTGGCATTAACACGTAACTTAAATAACCTATTTCTTCTGTACTGTAAAAGCTTTGTGCCAAGTACTTTAGTATTGCAATAAAACATGCAATTTTAATTAGTTATACTGTAGTTAATTGTTTGCTTTAATTAGTGAGTGTTTGTGGTTTAGTTTCGTTTCATTATCAACAAGAAATGGAAAATAATGGAATTCATAACTTTACCAATTCAGAAATGGCAGATATGCATCTAATGTATGGCCTTGCTAATTGTAGTGGTACTGAGGCAAGAAGACTGTATCAGGAACGTTTTCTAAATCGTGTGTTACCTTGTAATAAAACATTTTCAACAATTCATCGACGATTTGCAGAGACTGGAAGCTTTTCACACCAAAAAACAGGTAACTCTGGCCGACAGGTTTCAGTAAGAACACCTGCATTGGAAGAATCCATATTGGATGTCATAGCAGACCACCCCAACAAAAGTATTAGAGAACTTGGTTTTCAGTTCAATGTTAGCTGTGAAACAGTCTGGACTATACTACATGAACAACAACTTCATCCTTACCACGTACAAAAAGTTCACTCACTGCTACCTCGTGATTACCATCCCCGAATCCAGCTTTCTCAGTGGTTTATTTGAAATTGTGTGAACCCACATTTCTTGAATAAGGTGTTATTCACGGATGAGGCCAAATTTTCAAGAACCATGATTATTAATTCTCACAGCTCACACATTTGGTCCATCGATAACCCACATGCAATTACACAGGTTAATCACCAATATCAGTTTTCTTTAAATGTTTGGGCTGGCATAATTGGTGACAATTTGTTTGTAAGCTTTTTACCGAACATTCTTAACGGCCAGACATATTTACATTTTTTGACTGATGACCTTCCAACTATTCTTGAGGATTTGCCACTGAATACCCGCAACAGTATGTGGTTTATGCAGGACGGTGCTCCAGCCCATTTCACTTTAAATGTTAGAAACTATTTGGATGGAGCGTACAACAACAAATGGATCGGTCGTGGAGGTCCAATTCCTTGGCCAGCTAGGTCCCCCGACCTTAATCCTTTAGACTTTTTCCTATGAGGCCACCTAAAGTCACTGGTTTATTCCACTCCTGTAGATAACATCGAAGAGTTGCGAGCAATGATATTAAATGGCATTGCTACAATTCAGCAGACACCTGGCATTTTTGAAAGAGTCCGCCAGTCAATGAGGAGGCGCTTGGATGCCTGCATTTTAAACGGAGGCCGCCACTTTGAGCAATTATTATAAGTTTAATAATTTTAATTTTCTAAATGTAATAAATTTACCATTAATAAATGTTAGTTATTTTCTATTTTTTTTTTATTTGACCTTCATATTCAATGAGTATGTACTAATGTAAAACATTTATGTTCACAATAATCTGATCACTGGCTTTAAATCAGCTGTTCAGAGTACAACAGTCTAGAAAAGTATACTTCCTGTTGTGTACTAATGTAAAACATGGTTTTATGTGTTTTAGTACAGCTCAGTTGTTTTTTATCTGATTTTAATGAAAAAAGCACCATTAGTTTTAGAAAAACATTTCCAAATTTTTATTATTCTTGTAACATTTTTATACAGGGTGTAGTTTTGCGTAATGAAACATCAAAATTTTTGATTGGCCGCCATTTAGAAACGGGTAAAGATATTTTGTTCATATTTTTTTCTAAAGTGGAAATACAAAAGGTAAACATAACTGCAAAATTTCATAACTGTACTATAAGTGGTTCTCAATTTATAAATTTTTGTGTAAAAAACACATACAGACAGATAGACGGAAAACTATAGGTTTTAGGACCTATGTTTATAGGAACTTTTTTGTTTATTTTAATGTGTAAAATAACATCATAAATTATTGGAACACTTTTACCGAACACCCTGTATAACCCCTACCTCTAAACACCACCACCACTGCCACTTCCACTCAGCAATAGTGGAAGCAAATTAGGTAAGTTTGTTGAAATCCTATCTTTCCTAATATACTAATTCCTGGCCTAGTGACCTTTTTACACTATAGTTTGGATTGGAATTGTACAAATTGACAAAACCAGGACATTTAAATTCAAAAGTACCACACATGAATATTCTACAATAAATCCTCATACAAACTTATGAAATTATTTCTAATTACAAAGTTACCGTTTTTTTTTTTTTTTTCAACTAATATACATGACCCCCTCTTGGACAACTAGTCCTAACATATAAATCAGCAAAAACAAAATAGATTACACAATTCAAGATATTCATTGATTGAAGGCATATCTAGCTAGTATTCTTTTAAGGATATCACCTTTATAATTAGAGACACACAGAGAAGTATTCAGATCAGAAATTTTCTGCATAGGATGTATTCTTTTCATGAGAGTTTGTCTTTGATGATTGAAAAAATTTTGCTTCTTCTTGACCTAAGCAGTTTTTTAGTTAGTTCACTTTTTTTTTAAAGAGAGGCCAATCTCTTTCTAAACCTTACTCTGCCCATTCTCCATAGACTACTGATCTGTGCGAGGAACTTATTCAGACAGAGTAAAGGAGTGAACCAGTACAGTAGAAGGTGAATTACTGAAAAATCTTCAAGTCTAGGCCGGATTCGAACCAGCACTATCTCTAACCCAAGCTCAAAGTCCTGACACCTTAGACAGCTTGACCACCGGCTTGCCCAAAGGTTTACATTAGTACACGTACTGTGGTACTGACCCACCCGTTCCTGCCTTTACATGTCTAATGGTACTGACCTACCCACCAGCCCTTAAACGTACATTGGTACTGAACCACCCTTTTACCCTTACACCCACAGTGGTATTGTTGGTAATTTATTACGGACAAGTTTTGTTCAATTATTTGTACGTTACTTTGGGTAGAAGTGTTAATTTTATGTTTTTCAGTGATAAGACTACTGTTTGTAGGTGTATTTTGAAATATTCTGTCAATAATCAAAATACGCACAATTTTGGCAATACACTTCTTTTATTTGCGATTTACATGAAATCCGTATTTTGTATGATAAAAGCTTTCAAGCAAATATAAGTTTTACATTTTTATGCAATAAGACAAGCTGCCTGGTTTTTAAATTTATTTTTGCAACTAAGTACTACCTTGGATTGTTATTTTGTAAATCGATAGTGGTATGGTATTACAGTATTATGATAATAACATTTGTTAATTGAAAATGTACTATCTGATTTTCTAGTGTCCATATTATTGAATCTGTCAATTCTTCAGATTTGCCATTGTGATTTGCTGCATTGTTACAACTTCAAAATGCCATTATTATTATTATCCAATCATTTGTTCTATAAGATTTTAACTGGTTTCTCCACACTGTATAATGGTCTCAATTTGAGTTCCTGGATAAACTTGTCCAAAGACATCATATTTATTCCCCATCAGCCCTTGTAACCAGCAAGATAAGTCCTTGCCCTGACAGTCTCCCATAATAGTTATATCAGCTTCCCTTTGTTTTTTTTTTTATTTGTATTTTATCTATTAGCTGAAACTGTTATTTATATCATGTTGCTTATTAGTTTTGAACACATTAGTTTTATTATCCACATTCTCCTTTTCAAATGTTATGTCTACAATACACTCAGCTGGATTTTCTTTTGTTATCATAAATGTCAACAAAGTATGGTTTGTTACTGTAAAACCCATCTCCAAAACATATTCAATATAAGCTCACTTTCTTACACAGTCCACCTCAATAAACTGTGAGATAAGAAGGTTTTCAAAGAAGTTTTGTTTGCCTCCATTTAAGATGATGTACTTACTTGTAAGAATAACATAAACAAACGCCACAGTCAAAGGAATTATTTTGAGTGGATCCTGGGAACAATATAAGATCACCAAAAGTTATGTTTAAAATTTTTGGATAGTTAAAATTGCATCATATAAATTGGTGTTATATTACTTAATGTTTAAGCTTGATTTATTGTTGTTACGTAATAACGTTTCCTTGTAATTTATTGTTTTTTTTCATATATATAAAAATGGTGAAGCCGTTGAAATAAATAAATGAGCAGAGTCATAATAATAAAAATATCCTTTAGTTTCATAAAAAATTAGCATGCTCCCAATGATTTCCTCTAATCCTGCTCTTTTGCTGTTCTTTCATTCTCTATTTCTTTACGATTATTTACTGGAATGATCATAACTTCTTTATCTGTAAGGGGCAAGTGGTCTAAAAAATATTTATATCTTGAATATATTTTATGGCTTACGCAAGTGTAGGACCCATTAAAAAACAAGTTCGCTGAGAACCAACAAGTTGTAGCATCAAAATATAGGAATATTTAGTAACAATTCTGTTGATAAACCAGTTTTCTCCTAATAAGAATAGTTTTTCTTTGCAATTATTTAGTTCTCTTTGTAATCATTCAATTTATTAATTTAAGATTCTATTTATCTCTTTAATTTTCTTTTCATTTAGAGATAAGAATTGTTTATTTAAGGTCATCTTTGCTGTATTATTATTTGAATTAATTTTTCATTTATTTTTTTTTCAAATTAATGTTTTGTACCATCTAAGAATGATCCATAGAAAGACACATTTATAAATAACTCAATATTAACTAGAAGGGCCTGCTTACAGCTTATTATGCAATATATATTGTATTGTTTGTTATCAGCTACCATTTGTTAATTATAAAGCTGCGATGTATATTTGGATAAATATCCAAAAGTTATGATTGTATAAGCATTGATTATAAAATGTAAAGTGATCTCCTGTCACAAAACCAAGTCCAATCCATTGAGACATCTAACACCTGCCTCACTGATCCTATGTATGCTGACCAATCCCTCCATAAAAGAGAGCAGGGGGCACTCTGTAACTATGTGATCCATTGTTTGTATAGACTCCCCGCAATCACAAGACTGATCTAGTGTCAATCCCCATTTATATTTCCAGTAATTGCATTTGCCAACGCCAGTTTGAAACCAATTCAAGATTATCCACTCCCTATATGTGGGAGGTTCATCCCACATACAGCTATTGACTGATCATTAATAAGGAACTTATTATGTCCATCAAAACTGTGTCATGCTACGGTTCAGCTAGTATTAGGCGAGAAGTTTGATCTGCTCAAACGGAAAGCAGTACGTAGAGGTGGGTTTTGATATTTTAAGCGACCGTTCTGACATGGGAGATCTTGTATAATGGTAGATTAGGAGCATTCAAGATCTTATTGAATTCTTTGAGTAGTGCCTCCTGACGTCTTATCTCTGGAGGAGCTATATTGCACAGCACTGGGAGCCAAGAAAGTGGAGTTGACATGAGAGTGCACTAATAGCTCTCATGACCCTAATAAGTTGGACATCGACCGCTTTAGTGTGAACACTATTTAGCCATACGGGAGCACTATATTCAGCAGCTGAATAGACCAGTGACAAAGCAGTTATATGCAGGATGTGTGCGTTGCCTCCCCAGGTTGTTCCACCAATAGATGTAATATATTTGCCCAGGTTTTAATTTTAGCTGTTTTTTTAAGATGGCTTTTAAAGGTCAGCGATCTATCTAACGTTACTCCCAGTTACTGTAGATGATCATTATGATGGAGTTTTACACCATTTAGGAAGATGTTCAGTTTTTGCTTAGCCAGTATGTTACTTAAGTGGAAGCAGGCTACTTCAGTTTTTGATGGGTTAGGATTTAGCTTCCAGGTTCTAAAATATTTTTCAAGGGCTGCAAGGTCACTTGTAAGTGCTTCTTCAGTAGTTGTGAAGTTCTTATGATGGTAAGCTAAAGCTATATCATCCGAATATATACATTTTCTAGACTATGTGATTGGGATGTCAGCGGTATACCATTGAATAAAATTGGAGCAAGTATTAGACCCCAGTTGCAGCCCACCATGCAGCAGTCTAAAAGAGCTTTCTTCACGACCGAGATAAATTTTTATTAGCCTGGCACTAAGCATTAACTCCAAAAGTCGCAATAGAAAGGGACAGGGAAGAAGGCTGTAGAACTTAAACAACAAACCTTTGCTTAATACTGTGTCATAATCTGCTGTAAGATCAATAAAAGCTGCAGATGTTTTCAACTTCTTTTCAAACCCATTTTTGATAAATGATGTCAGAGCTAGAATCTGGTCGCTACAACTTCAGCCAGGGCAAAAACCAGCCTGCTCAACTGGAACATTAGAATCAAGAATGGGTGATATTCTATTGTATAACAGCCTTTCTAGCAACTTATAACAAACACTAAGAAGAAATATTGGGCTATAACTTCCACTTTTTCAGGATCTTTTCTAGGCTTCAGAACAGCTACTGCTTTTGATTGCTTGAATGCATTTATCAAATTGCCTGTAGCTATTGTATTATTGTAGACTGTCTGAAGGCATTGTTTCACTTTGCTACCAGCATGCAGCAGAAATTCTGGAAAGACCGGCTGCTTTCCCTTCTGGTATAGCAGAAATCGCTCTGTCTATCTCTTCCTCCATGAAATTTCTGAGACTTCTGGGGGAAATTTGACTCTTTTTATTTCATTCAATTTGTAAAGCACACAGAAGGATGGTGGGTTGACTTTGATAAGCTAACTTCGTTTTGCAATATTAGAGGCCGTTGGCCGGAGCACTTCTCTTTGATTTGGAGATTTACCAGTAGAGAGTTTCCTTAAACGCTTTTCTACTGCTGTGGGTAAAGTTTATATCGTCAACAGTTTTGACTCATTTTTCTCTTCTGGTACTGTCAAGAGAGTACAGCAGCTGATTAGCTGTGTTGGAGTTTTCTGTGGCATTAAACTCTTTGTAAAGGTCATCTGATTCCTTACTCCATCCTGGTATATACTCCTTTCTGTATCCTCTTGGTATGCAAGCTTTAGCAATGGACGAGACGAGATTTGTGAAACAATCGTAATTTCTAATTGTAGGAGGAATGAACCTGATGCTATCGTCAAGCCTAGTGGTAAAGGCCTCCCAGTGTGTTTCATTAAAATTCCATCTAGGCCGTGGAAAAGATCGAATTATGGGAATTTGGATCCCCAATGAAACCAGTACTGGCCTATGTTAAGAGTGGGGAAAATCATCAAGAACTTTTCTCCTAATTGGCTTTGGTCTTAATGATTGTTCACATGAGCAGAAGCTTAAGTCAGGGGAGTAACCTTGATGCCAATGAGCTGAGTACAAAGTGGCTGAATCTTTAGCATCAAAGATCAGGAAAAGGTTATTCATTTCAGCCCAGTCAGCAAGCTTTCTGCCATTCTCATCGTCGGTGTTGTAACCCCATTGGCTATGGTGATTGTTAAAGTCCCCTACATAAAGGACTCTGTGTTCAAAACTTGGCAAAATCCTATCGTAAGGCCACCGGATATTAGGAGGCTTATAAACATTAACTATTGTAGTTTCTGACATTTGGATTGCCAAGACAAAGATGTCACCATCAGAGCTTTTATGGGTAACTGACACATTTTCAATGTCATGCTTGTAAGTTCAATGTAATGTAAATTGCAATACCATAACCCTATACCCTATAGAATCAACAAGTCTGTATCCGAGAATATTGCCTCTTGCACTATTATTATCTTTGATATGGGTCTTTTGGAATGCAAGGATATCAACATTGTTTTCATGAGTTACCCTTACTGATGCACTCACTCTTCGCCTTGCTTAAGCCCTCAGCGTTAAAATGTACTATATTTAAAACAGAACCTATTAATTTAAAATTAGCTTGGTCCTCAGAAGGACCTTTTTATGTTTTGTGGTAGCTGCCATATCTGGGAGATCCCAAAATCGTGACATTCCAGCTACCAGATTTGTTGCTCGTTTAGAACTACCCAGGGTGTACGTACAGCTTTAAAGAATCACTGTGGAAGCGAGCTACATCACACCGTTATTATTATGCAACACAAACCCCAAATACTGACGGTCTGATTTTTGGAAAATTGACAATCTTGATACTTTCCCATGGACAACAACCAAGCCCTGGCCGCTATCTAAGGCTGACACTTTAGACTTTCCCAGTAGTGTATACGCTGATTGCAACCATTGAATGAAAGCTGTTTAAGAATTAAGATGACTGAAAATAGATCCTACTGCATAAAATCTACATAGCCCTTAGCCCTCAGATAAATTATTACTCCACTACACCAAAAAATATGTTAATATAATAATTAATTATAAATGGCCAGACTGATTTTTTCTTAAATTGCCTACTTAAAATTATTTATCTATGATGTACAACTGTATGGGGCAGGCATGCTACCGTAAGTGGTTGTGTTTGTTAGGTGGAATTGTGGGCAACTTATAGACATATGCATTTGTTGGGTAAAAGCACAGAACAACTATATGTAGTGGTGACCTGCTCTCTCATCAATACCATGACATTCCACTGACTAGACCCATCTCTTCTATTCAGTGGCAGTTCAAGTGGATATGCCAGGTAGGCAGTGACATACCCAAACATTTTAATATTTTTTGTATTAAATACAAATATTAATCTGTAACTCATCTTTGTTGTTTTTATTTTATATAAAAAATTATGTGCTTATGCTGGACTGTGATGGATTGGGCAATCTTTGGTTTGGTCAATGAAATTATATTTGTTTGAAAATGTAAACAAATTTAATTTATTATAGTTATAAAACCATTTATCCCACATAAGACCAAATAAATAATTGTTCATCAGTCTATCAATGAAAATTTTATTTTAGGGACGGATTGTTTAACATTAATAAAATATGAAGCAAAAATTGCTCAATTTACAAATACATCTAAATACTAACGATTATGGTTAATAATTAATTTGAAATCTTACTTTTCAAAAATATTTCTGTTGGAAGGCCTCTGGACCATCCTGTTTCCTTGGGATTCCAAACCCTCCAGACTCTCTGGTGAAAATTATGCCTACCTAAGTTAATAATTCTATAACTGTCCCAGCTTACCAGAACAAAAATATTTCAAATGTTTACCTTTATGAAGTAAGTCTTCAACAGATTCTCTTGTCTCAGGCATAAGGTGAAGAAAAGTAACCCCGAGTAATGTTCCTCCACTGAAGCAAATAACAGCATTGTTTACCCATTTAATTTTTGGGGACCGAACATATTTTTCTACACCTAGTGGTGCTACACCAAATATGAACGAAAAAAGCATAAGTCCTGCCATTGATAATAGTTTAGCAACAATGACATCCATTGAATCGCCTGTGTTGAAATGACAATCTGAAACTGTTGATAAACTCTACTTTCCTTTTCACTGTGCTAATAAAATGACTACTTTATTTTCGTTACATTAAACGAAACAAATAAGAACTGCAATTATAAATGTTAGCAAAAAGTTGCATCTTTACTTCAAAATACTAAGTCATACCACAAAATAAACAACCAGTTAAAATACAGCTGATCTTGAATATTTTCCAGGCCTCAATATTTTGATTATGGTCATTTTTTATAAATTTAATTCATAACTGTTTAATTTTGACGGAAAGTGAGTAAATGTTATAATCACAGTACTGTAATCAATCAAATCACGTAAATGAGTGTATATATGTATATATACTTACACCGGAACATTTTCAGCACTAACGTGCTTAGTAAAAGTGCGATTGCAAAACCCTTGTCATATTCGTTATTATGACTAAATTCCACACAGTTTGAGTACCCACATCACTATATTTACGGAGAAAAATATGTTTTCGCTTTTCATCATTTTCGTAATTTTTAGGATTTCCGCTAAAAAAACATATTCTTGTTTCTTAGCTATGTATCTACTATGACACAATATCAGCAAAAAATTCACGAAGGTTATATAATTTTTTTAGTAAAAACTTCACTCGCCAGTTGAGATAGGCCTACAGGCCTGTGCGTGCACTTTATTCAACGAGTGAAATACCAACCGTTGGCTCAGTGGGGAACCGAACCTTGGACCTTGCACTCCGCAGTCCGAAGCCCTATCCACTGAGCCACCACGCCGGCAAATACCATAAATATAACAGGATGTAACTGAACTACTTGGAAAAATTTCAGAAGGTTGTTCCTGGGGTCAAAACAAAAGAAAAAGTTCTTGTCAACATATGTTCTAATATGCACAGTTTTCTGTCTGTCTGTCCGTCTGTGTTTTTTTACATTATAATTTTTTTTCTCAACAACCATTTAAGGTAGAATGTTGCCATTTGGCACATGAATTATAATAGTAATCGTTACACTATTACAGGATTTTTTTTAATTCGTCACTCGTCAGCAAATATCAAAATGGTGGCTAGTTAACACTTTGACGTAGAATTCCGTTAAAACTACACACTGAAAAAAAAACATACACAAATATGATAAATTGTAGGAAATTCGATTATAAAACTAATGGTTTGTTTATTGAAAACAAACAAGAAATGCATAATTTATGGTATTTTATTTAATCTAGTTACACTAGTTTTACGATGTACAAAGTGTTGCCTAATGATTTTCTGTTTAATAGTACTTTTCATTTGTTGGTCGTAAACACGTAACGAAAACAGCGTTGATTTCATTGTAGTGTAGTGAAAAATGATGTTACGTTCATTGTGCTTAGCACAGTTATGTAAAATAATGTACTTCGTAAAACTAGAACAAACCTGGAGTCATGAAAACCCTTCTATCTTGACTTTTAGTGCTGTCTATTTTTTTAAATTTATTTATTACAACGGTTTCGCCATATTTACATATATGATTTAAAAAAAAGAACATTACAAGATAACGGTATTGTGTAACAACAATAAAGCAAGCATAAACATTAAGTAATAAAAACAAACATTTAAAGAGTATACAAGCAAAAGATAATTAAACTATTTGAAAGAAATATTTACAACAAATGCATCATGAACTGTGTGATCAGTAGGCTATGGATAGGGTTGCCATACGTCCGTATTTTGTACGGACATTTTGTATTTTACATTTAATCTCCGTGTCCTTACCATACAAAGAAAACCCCGGGTAAATGTCCGTATTTTTCATTCTATTAATATTAAAAGTATATATTTTAAATATTTAAAATTGTAAAAAATACAAAAGTGTATTACTTCAGGCAATCGATACTCGTGAGAGGTTGTGTAATGGAGACACATGTTGTGTAATGTGAGAACATACTATGCTTTATTACTATAATACCATACACCTCCCTTCCCTAAAAAAAGAAGTTTTTCAACTCTTGAAATAAGTGTGAACATTTTGAAAGAGTGTTGGAGTTTTCTCTTTTTCTACTCAGTCCTTCGACGCTACTGTCCGCGCAGAAATTATGGATACTCGAGTTCACGATACCATATCTTCGAAACGGTCCGTTCGATTTTAACGAAAGACCTATCAAATTAAAGGAAATATTGTCAATCTTTACACTACGAAGTTTCGATTTTTTACGTAGCTTTTTATAATTTATAAGACGGAAAAAGTGGAAAATATCGGCATTTTTCACAATCTTTTTGGAAATCTCAACTTAAGGCAATTATTACAAAATATCTATTAAACTTATCAGCTTCAAATTTTAATAGCTTATATGAAGGTTACTTACAAACACAATTTTAGAGTTTCATAATTTTAACGTTATTATTTTTTATGTTCTTGTAAATTTTGTAAACCTTTGTTAACTTTGTTATCTTGGGTTTAAAATTCCCGCTCAAAACAGTGTTTTGACTATCAATTGATTGTATGAACGAAAAATATAGTGTCTACAGAATATGATGTAATAGTGATTTGTGATGAATTTATATTTGTTAAACGTTTTTATTCCCGCGCGAGGGGCTAGTACGCAGGGAAACGCGCCGGGGATGACTCGGGTTCTCCCACAAAACGAGTGCGATGTTGCCGTTCGGTGCACACAGAGGTTAATGACAGGGTGAAGTTTGCTAGTTTAAGGGAAGGTTGGTCTGAGTCACCAACCCGTTCTATAGCATTCCGGCAACATCGCACTCATTTTGTGGGAGAACCCAAGCCATCCCCGGCGCGTTTCCCTGCGTACCAGCCCCTCGCGTGGGAATAAAAACGTTTAACAAATATAAATTCATCACAAATCACTATTACATCATATTCTGTAGACACTATATTTTTCGTTCATACAATCAATTGATAGTCAAAACACTGTTTTGAGCGGGAATTTTAAACCCAAGATAACATAGTTAACAAAGGTTTACAAAATTTACAAGAACAAAAAAATAATAACGTTAAAATTATGAAACTCTAAAATTGTGTTTGTAAGTAACCTTCATATAAGCTATTAAAATTTGAAGCTGATAAGTTTAATAGATATTTTGTAATAATTGCCTTAAGTTGAGATTTCCAAAAAGATTGTGAAAAATGCCGATATTTTCCACTTTTTCCGTCTTGTAAATTATAAAAAGCTACGTAAAAAATCGAAACTTCGTAGTGTAAAGATTGACAATATTTCCTTTAATTAGATAGGTCTTTCGTTAAAATCGAACGGACCGTTTCGAAGATATGGTATCGTGAACTCGAGTATCCATAATTTCTGCGCGGACAGTAGTTGAAGGAGTTTTATTCCAATGAAAAATATCTGGACACCCGTTCGAATTAGACTGTCAGTGGAGAAGGGCAAAGCTGTTCTGAGCATCAAAGTTAACAATGATATGTCATGTATTAATTTAAAAATTATTATTTTGAGAAAAATATTACTGGTTTTAGACTTCAGCCAGTATACCAGTGATACTATCACAAGAGATGCCAGTATAATCATGAAAATTTATTGAACTCTACCGAGTTTACTTAAACGTAATAAATGACTTTTTAAAAGAAAAAATAACCGTCTGTTAATATTGTATTATTCTGTAATCTTAAATAAAAATATAGTTGTATTATTAATATTATGAGTATATATTACTAAGTCGTTAATTATTTTCCCCAATTAACAACCTGAATCGCATTTAATAAAATTCATAAGACAGTTTTCAAAATAACCCCCCCCTTACACCAAACCCCCAAGTATATCCGGTGTTCGTATTTTACTGTGAAAAAGTATGGCAACATTAGCTATAGATAACTACAATAATCTAACAATTTGTTTCTTGAAACACTCAGTTGAGCCACAGAAGAAGTCCAGTATGTTTCCAGTTTAACTACCAGGTCTCAGCAACCTGGGAACGCCCGTATGATATGCATATGATGTAGACATGTACTTCCGTCGAAAGATAGCTCTGGAACGAGAATAGAAAAGTAGCCACGAGTAATAGAAAAATCAATACTGTGCAAGAGATCTAAACAGTCCAATAGTCCATTGCCCAGTTTGAAAAGAAAAGCTAGGTTACATATGTCTCTCCTCTTATGTAGTTTATCTAGACGAAAATAGTCCTCAATATCAGCGATGAGTGCTTCTCTGTAGGCGTTTCCCATTTTCATACCCAAAAAGACGTATGAAACGAGTTTGAATCCTGTTGATCCTGTTAGACTGACCTTGCTGATATGGTTTCCAAACAATAGAACGATACTGAAGAACAGGACGAATAAAAGACTTAAACAGAAAAAAGTCCAGAGGAGATTTAAAGTATCTTGTGCTTCTCAAGACAAAGCACATTAGTGTACTGGCCTTAGATGTTATCTAGAGTATATGGTCTTGTGAGTGTAAAGTAGGAGTCAATATAACGTCCAGGTCTTTAATCTTATTCACTCTATTGATGCCATTCAACTGATAATTACAAAGTTAACTTATTCGGCCATGAGTAAAAGTTGTAACGAGCTAAATCTTGAGGGGGGCAAGAACCGTGATTAGAACGTCAAATTGGTATGTCCCCACTCGTGCTTTCCCACGTTCAACTTGCGTTTCAACGTTCAATTCAACATTCAATTCTGCATGCGTCAACGCTTGCCGTATTGCATGCTTTTAGAGGCATGCCATTTACCTGTCCATACTCATTCCTTCCCTTTAGTTGCGTTTTCCAAGATGGAAGAAGATGACGCTATTGTGTTAGGAGGAATCAGTGCAGCATATTTAGTTTTGAGGCAAGAAATCAAGGTAAGCTATTTGGAAGTTAAGATATCTTCGGTTGGTTAAAACATACCAAAACCTTTGTTTTATAAATGATTTTTCAATTAGTTGTATAAATGTTATCAGTTACTGATATATACGGTATATGTTACTGATACAATGTAGCCTAATAACAATTAGCATACAATCAGAAAATGACTGAACAGATTTAAATTAATTATAAATCTGTAATTATACAGAACAGGGACCTTGTCTATTTCTTAGCTGAAATTTTCGTACTAAGTAGATAAGTAACTTAAGAAACAAGAATATGATTTTTTCAACGGAAAAGTCGGGAAATTTACGAAAATGAAGAAAAACTAAATATTTTTATTGGTAAATATAGTGTTGTGGGTACTCAAATTGTGCAAATGTTGTTGTGATCATGAATATGGTAAGGGTATGCAACTTGTAGTGAATATCCACAAACACTCATGAGACCTATAGTCTTCTATAAATTGTAGTCTGTTCGTTATTTATGCTAATACTAAAGAAAACAAGATGAACTAAACCCCACAAAACAGTACAAGTTGAATGTTGGAACAAACAAAATTCCAAGGATGGTGGAGCTCTTTGCACTGTGAAAAACTACTACTTCTGACTCATTTCGAACATGCTTGACGAATGCGTCCCTTGCACCAAGGCATGCACTGACGCACATCGAGAGGCATGCGCTTAGCGCAAGCAAAAGCCCACGAGTGTGAACATACCTAATCACTTAGACCTACGGCCTACTACATCAATCGTGAAGTTTGGAGGTTATGTATTTTAGGTGATTCAATGATATCATCAAACAAGATTTAATCTGAGAGGAATTTAAATACTTTAAATATTCATTTTATATCAAATTATTTGTATTGATTTCGAGCCTAGTTTAAAAGCATATACCATCCGCACTGAAAACAAAAGAATTACTGTTTTGTAGGTTAATAAAAATTAGCTTTAAACAAATAGTAAGCAAGGAAAAGTTTTAATACAAGAAGTAGTCATTATAATAATGGCTGAGCGAGATAATACAGCTCTGAGCTGATGAGCAGAGCTAAAAGAGCTGTCGTGACAACGGAAAGCGCTAGCATAGCGGAAGTGATTAGTGAGAGGTTTCGTTCGGAGCTGTGATCACAGGTTGACCTGTGATTCTAAAATCACCGTGAAAAAACCATAGGTCGTGATTTCTGTCCCATCACTAAGTTCAGCCATTCTAACTTTACCTCTGAGGTTTGCGGGCTAAACTGGAAAATTTACATAGGCATCCAGACCTCCACAGCCCTCATAAATTTTACACCCGGTGACTCACAATTGTAATACAAGGTAAAAATTTATTTTTAGAGGGAATTCAAATATGTTTAGTGTTTAACTGGGAAGTACTTTTTTACTGAATATAAATGTAAAAAACTAAGTCAATCGGACAATTTTAACTTATAAAAACTATCAGGCACTGGTTGTGATTCATCTAGACCGAAAACAAATTAGCCGTGTGACAGGAAGGGGCCAAACGCTCAAGATATACAATGTTGCCATGCTGTGCTCCCCTCAGAGGAAAAGTTAGAACGGCTGGACTATAGTTATGAGAGCTGTTTACCCCTTATCATACTTAGTTCAGAACTTAACCTTATTTAGTTGGATCCACGATAACTAGAAAAAAAAACGGTAGGGATCACGCGCAAGGTGCGCAGTAAATCTTGGTGTCAATGCATCACACGAAATGTAATAATAATAATAATAATCAGTAACTGCTTTTTCTCATGACGATATTAAATATCACAATGAGTATTATATTAAGTGGGACTCTATTTTAAAGTTGTAAAATATACAATACAAACCAGTACTTAAAGTACCTTAAAATACTATTTTGCTTATTAATCTACGTACATATTGATATTTTTGTTTAACGGTTGGTTAGTATTATAAGATGATTCCATTGGTAAGTCCAATTAATCGAATTAAAAGATAGTTGTTTTAGTTTATATTTGGAAATGTGCAAATAAATAACAAGTGCCATGTATTGAAACATCTGTTTAAATTGAGCATACTATTAATTATTACAGATTTTTTCTTTACTTTTTAAACTAAAAAATCAGTTCTTTAGTCTGAAAACGTTCAATTTTTGTTTCTTTTGGCGAAATTTTCATAGTAATAATAGTATTATAAGTATTTGTATATACTTATTAATAGTTATTAACGGGTATTAAACCTTGTTATTAATGAAATCAGTGATTTAGGAAAAGCAAGCAGTTACTGATTATAACTACATTCAGTGTAAAAGGTGAACCAGCTGATACGTCAGTGTAACGTCATGATACCAATATTTAGTGCGCACCAAACGCATGATCCCTACCATATTATTGTAGTTACCGTGGTTGGATCCTTTCATTGTTTGTTATTCCCCTGTCTACTATAGTCCAAATAAAATAACTTTGGTACTGGCGGAACGGCCACGCACCGATAATCTGAAATGACAAAACTCAAAGTTTTAATTGGCTGTCAAACTTAAAATAAGTAAGCAAAAATTTTCAAATTAATTTTTTAGTGTCCACCATGTTATATTATTTAAGAAACAAATACGCTGGAGATTTTGCTTGAAATAATTTGCTTTTTATAGTGATATTTATGTTGAAGAACACGTTTTTGTGAGTGAAATTGCTCGTGACTCATCTTTAACCTATCAGTGTAGCGAGAATAATAATAATAAAAAATTATTTCTTGTGGATGGATGACAGGTTGATTCATTGTGGTTAGTTTGGTATAAGACTAATTTAATAATTCAAACGAGTTATTGAGAAATTATTTTTTTTGTAAACCCTTACAAATTCGGAAAGACAAACGCTTGACAAAATTTTGTTGAGCAAACATTAACTGTGTTATTCATGTATTACTAAATACTGTGGTACTAATAAAACATTCAGAAGAATGATGAAGAGTTGATGAAGAAAACTTATAATTCGTTTACATCGAGAATATGTCGGACGCGTAAGGTATACTCTGCTCAAGGGATACAGGATATTCCAGTCCAAGCGTAAAATAATCTTAACAATAATATATCGACGATATTTCCAGATAAGAAATGTTTCTCCAGTAAGAAATAAGTTGACTTTTGACTTTGAGGTGTGTTCGTCTTCAGTTTTCATTATATTTGACAGTGCTGGTCATAGTTTAATCGCCAGTTTATTTTTATTAGTTTGTTTTAGAGCTGGTACAAG